>NW_006500355.1:1340102-1363105 GCF_000471905.2 Amborella trichopoda | reverse complement strand
TTACGGTTGGTTACGGTACGGTACGGTACGGTACGGTACGTACGTACGTACGTACGTACGTACTACTACCTACTACTACTACTACTCTCTCTCTCTCTCTCTCTAACAACACTCTCTCTCTCTCTCTCTCTCTCTCTCTCTCCCGAAAAGCCTCTCTCTCTCTCGCACAAATTTTTTGAAGTATTTGCTCTTCTCGATTCTCAGATCGCAAGTTACCGCGAAATTTTCCAGTGCACAGGGAAATTTACCCTCCAATACACCTAATTTCTCATGTCAAGAGACTTCATGCTTCCGCGGGAGTACGATGTGTATTTGCTCCCCGGTGTTAAACCCAATCTAGGAGTACAATGTGTATTTGCTCCTCCGGGATAAACCCAATCTAGAACTGAGAATTTTGGGATGTAATAACTTCAGCAAGTAGGTTGATATAAATATGTGAACTTAAAAAGAATAATTTCTCAAAATTTAATATAGTTCATCTAATTTTTTGAGGGTGAGATCTGAGAATTACAAATCTTTTATTTTTTGGATAATCATCTAGTTGTTTCGTGATCCCTAATGTCTCATATCAAAAAATTCCTCCCTAGCAGGCCTTTTGTCCGATGGAGTAATATAGTAAATACATTTTTTCATTAATTCAAAAAATCTTTTTCCATAATATCTTTTTATTTTTTTATTTTTTTTAGAGAAAATTACGTAAATATCCTTTATATTTTGTGTAACCTACAAATTGTTCTCAATATTTTATATTTTACGCTTGTCCTATTTTTAATTTTAAGATTTTTTCTATATATTAGATTAAGCCTGTCCATACTTCTCATTATGCATTTGTGGGAATTTAAAAATATAAAATAAGTGAAAAAAGCCAAAATGATCAAAATGCCCTGAAAATTTATGTAGATATTTTGTTTTTTATTTTTATATTTCACAAATGATGATAGTGATAAGCATGGATGTATAAAACTTCATCTCGATACAGGTTTTTTTAAAAAAAGGATAAAACTAGACTCCTAAATGCATTCTTAAAAAGCAAAAAATGAATAAAAATATATAATATTTGAGTTATTTATTTATTTATTGTATATTCATCCCTTTGGAGTTTCAAGATCTTAAATTATGACTCACATGATAGTTTTAGATGTTAAAGATGTAATATACTTTCGAGATAATTATGACTTCAGGCCAAAAATAATTCATAACTTCAAATCTTGAAGGCCTGTTGCTAAGACTTATTTTTTGTCTTGCTTTATGTTTTGTCTTGTTTGGCCGGCTTACAACACATAAATCAAGTCCTATATTTTGTGTAATGTCCAAACTCAGTAATCTAGGTTTCAGATATTCAGGGTTTAAAGTCAATAAATAAGTCAAGATGTTGTTGAAGTAATAGTTTAATAATTTGTCTCTTAAGGGTTAGGAACTCTAAACAAACAACGGCATTTCAACAAATGTAACTTATACCGAAAGGTGGAATACTCATGTCCTTTTTCCTTCTTCTTTTTTTCGGTCCGTGAATCAATGGGAGTACTTATGTTATTTGAATGAGACATATTAGATGGTCAAAATACTGAATACTCGTAGATATTTTAAAAAAAAAATGTTTTGGAGGAAGAACTTGAGGGTAATAATTTAAACAATTTGCTTAATATGTTGAAATATATATAATAAGACTATTTAATTTTGACATAAAAAGATCATATATATTACTAACCATTTAACTATGAATTTGGGTTGTTAAGAATGTGTTCATAACGTCCAAAATAAAAATACTTGAATGTTGTGACACATCTCAATCCATTAAATATTACATGCAATTGCTAAGGATGATTGTGACTTCCTTGTACAAAAACTAAATGGTCACATAATATATAATCCCTATATTTATTGCTCCAGATTTTTTAGGACTATAATCATTACATGAGTTATGGATCAAAATATTGAAAGTCCAAAGTCGAGTTTTATTTGACAAAAATAACAAAAAGGAAAAAAAGAAAAGTATTCATGTCATATATAATATCTTGACTAAATTTTTAAGAAACTATATATGAGAAGACTGCTCACTTTTGGTACAAACAAATCATAAAACATCATTGACCACTACACCTTAAATTGGGTGGTTAGAGATGTGTCATTGCATGAACATAAAGTCCACAATAAGATTGCTTAAAGGAAAAGTCTTCCCAAGGCCTATAAGCGAAAATAAATAGTGATTTCGTCTACCTTCATTACCGTTTAAAGTTTATCGTACGGTTACGATGGTCCGGTAGTGTTTCATTTTTTTATATATATAAATCGGAATGACCTAAAATTTGGAGCGTGTGTTCATAAAAAATAGGCAAATATATGAAAAAGATATAAAAATAATAATTCGTGAAAATTAATTTGATCAAAATACCCCTAAAACTTTTTAGGGGTATTTTGGTTAATTTTTTAATGTAAAATAGTTTTTTGATATTTTTTTTAGATTCGTCTATTTTTTATGAACACACGCTCCAAATTTCAGGTTATTTCGATTTGTAAAAAAACTGACAAATGAAACACTACCGGACAATTATGATCGTACGATGAACTTTAGATGATGATGATGGTAGGCGAAATTGCTGTTCATTTTAACCTATAGCCATTTTGTAATATATTCATTTCTTAAATATGTTACACACTTTGAGCTATCAAACTTTACAAGTATAAATGGGAAAGATTACGTGCAAATGTTTGTATTAACTCAATATTTAAAACCTAAGATCCAAATCACAAATCACTAATACGGATTAGATTCGTTATACAGACGATAAATGTTTCCACTCAATGCCCCTATTTGTTAGCATTATTTTATGATATTGTTTACAATGAGACCATTTACCTTTGATACAAGAATATCACAATTACTTATTACCATCCCATGTGATATCTGATAGTTTAGATGTGTCACAAAGTTCGAAAAAATTTATTTTGAAGTTTGAGCTTAGCCAATACAATAAATGCAACCACTTAATTTTACATTATGATCACTTTGTATCAAAGATAAATGGTCACATATTTTTTTTTATTTTCTAAACCAACTTTTAGCCTATTTAATTGATCTAGATACTTGATCCCGCCAATTTAGATCAGTTCAAGCCAATCCAAACGGTATTCTGGATTTTAAAATACTGATTTTAATACAGTGGATTAAAAAAGCCAAGGGTTATTACCTACAAGCGAAGTTTGTATAGGGCATCAACCTCAAACAATTGAAGTCTTGCGTACCACAAAACAACGTGGAAAGCAATAAGCAATTTCCAAGCTAGAGAACTTGTGATGGCATGACAATCGATTGTCATCCTTAGTTATATGAAATTTAAAGCTCAAAAAATGATATAGATTAAGTAAATTTATAAAAAATAGATAGTGTATATAATACATTATAAGTTTCACTATTTTTATTACTCCAAATTCTTAATTTTTTTTCATATCTATATGTCTCGAGATCGAAAAGATTAATTTAAAGATTTTCTAATATCAAAACAGCATTCTTATTTTGTATCATGTTGATACCTTATATAAGCATTATCCATCATGTATAAATCACCATTCATCGGAGAGGGTGTTTAGGTCACAGGGCATTTACGCCATTTTTTATAATGTCAAGGGCTTAACTGTCTTACACTTTCTCTTTATACAGCGAGTGCTCTTTGGCGGCAAAAGGAAGAAGCAATGTCCAAGTCTTGCAAGGGCCTCGCCATGGAGTTGGTTAAATGCCTCAGTGAATCTAATTGTGTTAAGGTATGTAATTAATTCAGTATGTATTTGTCTTTTAATTGTTTTGTATTTTCCTTTTATTTTATTTATTCCTTTTTGTTTTGGTTTTTCTAATTGTTGTCTGTGATTTGTTATTTACCATTTTGTGCCTGTTTTTCCTTCTATTTTTCTCATCTTTTTTTTTGTTGGGTTTTTCCTTCTTTAATTCTATTATCATTTTCAACATGGGTCTGTTCTCATTTTTAATTTGGGGGTTTTAATTGTAGTTTGTTATTAGCGACCCCCATTTTATCCACTTTTTTCAGTTATTTTCTTCATTTCTTTGTTGGGTTTTTCCCTCTTTAGTTTTATTCTTGCTTTCATGTGCGTTTCTTAAATAGTTTATTGGAGACCAATGTGTTTGTGGCTTTGATTCCCGTATCTCTACTGGACTTTTTCTTGTTCATTGCTTATATATCATTCGTTGTTCGCAAATAGTTTTGTAATTTTAGGGGGGAATTTTTGGGCTATGAGAGAATTAATTACTGTATTTTTTTTTTTTCTATTCATGGGAAAATTGGAGGACCTGTTGTTTTTCTATTATATTTGGGCTAATAACAGGTCATCCTTTTGAGCTAATTTCCTCATGAACTTTGTTAATGTATTGTATTATATTAGGTTAGTTATTCTTTCTTGTATCTGATTATATGCTAATTCTCAAATTTAGTTATTTATTGGTTATTTTTTTCCACATTCTTTACCAAATTTAATCGGTATCATTTGTTTTATTTTTTTTATTTGTGGACCCTTCACGTTACAATTAATTTATCTTCTTGGTTTTTTCAAATTATCATGTTTCTGCATAAATTATATCGGGATTGTATACAATGAGACCAATTACCTTTAATACAAGGACGTCACAATTACTTATAACCATCCGATGTGAAATCTGATAGCTTGGGTGTGTCACAAAGTTCGAGAAATTTATTTTGAAGTTTGATCTTGGTCAATGGAATAAATGCAACCATCTAATTTCACGTCCAATGCTCAAGATTAATTGTGATCGCCTTGTACCAAAAGTAAACGGTCTCATTGTATACTTTTCCTATTATATCCCCTCGCTGTTTTTACTTGACTTATTATTGTTTGGCATATTTCAATCAGGAGTATTTGCCAATGCTCCATGTCTTGGTTCCAGCAGATTTTTTGTTTTGGCTTTTTTGGAGGTGGGGTTACTACCCAAACTTTCCCCATTTCCTTTTTTTCATGTTGTTTTATTAGCTCAGTGATTTTTGTGTTATATTTCCTTCATTCATGTTTTTGACTTATTGTTAGCATAATTCAGTTAGGTATTTTCTGAATTGTTTTTTTTTCATGTCTTGTTTGAAGCAAAGCTTTTTTTTTAAAAAAAAAAAAAACCCTGCCCAGCAATTCTCAAATTTCTCCCATTTCTTGTATTATTCATTCTTGCTTTATTACCCTAGTGAGTTTTATGCTTGTTTTTTAGGGCAGGCTGGCACTTTAGAACTTCATTTGTTTAGGTAATTCCATACTAAAATGACCACCCATGCCAATGGGTAGAAAATGATAAGGGCGTTTTAAAGTCATCTGGCTTAAACAAATGCCCAACTCTACAACACACACTAATATTTGTGTATGTATGTTCATCCCAGATGTGCGCATGTACTGTATATGTTTTTCATGCATACATGCATGCACACATACAAACGCATCGATTTGAGTGTGTGTGTTCTTAAATACATGTATATCTTTCACAGAGGTGGCAATGGGCATTGTTTTTCTCGGGTCTGGGCGTGAGCCCTTCCTTTAGATTTGGCAAGGCTAGACCAATACCTGCCTATTCCGAGCCAGGCCATGATCTGCCTGGCCATATGGGCCACATATGCTTACTGGGGCCCGGTCAGCCAGGCCGCCCAGCCCATTGGGAGCCATTATATTTGGTACAGTAGTGAATACATGTAGTATATCATGGTTGCATGCATTAAAAGAATATGGAATATTGGGGCTACATTGCTCAAACTGCATTCTTCTAGCTGTGGATTTGGTTGGACGAAGACCACATATTCAGCATTAATTTTTACAAAGAACAATTTCTGTTGACTTGGTATTCTCAATGCGACTTTCAAGTTGGTGTTTTTCTTTGAGTTTGCTGAGTAAAGAACCTTCAAATTGGCTTTGTATCTTAGGTCGAGAATCGCTCGTATCGGGAATGTGCAGGAGAAAAGGAACCCTCAATACCAAGTGAGTGTGTGGGGCTAAGGGAGACATACTTCAATTGCAAGAGAGGCCAGGTTTGGCTCACCTGATTATTCTTATCTTTTAAGTAACTGAAATAAGCTATATGATATTTGCAATTTCCAATGAAGCTATTGATTTAGATTATTCATATCAATGTCATGGAGATCTCTCTCATTACCAGATATAGTTCCATTTTTTGGTTTACTTGATTGCAATGATACTTTATTCGGGTAGTCTGATAGTAAAATATGCACTAAAAGATATAAATGACACTTGATCAATTTTTATTGATGTTATCCATAATGAGATTTGTTACATTGGATTTTGGGTTCAAATCAGGGAAATATTGATGTATATTTACTGATCCACGCATTTATTAGCATAATAAGATTATGCGAGCTCTTCCCTATGAATGTTTAGCTCCGCTCATTTGGGCATGCATGTGGAGACTTTATTTTGGCATAGTTAGACTGTGTTTCCTTGACAGGACTTCCTCGTTGACTCTTTCTCTCCATTCTACTCTTGCACTCCTCTCTATTCACTGTCGCTGCTTTACGTCTCCCTCATCTGAATCCTTTTGTCTCATCTTCATTTCTTCTTCTTTCGTTTTCCTCCTTCCCCATTCTAGATTTTCCTTCATATTGATGACTCTGTTCACGCTGTATTTTTAGACCGCCAGATGAGATCATGATCATATAGGAGGACCCTTAATGGTGACAATGTTAATCCTCCTTATTTATGAGTTATTATATCTCATATTAAACTGTCCCGGTAAAATTATCTTTGGTGTAATTTGTGCATATAGGAAGGTCTAAGAGGGCCTGAATTACTCACTTGAAAGGGGGTCTTTCTTCATATTGACTCCATGATGTGCAATAATTCTCCTGTGTTAGTTATTTTGATCAGAAATAGCTATGAGACATATGTACATGTATCTTTTTATTATCTGCATGTCTGCATGCTTTCACACATAAGAATGTTACCTGCACACACACACATGTATATGTATGCATGTATTCTATATGTATGTACATGGGAGCTCATGTTTATATGTGCATCCATAAGCTATGTTACTTGGACACGGATGTGTCCAAATACGATTGCTAATGTCTAGTAGTTCGGCATAAAAAGACAACATGGCAAGGCACATCCATATGATTATCATATTATAATTAAATAATATACTTTTAATGTTAATATAATAAATAGTTTATATTTGTTACACTTAGATGTGGTGGCAACTTGGCATAGTGGTAGACCACACAAACATGGCACAGGTCATCTTGTGTTCAAACGCCACCAGTGTGGTCAATGCATTTTTCTGATACCCATGTGTCTGAAGTGTTGATATGGCGTAGTTTCATCACTTGATAATTCAGCAAGAATGAAGAGTCTGAGTAATATGGTTCATATGAAGTTTGTGTTTTGGTCTAAGAAGGGTGAGGACCTTAGACTTTTTTTAACCCGTCTCAAGCCGGGTAAAAGAGATGGGTTGTGTTAGGTAGGCACCCAACGTAAAATTTTGTTAAAACTTTCCATAAATTGGGTTGAAGGCTCAAAAAAGGCAAAGGGTAGGCCCAAAAGGACATGGTTGGAAGTAGTGATAAAAGATATGAGGGTATAGTCTCACCGAGGGTATCTTCCTTGACAAAGAAGAATGGCGGACTAAGATTTATGTAGCCAATCCCATATAGTTGGGAAAAGGCTCTGATGATGATGATGATGCAAGTTTGTGTTTGCTCTTGTGATCAAGGGTGGGCATTTTAGCAATATTCAAAAAAAGAAAAAGAAAAAAAAGGGTGGCATAAACATCATAATATGAAGTCATGGCGGACATTTCATTGAAATGGATCTTGACATTCGGGGAGGGGGTTAAGGGGAAACATCTTTCAATTTGAACCCTTTTCGTTTCCCATGGCTATTTGCCCCATCACTTTATCTTTTCCTTTTACTTTGCCTTAAATCATGTCATTTTGTTTGCTTCTCTCATGCAACTTTTGCATGACCCTCCAACCTGGTTCTCTTGTACAATGTAGTCGTATCCTGTAAATGTCATGTTTTCTTGTCAATCTATTCAAAATGAGTACAGTTCAATTATACAGTTTGTTTTATCCAAACAAATTTGCAGGATGGAATATCTCATGTTCTGATGTCTTTGATCCTTTGTGTGAAACTTGGTTCTTATGGGGAGGTTTTTGTCTTGAAAGGTTAAACCCCTGCAAAGCCAACTTACCTACCCAAAAGTAATGGGGGGGGTGACGTCTTCAGCAGTATTTTGAAAACAGCTACCAAAAAAAGATTGTTAGTAGGGTTGATCAGCATTTACATGGTCTCAGAAATTGGAAAGTTTATTGTGCATCTGCAGATGCATGAGTCCACATTGGTATTCAAATGGATTTACGATTCGAAACACATCCTAAATTACAGCAAATACATTTTCGTCTTAGATCCATGAATTTGCAGCTTCAAAAATTGTGCAGATCTGATGATGTGAAAGAAATGAAATGAACGGCCCAAAAAAAAAAATGAAATAGATTATTTTCCAGGTTCAAAACTCATTTGTTCATAGGAAAAAGTTTATATAAGGTTGACACCTTAAATTGTAGAATTACGGTGCACCTCCAAAAACCATTGGAAAATGCTATTTTGACATTGGAAAATGCTATTTTGACGTTGGAAAACCATCTCTAATTGATCATCTGGACATCGAGATGTATGGATATATAAAAAAAGATCTCAAATCCAGAATATTGTACATCTTGCAATACATTATTTGGACCGTCAATTTTCAAGATTTTCATGAGTTTATAGACCTATTTGATTGAAACCATTTTTGGAGTTCAAAATTTTATGATAAGAGATGAAAATAGATTCTAAGCTATCCTAAATATTTTTTACACCAAAATTACAACTTATGACAAAGTTTAGAGGTGCACCTTACTTTGATTGTTTAATGTTGCCACCTCATGCAAACTATTGACTGTGAAAATTTGGATACGAAATCCATATATAAGATGGAATTTAGAAGTCTGATGGTCTATGGTTGGTGCATCTGCTGATGCTCCAATACCCCTTCAGAAATGAGCTGCCTAGTATCTAATGAATATTAACTCAAAGTTATGCCAAGGCTAAGTGTTAATTGAGATAAGCAGTGTGGTGATGGACATCAGAAGATTGTGCAGCTTCTTTGATTGTACTTTTTATTTCAGTTTTTTTTATCAATTACTCTTTATTTCAGGTTGACATGCGAGCTCGGATAAGAGGAAACAAGGGATATTAGGCAGAGACTTCTACACATTCAACATTGAACCTTTTCTTTCAGTTTCTGGTTTTCTCATCTGAGTTGCCCATAGACAAGCCCTCAGAAACCATTACAAATGTCTAGTTTTACTCATAAAAAAGGGGAAAAAAAATTTCAGTTGTCTTTAGTGCTGTATAGGTGGAGGCCATGTGCAGATATTGAAGAGCTCCTGCAGTTCTATGAGAGGTTTTAGGTTTCTTGGTTCTACCAGTTTTGAGTTCTAATCGAGAGGTCTGGATCCATCGGTTGGGTAAATGTATTTAATATGAGCAATTTCCAAGTGTTCGCAATGGTACTGGCCCATAAATTCTTGCCGAATTTGAATTTATGTATTATGGACACACGTGTTTATGATTCTTTACTCAATCGACACAAAGAACATGGTGCCTGTGTTCGAATCTAACGAAGCCTAGACACTTACCATTCTTTATTGAATTTTATTTGTGGGTACTCAACGTTGTAAAAAATCATACCTCTTAAAAGGATAAATATTAATGGACATGTATGATAGCTGCGTTAGACTTTGACCTATGTATCTCTATCGTTTTAACATATATCAAAGTTAAGCCAAGCTCGATGTTCACAAAATTTGAAGAATCATGCATTTTCTTGAAAAGTTTTTAGAGGGAGTTTGAACCAGTACTGATGGGATTGTATATAAAGAGGCCATTTCTCTTTTGTATATGAAAGTTACAATTATCCCACTTATTAGATATCTAATTGAATGGCTTGCGATGAGTTACGAAATTCGAGAATCTTTTTTTAAAATTTTGTGTCTATTCAATGATATTATTCCGATCATTCATTTTAAAATTTCATGAACAGTAATGATTGTGACTTCCAAATACAAAAGATAAATAGTATCTTGTAACTAATATCATAATCTTTTTATTTTTATTCTTGAATGAAGGAAAAATATCCTTATGCATTACATTGTGGCATTTTCTACGAACGCAGGGGCGCGAAAGCAGCATACACAAATGAATTGCAGCTCCGGACACAAGCGGATGAAAGTAATAGTACAAAAGGTGCTTAACGGACACAATAGACCCGTGGTAGTATTCCCACGTGAGCGAAGGAAAATAATAGTACAAAACCTGTTTAATAATCCATTAGAAGAAGCCACTGCAATTCTACATTCTTCACGGTTTTACTAAACTACATCTAATATCATTCATATATGAGGGAGAAACGGATAGCGAGTATAACTACAAGACACGTCAAAGATATTGCAGAGAGAGAAACAAGATACTACATAGAGTATAACTACAATATAGGCAAAAAGAGACTACAGAGAGAGAGAGACTATAACTACATGATAGAGAAAAAAAAAGAGACTACAGAGAGAGAGAGAATTAGCTGGTTGCCATATAATTTTTGATAAACCATGGGGATTGAGAGCAATACAGCAATTATGGTTACAGATAGAAGAGATATGGAAGAATATAAGAGACGGGCCTAAGGATAGGTATCATTATAGAAAGAGATTTAACTGGTTACCATAAATTTTTTGATAAACTATGGTGATACAGCAATACAGCAATTATGATACAAATAGAAGATGGAAGAATATAAGAGTTATGCCTACAGATAGGAAGCATTATGGCCTATGATTTCTTGGATTCTTTCACAACCAACATTTTGAGAACTTGAATGAGACAATAGAGAGTTCACTACACATTCTTAGAGCTTGACAAGAACTAGAGAGAGAGAGAGACTATATAGTTACAAGGCTCCAAAATTTTAGAGAGATTGTGATATACCAAATACAACATTATGCCTAAAACTTCCCTATCATATGAACTTTATACAAATGGACTTACACATGCTCTAGCATGTCCACCTGCTCCACATTTCTCCAGTCTCAAACCCATGCAGCAACACTAGTCTAAGGTGGAGGAGGGATATTTTCACCTTGGCCATCTTCTTCAAGGCAAGGAGGTTTAGCAGCTCCATAATAGAAGAATGCCATCATCTTTGACAAATCATCTGCCCTAAAAATCTCTACATGCAAAGAAAAGAAAAAGAAAAAAGAAGCTCAGTCGTAGTAATCACATTGAAATAGCATTATTTGAATACTTATTTTATTCACATAAGAACATAATATTGGACTACTTTTTAGGCTGGCAATAATCGCTTTGAGGTCTTCAGTCACAGAACAGGAACACAAGTTCCTTGCTTGCAACTCTGTAAGCACATCATCAAATAAGAACTAGGAAAGTACACAATAAGATCATGTGCCTGTAGTATGAGAAGGTCACGATTAACCCCCAGCCATCAATCGAAAAATCGGGCGGTTCAGGCTTTGTCATTGACTGAGCCCAAAGTCTCAGAAAAATTTTCTTCAACTTTGTGTTGAGAAATGACGTACCCCTAGCCACTCAATTTCAATTCCATCGTCTAGGGATGATTATGACCTCATGCACAAATGTAGATCATCTTATAGTATAAAATCCTATAAGAAATCAGTACATCCCGTTCATGAAGGTAACATTCAAAAGACGTCACCTACTTAACCTAAGATTCTAATGAATAGTTGAGATCAATGGGTGATGAAAAACTCACCACCCAAAATTGTATATTTGAATTGGACTCGACTTTTAAGACCATCTTCTTGCATAATTTTATGGGTAACCGATGCTGAGCAGCCACTGAACCCCTACTATTGTTTAAATCATATTTTACCTTTACACAAACACACACACACAGCATTACCTCTGTTACGATGTAGGATTTTTCCAGCTTTTGTAAAAATAATTTGAGGGAACTTTGATACTTTCAAAGCATTGGCCAATTCAACTTCCACAACAGCATCAATTGCAACACACTGATAACAAGGGTGAATACAAAATATGAGAACCTATGAATCACTTGAAGAAAAACAAAAAGACCCAAGTTCTTTTTACTTAATCAGGTAATGCAAAAACCCATAAATAGAATCATGGGAAGCCAGCTTACCCTCGGCGAAGGCAGCCTAGAGTCCCAAAAGATGCGAACTGCCTTCTCTAGTTCATTACGAGCTTTTTCATTCTCTTGTGGCCTGCAAGAGATGGCACCAAAAGTTTAACTATTACACAACAAATGCCAATGTGCAGGCCCGAGAGCCTATGGAAAAGTCATTCCACCAGCTAATTCACCACAAAGGCTTCAAAAAAAGAAATTATCCAATGTTTCAGACTCAGAAAAATGACACAACCAGCCCGAATCGTGTGCAGCCCAAAATTATCCAATGTTTCAGACTCAGAAAAATGACACAACTAACCAGAATCATGTGCAGCCCAATACATAGTAATTGCTATATTTTCTAAATTATTTCTGGAATGTTATCAGTTAATTAGATCATAGAAAACAAGTTATTATTAATTTACCAGAAATGATATCAGTATTCTCTATGAAAACACCAATAAAATATGAGAAGCCTTGCAACTTAAGCATCCAATATACATATTCTGAAAATTTAAACAAGAGAGAATCAAGGTTTGTATGAGGTTAGTAATAGATTCTGATGAAACAAGTAAAGAATCAGGAAATTGTCAATTAAATGAGAATGTCATATATTTTACCTTAGGGTCAACCCTGAATATTTCATGCACTAAAATTTATCCTAGATCAGGATGCATGAAGGTAAGAGAATGCTTGCGAGGGGCTATATATAAGGAGGCAACCAGTTTGAAAAGACATGTAAAGCGTTGGCAGATAGAAACCATTTTGATAGTATCATTATTTTACTTCATGAGCCATCTTTATATTATGGGTGCTGTTTGCATAGAGCCAAGGCTCTAAACAATCAAATTAAGGCGCACTTTCAAATAGTGCCGAGAAATGTGGTTTCAATATTGGAAATGTTTGTGATAATCTTAAAATATATTTTCATCTTTAATTATAAAATTTAAAGCTTCAAAAATAGTGTAGATCGAGCCGATCTATAAAACCTTGAAAATCTTGAAAATTGACAGTCCAAAAATGCATTACAAGATGCACTATTTCCAAAACTTGAAATCCATTTTTTTCTCATGTTCATGCATCTTGATGTCGAGATGATCAATTTGAGGATATTTGGACATCAGAAGAACCTCTTTTAGTGAAATTTTTGAGGTGGGCTCTAATTTGATTGTTTAGAGCCTCGGCTCTATATAAACTTTTTCCTTACATTATTAACAAAAATAAAATTCATACTTCCTTGATCATTTTCATTTTCCTGTGTGGTAGAGTTCAAGGTATTTCTACAAAAGCTTAAAAACATTAGAAATCAGCAATGTAGGCAAGTGAGACCGTTTCTTTGGGAAAGGTGTACGGTTTAGGTGTGTCCACGGACACACCTGCTACAGTGAGTCCACCCTCTCGGATCCAAAAATTTTCAGGCCTATCATCTAGATGACCACATTTACAAAAAAACATTAAAACAAGTTGAGCAGTTTAAAAATGGTCCATTATGTATTTTTTGTCAATTTCTCATTTTAATTCTTTAAACATCATCAGACTACCACTGTTTTTCGAGTTGCAAATTAGGGATCTTATACAGAAATGGATTTACAGTGTTTTGAAGTATTTCAAGTTGTAAATTCCTTGAAAACCATGGTGGACACACGAGCCTACCAACTCACCAATTACCTTCTGTTTTTGACAATAGCGATGGAGTTTCTTATCCCCATCTCTCACTTTATCCCTGAATTTCAAACTCCTTGAGAAAGAAGATTAAGAGTAGATCTGAGCAAACAAACTGACCTTTTATATCGATTATGCAGCAAAATAATAAGAGGGCTAATATCCTTAAATACTGTCACCTCCCACTCTTTCGTGGTGATATCCCTTATTGGACGAATGTAATCATCGTCTTGCCATTCAACCTCTTTCTCACTGTCATAATCCTCATCATCCTTCTTAACATTTTTTATCGTGATCTTGTTGAAGAACTGATCGAAATTAAATCCCCATCCATCTGCATCTTCAGGCCAGTCAGGGTCCTCTTCATTGACAACAAGTGGGTAGTCGGCCAAGAGCCTCTCCACTTTCTTTCTCCTCTCATCTGGGTCCTCATCTTCATCATTCTCAATTTCAGCATCCCTAGAGATCACCTCACGAATTATCCTCCTCATCTCTCTTCTCTCTTCCTCGTCTAATAATGAACCATCGCTCTCATCATCATCACTACTTGAATCATTTTCATGAGCTTCCTCTTTGGAATTCTTGGCATCACCAATAACAGCCTCATTAATTTCTTTATTTGCTCTCAATATAGTGGCAAGCATCCTCTCACTCTGAAACGACACAAAATCTAAAATCACTCCCTGAAGTGATCTCACAATGGCTCAACTGCATATGCTGAATAATACAAATGTAATTCTTGTCCAAGCTGGACTGGACAATTTACTTATATTTTATTTATAATGCCTTCTTTAAAAAAGAAAAAAAACTTAAATGTTGGAAGAAAATGACTTATCATGCTTAATAGTGATGTTCTCCCAATGCTCCAAAAATCTAAGAAGTAGGTCCAAAACAGTAAATAAACAAAAAAATGAAGATAGGCCTCAAAAATTAAAAATAAAAAAAATCAAAATTTATAGTTCACTTCAGAACCCATAAAGTGCAAATCATCCCTTCAGTTAGAACTTGGAACAAGCAAGAAAACACAATGAATAAAGTTCAAACAAAACAACTGTTAACTTCAAAATCCAGAAAGTATAAATCCTCCATTCACTAAGTAATTAAGTATAAAGCATAAAGAGCAAAACAGACTAATATTACTACCAAGGAAAAACACATCAAGTACTACAATACTTAAAAGGTACAAATTTTCAATTAAACAAAAAATTCGAACTAGTGTAATCATTGACGTTTCAAGTAACAAAAATTGACACCAAACTCAAAAAAAAAGGAACAGGTGAATACTTAATTAGTACACACGCATAGAGCATTTCATATAAATTATGCAGTCATTCCTACGCAATAATTCGTTACTTAATTCAAAGAACAACCAGATAGTAGCAACCAGCAAACACAAAACTCCTAAGCATCATGCCCACAAACATCCATGGTTTCTTCTTGCGTGAATCAATCTGCCAAGGACACAATTTTTCCAAACTTCCTAAACCTAGACAGTTTTTCTTAAACAAACAAAAAAAAGCGCAAATTGGTGTTTCAAACACTCATATCGGAGTCAGACGCCGACACATATATGTGTCTATATAACATGGAAAATACCCAAAAAAATGGTATTAAAAAGGACAAAGAAAACAGATTTATATGCAGTTTGAGCTTGAATGGGGACAAATACAAGCAGAAAGAACAGAGACAATATATTTAAATGAATTTTTAGCTCAGATAGAAATGGGAAATGGAGAATAACAAGAAATTACCCGCAATCCTTGCTCTCCAACATTTAATGAGTGAAAAGAACGGCCTTTTCTACTATTTAAGACTCCACAGTGCTTATTCAATGGAAGGTTACCTAATCTTACATAAAAAATCCTGGAGTTGGGTGAATCTCCAAATAAAGTTGCAGCCAAAGAACTCTGGAGTCCTAATGGGTAATGAAGCTCCATTGAAAGACGGAGATAATTCTAGGGTTTTTGATACTGAAAATCATTAGCCATGAATTCACACAGGGGCTTATCAAAAAAACAGGTTTATGAGGTTTTAGTAACTCTAAAAAACCAGGATCGTATGTATAGGTGGCAGTCCGGGTAAACAAGGGCGAGGTTGGTATAAGGTGTCAAGTGTCTACCTTATACTATTGAAGTAAGGTGTACCTCAAAACTATGTCAAAAATCTATCTATTGTTGTTTTTAATTATGATATTTAAAATATCTGAAATCGTGATAATCAAGCAGATCTATACAATTTTTTTTTTTTTTTCATGTCTTATTCAAATGTGAAAGGTGTCCTAGTTCTTTTTGGAAAATGATGGTGCCATGTTCTTGTCTTTGCTAATTTAATTAGAATATTTATTTTGGTAATTTCATGAGGCATTGATTACAGCTTGCAACCGTATAGGCCAGTGTTGGCCCTAGCCAGGTCTTAGTCCCTATAGGTCTAGCCCTAGCCTAGCTCTCGACCAAGTTAAAGAGGTTGGCTCTATTCAGGCTAGGCTAGGTCAGGCCAATTATGCTCAAAGAAAATATGGGAAAAAGTTAAAAAAAAACCAAGCCGGGCTAGGTTTGCCATCTTGTGTCCTAACCCTGGCCTCGCCCTCGGGCCACATTTTATGGCCTGTGCCCTATCTTTTTGGATTGTGCTAAGTAATACAGGCTAGACCTCCTAGCCCATTGTCGGCCCTACCATTGATCTCAACTATTCATTCAAAATCTAATATTATATTTCTCATGAAATAACACCTTTACTTGAGGGATATCCTAATTCTTCTAAGATTTTATATTATCATAAGCCTTTTTTCAACCAATTGAGGTCAGCCATACGAATTTTGATCCACCATTCAGGATTCAAGATAAGTTTTGGTAAAATTTTACCTAACACAGCCCAACCCCTATACCTAAGCATAGGACGAGTTAAAGAAAAGTTTAAAGTCATCACTCTTCTCAGACTGGATTTTATGCTATAAGATATTTTATATTTTGTATGCGAGGTTACAATATCTCTGGCTATAACAATTGAAATGACCCAATCAAAGTGTGTCATTTCTCAAAACAAAGTTACAAAAAAATTATGAGACTTGAGGCTCAATCAATGACACATCCTTGACAATCAGATTTCACAGCTGATAGCCATAGGTGATCACGAGAATTTTCTATAAATAAACTTCTTGCATTCTTTCCCAGTTCTTATTACATGATGTGCTGGTAAAGTTTGAAGCAAAGAACTTGCGTTCCACTTCCATTGGGATTGGAACAAGATTCTAAGTAATTATTGCCAACCATAGGCATACCCCAATATTGTGTTTTTATCTTAATAAAAAAAGAAAAATAATACTATTTCAATGGTGATTACTATGACTAAGCGTTTTTCTTAGTTTTTTTTCCGCTTTTTTTTTTTTTTGAATGTAGGGATTGTAAGGGCAGATGATTTGTCAAAAATAATGGCATTCTTCTATTAGGTAGCTGCTAAGCCTCCTTGCCTTGAAAAAAGATCATATGTTTGGATGTCTTTTGCTCCCAAGAACTGTTGTGCAGGTGAATAGGCTAGAGCAATGTGAGTGCCCATTTGAATGAGGTTCATATGATGGGGAATTTTTAAGCATAATTGTGCTTTTCTAGTGGGTTAGTAATTTTCCAAAGGATTTAGCATCGGTAGGAATGCGAACCGTGACAGTTAGTTGAGTCACAGGTGGTAATACAACCTTTATCTCAACCCCATTCCTAATGTTTAGGCACAATTGTTTCATTTTGTGTATCATAATCTCTCTAAAATTTTGTAGCCTTGTTGCTCTCTCTCTCTGATGTCCAATTGAATTTTTTGTAGCCTTGTTGCTCTCTCTCTCTGATGTCCAATTGAATTTCTAAAAATATGTATTGTACACTCTAATGTACCTTCAGAATGCATGCATATTTTTTAACCATGCAAGAAATATAGGCCAAAATTTAAAAGGAAAAGTCCGAAGCTCTAAACAATCAAAAGCGCACCTAAAAATTTCACTTGAGGAGGTTGCCCAAATATCCTCAAATTGATCATCTCGACCTCAAGATGCATGGACATGAGAAAAAAATTATTTTCAAGTTTTGAAAATAATGCATCTTGTAATGCATTTTTGAACCGTCAATTTTCAAGATTTTCAAGTTTTTATAGATCTCCTCGATCTACACTATTTTTTTAGCTTTAAATTTTATAATTAAAAATTAAAATATATTTAAAGACAATCACAAAGATTTTCGGTATTGAAACCACAACTTGTAAAGGTGCACTTTACTGTTTAGAACCTCAGCTTTATACAACCCGTACCCAATTAGAATAGGCTCGAGACTAGGTGGTCAAGGTGGCGGGGTGCTACAATGTTTTGAGTTCCATTTACTGCAACTACAGTAAGCAATCCTCCATTCATGCAGATTTGATTATGTCAATTACAGTAAGCAGCTCCTGACTTCTGTTCTCACATAAAATTGTACCAACTGCCAATTCCCAAGCAGATAGATCCATTATAAGCCCCTCTGCCATATTACTCAACACACTGTCTAACAACTTCAGATCCCCTGTCTTGCACAAGCCTTCGACAAGCTTATGTGCACTGCGGGGATAGAAGCCCTTAAATGTCATCTCATCCAAGAGATGACCTGCCTCTGCGAACTCCATCTCCCGGCATAAACCATCAAAAAGAATTCGATAAGTCACAACATCAGGGAAGCAGCCCCTCCTTGGCATGTCTTCAACAAGCTCAGCTGCCTCTTTTGCTCTTCCCTGTCTGCAAAGTCCTCCAATCAATATGTTATATGTGAAAACATCAGGCTTGCAATGACCCTTCTTTGTAATCTCATTAAGAACTCCAAAAGCCGATTCGAGATCAGCTTCTTTGCAAAGTCCACAAATTATTGCATTATAAGTCACTATATCAGGCTCACACCCATTTGATTTCATCTTTTTTAAAAGTCCATCAATCTCTTGCATTCTACCCGCATTGCAGAGCCCTGCAATCAATGTGGAATAAACACCCGAATCCAATTCGATTCCATTATCCACCATTTCTTCTTTTAATTGAAAAGCTCGGGCTAATTCATTGGCCTTAAAAAGACCCTTCATTAATGAAGTATAAACCAGTGAATTAGGCTGCACATTAAAACACCAGACCATATCTTCCTTAAGTCGAAAAGCTTCATTTAATCTCGAATTCGAACAAAGACTAGTTATTAGAGTCCCAAAGGTTATTGCATTGGGCTGGATTCCATTAGAGACCATCTCTTCAAACATCTGAAAAGCATGATCGGGAGAATTATTCAAGCAACAGGCCTTAATCAAAATATTGTAAGTACACAAATCAGGAGAAGCATATTGATCAAGTTCATCATGGATTCGACCAAAGGTTTCCATATCTCTGCAATTGAGGAGTGCGTTAAGGAGTGTGTTCAATGCTCGAACAGTTCTTGGGCATCGAAAGGAAGGAATCCTCTCATAAGTTTGAAGAGCAATTTGGGGCTTCCGGTCGCGACCATAGAATTTGATCACAGAACAGAAGAGTTGTTCCGGAGGTGTGAAGCGGGTCTCTTTCTGCAGCTCTTGAAGAATTGCTTCCATCTGTTCAAACATTTTTGCCTTACCAAGCTTCTGAATAATGAGATCATATGAAAGAGAAGAGTAGCGAAAAGATGGGTTACCAATTTTAGGGCTTTGGAAAAGTTGCAGGGCCATTTTGGGATCCTTTTCAAGGCGGAGTAGGGTCGCGAGGCGAAAAGGATTGACCTTTTTGGTGACTTTGTCCATTTTTTTTGGGAAGAAATGTGTTAAAACCTGTAGGGGTTTAGGGAATTCTTATTTAGAAGCAAGCAATAAGCAATTAAACGCTAGGTTTTTGAAGAGGCATTGGAAAATATTCCTCTCTTAATGGCACAGAGTAGAGGACAGTTTGGGGGATCATTGTACCCTTGGAGAGAGAGAAGAATTACCGACAATTAGGGTTCCTGCAACTATAATATTATTGTTTCAAAGAGTGGATTGAAATGGATCTACCTTTGTATTTGAAATTTCTTTTCATAAAAAAAGTTACAATTTTTCTTGGTTGACTTTAAAAATCTCTCAGTCGAATTTTATTGCATCCATGCGTTGTTCGGTTGTACCAGAAGAGAGAATAAAAAAGACATGTCGCCTTTCTCTCTCTAAAATGGGGGACCAAGCTCTCCCGTTCATCTCACTAAAGGCCAAACAAGCTCTGCGTTTTTTTTTTTTTTAATTCAGAGGAAAACCCACTCGTAAGTCCTAACTCCTTTTTTTTTTTTTTGGGAGGAAACAACGCTCAAATTCGCTAGTTATATCAGAGAAAGAACGTCCAAGCTTCTGGCCTTTCAAGGAAGAAACATTTACAAACAGCAAACAAACCTGTTGGTTAACTCAGAGAAAGAAACCCCAGATTCTCGTTCAACTGTTTTCAGTCGAGCATCTTGCTAGAAGCACAAATCAATCACCTTTGAGCCATTAGAGCTGTATTCCAAGTATTGTACGAGAGCAAGGCAAAGAAAATCATAATGGTTCTCATCTTTCGCTCTCTAAAATCCACTTCTATAGGGTTAAACCTCTCTCTCTAGAATCCACTTTGCTTCCTTTCTTACAGAGAGACGGTAAATCGAAAAAGAGAGAGGGGGTCCTTTGTCTATTGGGCGTTCTTGATTTGTGATTTCAGTGTCCACAGCACTTCTCAGTTGGATAACCGGAAGTTATCTGATTGATATCGAGGAAGTATTACAGTAAATAGATATCTACTTGCGCTACAAAGTAGATACCACCAGTTGGACAGTGGATCATGAAACTTTTGGAGTATCTGCTTCCCAAAACTGCATCTTCTAGAAATCAAGCACGCGCCCTTTGAGAGCGATGGAACAAGAGAAGTGAGAGAGAGAGAGGAGAGGATGGGTTCGATAAATTCATTAAAATATCAACATATCTATCGGATGAGTATAACTAAGATATTGAGATGAATGAATGGCAAGATAATCGAAAGTATAATTCAAAATGAATATATACATGATAACTTAAGTATGGCTCCAATAAACGTTAAAAAGAGAGAGTAGATTTAAATGGACTATACAATACTTATTAAGAGGAGCGATTAAATTGGAAGACCAAAAAGAATAAAAAGTAAAATAAAAAAAACATGTTTGAAAGTAGTGAAAAAAAATGACTTATAGCCTCATTTAGGATATGACCTTGTTAGAAGCATATCAATATTAAAACCTTAAAGAATTGAAAAAAAATCTCTAATGATGATGACGACAATTTTAATTTTTTTTAAAATCTAAATATTTGAAATCTAAATATGACTTGATTCTTATTTTTAAAATAATATATTTGAATTATAAGTTCTTTGCATTGAGAACTTAACTCTAAATATCAGACAGTCCTCGTTTTTTTTCTGCAAGTGCATAAAGCATATAACTTGCATTTTTTTCCAAGTTGGCCGCTACATTTAAGAAGTTATATCCCCAAAATTTGCAGCCAAAAAGGAAATAAACATCTAGGAGCAACAAATATGTTCATATTTTATGGTTGCCATTTTCTCCTCCTAAAATTTGTCTATTTTTTTCCCCAAGCAAAAATCATTAAAACGATCAATGCACAGAGAGAAAAGGAATTGATTAAATCAACCAACTTGCGGACAAATCTTCTTGACTCTTTCGCCCAAGTACATCTTCCATCACTTTCTTTTTTGAAATATTATACAATTTGCATCTCTAACAACATGGGCGAAATTCAATCATTTTGTTAGCAAAAATCCAAAAAAGCCTCATGTTTTGAGTTCGAAACTCAAAACATGTTTTTTTTACATTAAAATCACTTTGTTTTAAATTTCGGACGTTAGAGCATAAGGGGTATTTTCATCGCTTAGCCACGTTACCAAAGATCCTTCTTGTTCAAATTCAAAATCATTTTGAGCAGGAAATCTATAATAGTATCTTTTGTTTGATAAATTAGTTGAATCAGCTGATGAATAAGTTCAATTAACTCATGGCAGCCATTTTAATTATAATTTCTTATTTTCAGCTAGAATATTTCTCTATCTCAGGCCATTTCAATCAACCACCACCTAATTTCTTTTATATAACTAGTTAAAATGAGAGAGAAATTATCTTTCTCACAAAAGTAGTGCTTTTTGAGTTGATCGAGCCTGCTTTATCTTTTTAAATATAGGCAAGACGCATGTTGATCGATTAGATTAGGGGTGTAGTCTATAAATAGTTGGTACTGCCTATTTTAGTTAGGCGCTATAAATTTAACGCATCTTTTCAGATGGTCTTAAAAAAAAGGTGTTAACATCAACACCATCTAAAATAAAATGAATAATATAAATTATACAGCTCTAATTAAGTTTGCAGCCATAAAAAAACTTTTTCCAATAGATAAAAAATCATATAAAAAGAAAAAGCTTACCAACTACAACTAGGTGTGAGATTTCAGTGTAGGAGAATATTGGTTTTCTAAAGATGATCCCAACACTATAGGAAGCCTATTTCCTCCAAACTAAGGGTGAAATTATTATATTTCCTCTAATCACGGAAATCTTTCTTGAATTTTTTTTCTTTTATATACTCTCAATTCATGGTACCCATGAGAGATGAATTATTTATCACGATACCCATGAGAGATGAATTATTTAACAATTTACAATTTAGAACCATTCAAATTCAAGAGCATGTATTCTTTTGTAGATGTGATGGAAAATGATTACAAACGAATACAAAATTACAAAATCTTGCAAAAGCCATAATGGGGGAGACATGATTTGAGGCCAAAAAGTTCGTTTAGAACAAAAGAGAGAGAGAGAGAGAGAGAGAGAGAGAGATTGCAAAATTACTAAAAATTTAGCATAAAACGTAATAAGGGAGACATTGATTGGGCTAAAACTAATTCAGAAGACAATCTACCATGAAAACCTTGTGAATTGGGCAGCGCTCCATGGGTTTGGAGGCTTCCTAGTTCATACATCATATAAAACCTTTTAGAGTTTATACCTGCCCCATTTTCCCTTATTTTTTTACTTCACCTTTTCCATTATTCTTACATCTCTCTCTCTCTCTCTCTCTCTACTAACACACAATAACAAATCGTCTACTAATAAACGTAGCTATCTCTCTCTCTC
>NW_006500355.1:1293114-1338228 GCF_000471905.2 Amborella trichopoda | reverse complement strand
TCTCTCTCTCTCTCTCTCTCTCTCTCTCTCTCTCTCTACGGTAGAGACAAGAAAATAGAATAGTCAAATTGTGAGCAACATGGAGCAGAGAGAATATTTTGTATTCAGATAGAGCTTAAGATTACAAAACTAGAACCACATATATATATATATATATATATAGAGAGAGAGAGAGAGAGTCCTATAATTCAAAGGCCTATGAAAAATCATTCACCTGAGAAGCTGCCAGCCACTGAATCATGCTCTTCAATTCATGGTCTCCACCAAATGCTCCACATCCCCAATTTCCAGTCGCAATTCCTACATTTTCACAACAGTTCAGACCTTGATCATTCTTTAATTTAGCTTCTTCAAACAAGTCTGTGACTTGAGTAGATCGGTTCATTGCAGTCGTAGAGGTAGAACATGCAGTTGCCTCTGCTTCTCTATCAGAACTGAAATTAAAAGAGAGAGCTTTCTCAAAATTCTTTGAACAAGTCATCTCTACAGGAAAAGAAACACAGATGGAAAAGAAATACAACTGCAAAGAACATCAATAGCATCATTCACCTCAAAGGGAAAGTCTCTCATAACTTGTCTATGGTAGCTATCATTTTAAGTAAATAAGTCCCCCAACCCTTCTTCCTTTCTTGCCAATTTATAATCCCAAAGTCTAATAGCTTCCACCAAATGTTCCACCTCTGTTTCATTGTTTTCAAAAATGCCCACCTCAGGCACCTACATGGCACCTCAACTTGAGATGGGTGCCTAGGCATCTTACCTAGGGCAAGATGGGTAGTTGGCCCAAGCCCAGGTGTGTGCACAGCACCTCAAGTGAGGTGCCCACCTCGGCTGCCCACAGCCCAATGGCAGAAAATGTCCAGGGACCATGGGCATTGACATTGGGGGGTATTCGAATTTGCTCCCAATTGCTCTCTAACTTCATTTTGGTGAGAAAAACATCTAAACAAAATTCATCTTTTTGAAAACTTTTTAAGATCCGAAAAACTTAGAATTTTGAGAAATCATTTCAATCCAATTTTTTTGGATTTGATTCATTGTAAAATATGAAGAGTTGTTACAAGAGAAGACTTGGTGATTTAAAGCTCAATAATCATCAAATACATCGACGATTAGAAATCGGGCAACAAAGTTAAGTCATTACTCGTTAAATTACACAAAGACATTTATTCTATACATTAAACAAATGCATTTACTTTATACAAAATTACATGCACTGCACATAATTAGTTTATTTTATGCATCATTACATGCATTGTATGCAATTACTTTTTCATGCATTAGTTTGTTACATGTGAATATAAGCCCAAATGTGAGGCTGGGGCACCTCAAACCTAGGTGCCCACCTAGACGACCACATGGCATCTGGGACCAGCCATGCCCCCTCTCTCCCATGGCCGCCTTAGGCACTGCCTAGCAAATTTTAAAACCTTGTAGGTAGTATTCCAAGGCCTGGACTGGTGTCTCGATTCATTTTACTAATTTTTTATCACAAAGCAGTCCTTGTTTAGGGAATCAGGATGTGCCATCTTTACCAATTTCGTGCTTTAATTCCCGAGTCATCTTCTGTTTTGCTAATAGCAGCATGTGCTCCATTATCCAAATCTTGCAATTTTCCCTGTAAATAACATAGAAATATTCATATCAGTCTTAAAATGTTAGTATGAAAACAAAATGGATGAGAAAGGTTATCAACTATACATAGTAACTATAGGACTCCAGTACAAATATTAAAACTACTGAAGCAAGTAAACTCTCTTCTATTCACCTCTTTAAAGATGTTCATGTACTGATGACATTTTGAATGATCCATAAATCCACAGAATGCTTTATTTGTCTCCCTATTTCCACAAATACTCCAGTAAGATATACATTGATGCACATAAAAATTTAAGCTAAAGCTGCAAAGGCATAAAAACTAAAAGGTAACAAAGGAATTTGCAATCTGAATCAAGCAATCTTCAAGAAACACCCAGCAAGCTGCATGACAAAGTTCTTGCTAAAACTAATAATAAAGGGGAAAGTATATAATGAGACCATTTACCTTTGGTACAAGGTGGTCACAATTAATCTTGACCATTGGATGTGAAATTGGGTGGCCGCATTTATTTCATTGACCAAGTTCAAAGTTAAAAAAAAAAATTCTCGAAATTTGTGACATCCAAGCTATCAGATTTCACATCGAATAGTTATAAGTAATTGTGACCTCCATATACTAAAGGTAAATAGTCTCATTGTATACAATCCCATAATAAAATTACTATACATCTAATTTAATCAGCTTATAACAGAAGTCAAACAAAATTGCACAAATTATTTTGTGGAAAACCAACTGCCATCCAATCAAGTAGATCTCATACTTGAAAGTTAGTAAGAGAATAAATTTTAAGTGGGATAGTTAAGAGGTTGTAACTATATAGAAACATAATATGATGAGAATAATGAAAAGGGATATGTATAGTGTTGTGCTTCTATAATATGAAAGGACGGTAATACTAATTTTGAGCGAAGAACTTATTTACTAGCATACCTAAGGAGGCAGTCTGCCCCGTATTGTTGTATACCCGGATGACATAAAGCATCAATTGCTACAATACGTGTTCTCCGTCTACCTCTTATATCCAAAGGTTTATGATCCACATAGTTCCCAGAGAAAACAAATGTCGAAGCATACCTATTTCACATCATATAAGTCATACATTAACCTATTGAGCAAAACAAGTTATGATAAAATGCTACTTGCTCCCCTAATTGTAATAGGTAAAAAACAATCAAAAGAATAAGAACTCGAAGTAAGAAAAAACATGTGAAAATGCTTAGCAAGAATTCCTTTCATGAGAAAGTGTAAGGGCACTGGCAAAGAAAGAACAGAGTTAGATCACACAGTTATCACAAATACATTGTCCATATAAAAAATCCTTTGACAAAGGGCAAGAAAGCCTCAACGTTGCTCCAAATGCAATAATTTGAGTGGAACACCAACTGCAAGTTAACTTAAAACCAAAAAAAAATAAAAAATTTACTAATAAGTACCAGTTCAATAATTTGGTCGCTCATTTTTCCACTCCACCAACAATTTGCCAACCATTCAAAGAAGTGAATGAAACCCTTTATGGTCAGCGATTTAAAATTCCAGTGCTTTCCCTCATTAAATGGGGCACAGCTTGCAAAATTTTTATCAAGGGAGGCTTGAAAATACAAATAACTTGGGATAGAAACTTGCAGGCCTAAGTTCAAGAGGTATGGAGGCTATGGACGGATTTCCAGCTATAACAACATATAAGTTTCTTTCAAGAACTTTTTTTTTTTAATCATCATCATCATCAGAGTCTTTTCCCAACTATTTTGGGACGGCTACACGAGTCCTAGTATGTCATTCTGCTCTATCAAGGGTCATACCCTTAGTGAGGCCCCATATCTTTTCTGACTACTTGTAACCATGTCCTTTTGGGTATACCCCTTACCCTTTTTGAGCCTTCCACTTGAACCAACTCGTACCTCCTAATAGGAGGTCTCTCCGTGATTCCCATGGAGATAATCAGAAAGTCTATGATATGGTGATTTTAGACAAAAGAGAAATTTACGTACGGCCATGAAAAAAGTAATTAAAGTACAAAATGGGTCTAATTTAGCCAAAAATTATGTGGGGAGTCAATCCCCCCGCAGTTTTTTTTTTTCCCATATTGCCCCGTGATCCAAGAATGCCATCCTCAGACTGCTTTTTTTTTTTTTCATTAGTAGGGTTGTGCCCCAGTGCTCAGTCAGTTCAAGGATGGGGACCTCAGACCGCTCTATGGATAACAGGGCTGAGTCCAAAGTCGACCTAAGTTCCCCATCCTTGGACCGACTATTTTCTACCATTATAGTGGAACATGTGCAGTCCGAGGATGGGGATCTCAGACTTGCTCTATGGAAGCAGCAGGGCTGTCCAAATGTGGTTCAAGGTCCCCATCAAAACATAGGCGGTCCAAGAATGGGGACCTCGGACCGCTCTTTGCATTGCCTTAAACCTTAAGGCACAATCCTACTCTCAAAATAAAATTTAGAAAAAAAAGAACTAAAAAGCAGTCTGAGGATGGCATTCTCAGATCAAGGGGCAATATGGAAATAATAAAACCATGGGGGGACTGACCCTCTACGATTTGGCTAAATTAGATCCATTTTGTATTTTTTATACTTTTTTCATGTCCATAAGTAAATTTCTCTAGACAAAATCCACAAATGAAAATTACCAACAACAGCAACACAAGTTCTCAGTGACCTAGTGACGATTAACTATAGGAAGCAAAAGGAATCCACAAATAAGGTGAGGGGAGCATGGAAATGTTACACGGGATGCCTCAACCTTGAGGATTCAGGATGCTATGAGAGACAAAACAAATGTGGTAGTTCATTGACGTGAGGATCTTGGGAAAAGACTTAAATGGTCTATGGGTTATTGAGAATGACTATGTAAATATCATTAATGGCTTCAAGTACGATCTCAACTCCTGGAGGTCAGGAACTTTTGCTGAAGTAGGACTTACTGCAGAGTTTTTGTATCTTGGGTATTATTCGTGAGACAAAGGACACCAATTTGGTGTGTAATACAATTGTTGGATCGGGATTGGGAGCGGGAGCGAGAGCGGGATCGAGAGCGGGAGCGGGAGCGGGAGCAGGATCGGAAGCATGGAATCATGGTAAGCTACAAACTTCCCTATAGTCAGGATTGTTGTCCATACACCCTGAATGTTAAAGTATTAGATCCCAACATATCGGGGAACTGGATCACAACTTTTTGGGATCGCACAATTAATTCTAAAGGTCCAAGACCCATTTGGTAAAAGCAGCATTTTTCTCTTTGAAAATTATATAGACCATGATTTTGCAACATAATTACTTTTTGTTTTTAATCGATGTGCATTTAAGAATTGTTTTTTTATAAAAGATCAATTAATTTAAGTGTGATTTATATTGACAGATCCCCAAGGAGTAGGGAACGTTCTTCCTCCATATGGAAGATAGATCCACTCAAGGTCTAGCACCGCAAGCGCAGGATCGCCACCACATTGAGAACTCCCGCTAACTCGTAATGCATTGGCTAATATGGCTGCATCTAGGAACAGCATAGGATGAAGGGATCATGGGAAACGTACATGCCATGCTCGACATGTAACTTCCAGGCTCTATCCTTCATGATAAGTTTTTCTCTTTTAAGTTATCTATTAACCAAAAACTCTTCAACATTGAACTCGAAAAACCAATGGCTAGAAAATTCTCTAACTCACTAATAGATACATATGAGTTTCCCAAACAAGCCCAAGCATAAAAGAACAACAAAATAAAGTAAATAAACAGCAGTGTGTTTTCAAGGCAGTACCATCCCAGTCAGCGTTAATTAAAGTGGTCCACGAGGATTTACCATAGAAAAAGAAACTAAAGCCCCAAATAAAGACTCACCCTCTATAATTACAAAACCGTTCTGCACCAACAATTTCCAGAGCTTCATTGTCCTCCATGCGAGGTGCGAAAAGCATTCCCACGATTAACTCAGGATTGATCATGAAACGGATCTCTTCCTACAAATAACACAAAAGAGTAACTGTGAGGGATTACATGTTTTCACAAGCCTAAAATAAATTTTAAAGCTGCACAGGAAAGTTCATGACCCCAAAAATAATCCTATAAAAATTTGAAAATATTAGTCAATGAACAATTCTAGTATTTATGAGTCCACAACCAAAACATGTGAATTTGAACTTAGACAAAAATATATAGAAATTCTTATTAGGCCATATTTGTTTAACAGAATCATGCAATGTGCTCTAGTAGAGAGCTTCAACATCCTCAAGTACTGAGGTAAAAACAATGATATCCATTGACATATGTTCATAACATTTTCTTTACTAAGTAGGGAAAGGGCTTATAAACAGTGAAATATGCATGTCATAGTGAGAAGTTGCCAGGCAAGCACGCAAGATATTTGCAATCACTACAAACAAGTAGAAAAATAAAACACTAAAGAAATCTTGCAAAATCATTTATCAAGAGGATGAGGAGAAAAGCTACAACCAAAAAAATGCTGAGCCTCATTTCACGTATGTCTAGACTCCTACTTAACCGAAACACTCTAGACCAGTTATACAAAACAAAACAACACTTGAATAACTCCCATAATCAACACAAGCAAGGAAATTGTCCTGACCATGGGTAGCTAAAGAGAAATGACAACAACTGACAAGATAAACTGCTAACTATCCATGTCTGAAAATTTACATTCACCAATGTATATCAAGTAACTGGGAATGATACATTAAAGTTGGCACGTTTTACACAACAATAAAGGTGGTCAACAATGTGCATAAAGTATAAATCATGCATAACCGAGAAATTTCAAAATTCATCTGAAGCCATAGACACAAAGAAAACAAATTGGAAGTGGTGTAATCTAGTCTAATCAAACGTTTTTGTTCTTATTATTGTAAATTATCAAGTTTGTAGTTTGTTAAGAGATTAACTCGCCACATACTTTTAACGGAAATGGCATTGAGAATACTACACGCGAAGAATTACAGCTTTTTGAGTTTAAAACTTGGCACCCTAAAGGAGCTACTGAAAGTAATTTTTGTTTTTAAATCATTCCCTGCTGGAAAGCAAAGAGAAACCATTTTCTCATGCGTCTCAACAGCAAACAAGAAATGTTTTGACGAATTTATCAGAAAGCAAAATTACATGGGTAACAAATGTTAGCTTTTGCACCTTCATTTTAATTATTTAACTCAAAAAGTTTCAAAGACTAGTTGCTTAGTTCCAAGCAAATCATCAAGATGAATGAATAGCAAATTAGAAGTATTGGGAACCTCATATGAAACAAAAGAGTATCAAGCATGCATTGACAGGTAGAGCACTGAGCCAAAAAGTATTCATTATTTTGGAAAAGGTCAGGACCGTTAGGCAACACCTGCACACAGCCCCTATGAAGAGCACCTCCTCCAAAGTATTGATTAGCAAAATCAACTTCCAAAGCTTCGTATGGTTGGTCTTCTATAACACCCGAATGCAAAACCTGAGTTAAGTAAACATGCAGCTAGAGTAAAGAGGTTTTGGAAAAACTCTCATTACCTACATATCAAAATTTATTAAATAATTCAGGGCAAAGAGGAGACCACTCAGACTGGAGTAAAAGTTTTCCTCTACCTTGAAGGGGCACAATTCAACAATAGATTTACTCCAAAAATCGGTTTTGGGGTAAGAAATATGTAGGGAACTGCCATTTAGGGGAAGTACTTTCCTCTCAAAAGAGACAAAACCCATTGGCATACATGAACATATCCGTTCAAAATAGTGAACAAGACACTTTATCTTATGCTTCTGGCTCGGGCTGTAACTGTTGTGAATGCTCCTGTAAAAAAAAGAAAACTAAGCAGAGCTTTCTCTCCTTTCAGTTCAATAATTTCAATTATCAAGAAAAAAATCATGCAGGAGATTATGCACCCATATTCATTAAAGAGTCATGCTACAGATAATTATACAAACAAATAAATATAAAATTTTTTATTCTTTGGTCAGTAAGCAGGGGGTATTAACATCCTTGACATTACTTTGCAGTTTCACAACCCTGGCTATCAAGTCAAGAGCATTATTCCAACATGTAATTATGTAACTAATACACCACTCTACTTACTTTTCATGTTTTTCATTTTCTAGAACATAAACGACGGTTTCAACCCATCACCTAGACACCCATGCATTCAAGAAGCCTGGTGCCTTACATTACAAAAAATATATCAGTCACAGAATTCCTTTTTTTTTCCTAGGTAGTATCATACCACTACTACAATATTATTTAGTTTAATGCTCAGCAGAAAGTAAGTAGCAATTCATCACAACAGCATAACTCGAAAGAAGTTTATGAATTTACATTGAAGGTCAATAGCTGGTAGGGTCCCCATGGAATACTATTAAACCAAATCATGACAGTCATCTAAATTTCACATATCAAAGAATGAACAGCATTCAAATAACTCAATCAACTGTTATGGTGCAGGAAGAGACATACACAAATAGATAGTCGAAGTTGATGGTTGGAAGGTTTCTAAAACTCCTACCAATGCTTGGGAACAAACAAAAGAAGGAACAGGCAAGCAAAGCACCAATTAGCTCCTGAAATAAATAGAGACCATCCCATGTCAGAATCATCTAATATCCAATACTAGAAGACTAAAACAGTACAAAACAACACAAAATCAGATACTAACTGAAGACCAAAAACATGAAAGGGGATCTATGACTACCAGAAAAGCATTCCATGAGAACATGTAGGATCCTAATAAAGCATGGTTATGAAAAGGAAGTGCCTGACAACTACAGTAAGAAATAGTAAGTACTTATCACACCGACATACATGTTCTAGCCAAAGTAAGTGCCAATAAATTAGGGCACGAAAGATGTTACTTCACCTGAAATGGTTCAAAATGAACACAAACGGGGACGCACGTGTGAGAATGCAAATGAACCAAAGCACACTAATCATCTAACAAGTGTACAAGGACCCCAGACACTAAGAAACTTTCAGTATCTTACAGAAGTGAGCAATGGAGGAATGGCAAAGGAGTGAGAATTGGAGGAAGGGCCAAGGAGTAAGTGAGAAGCAGAGCAGGACTTTGAAATCTCACAAATGTGCAAGAGACTTTTTCATGTTGGATTCTTCCAAATCAATTTAATGAAGTTTGAAGGACCTAGAATAAAGAAGGTTCTTTGATGGATCAAGGTTTTCAATCTCTCTTTGGAAAGTGACTCAAATGCTTCCTTTGAACGTTTGCAATAGCTAGCCCAAGAAGGAGCATAAGCTCAATCACATTCTTAGGCTGTGGCCTCTTGAGAATGGCTTGTACATTTTGATCATCCATCATGATCACCCCTCTGCTTATGTTGTGCCGAGGAACATGATCAACCAGTCAGGCACCACCATGATTTGGCTCATGCCATAGACCTTGGTTAGTCTGTTGTTGAAGTCCTTGGGCAGACTGATTCAAGGACTTCAGGGACAAGAAGAATCTCAAATAATCCAGCAGACCTATCTTGTTGGCAAACAACGAGAGTCTAGACATAGTGTTGCAGATCCTGCTCCCTGTGGGACTCATAGAAGTTGCCAACCAAGAGCGTTGTGATGAGCTGGCTGCCAAGGACCATCAATGCAGGCCATGAACAAGTGGTGGCCAATACATGTTGCATAGTATTTGAATCAAAAGTTGTAACCTGGGATCTATATAAACCCCAGGCCAAGACCCTTGAGGGGCACCGGTGCAGTGTAAATGGAGGAAGTAATAAAATCGTGACCCTTGTGTATACCCTTATGCGTTGTGTATACAAAACCCTCTGAACAAGTAAAAGAAAAAGAAAATGCCCATACTCTGTCAATGCACTATCCTTCTTAGAACAAAGAATTTCTTTGCACTCCCTCTAAAGCAAGGGAGTTGGGCAACTCATTCAACTCTCTGTTTTTAACAAGTTGAAGGTGATTTGCTAGTTTTGAAGTGATATAAATTATTTATTCCTAGATGTTTGCAGGGCAATTTAACTGTTCTACTTGCCTAAGCTATAGCATTAACAGAATCACTCTCTACTACATGTATTTCCAGCTTGGTGAAGGCACTCCAAACCCACTAACAATGCTTAAACCTGGGCCTCAACCCCTGTCAAAAATTCATCATGGACTCAACCTCATTAGCAAGGATCCATTTGTTCGAAGGAAGAGAGCGGGGTATTCATTTGGCCCATGAGATATCATTCCACATATTTATCAACTCTGAGTGGAGAATCCACCAACTCCTTTCATATCAAGGCCCATGCACCATGGCCTTTACCCTATCCCTTACCTAAAAATCACAATGATATTTGCTCTTGAAATGCACCTATATCTTTCTAAAGATAATCCAAGATATTGCCAGATTCCTTTCATATCAGCGCCCATGCACCATGGCCTTTACCCTATCCCTTACCTAAAAATCACAATGATATTTGCTCCTCAAATGCACCTATATCCTTCTAAAGATAATCCAAGATATTGCCAGAAGGCCTAGATGCGAAAATAGTAAGCCATGCTTGGGGATAAAGAGAACCAACATAGAATATATGGATTTATATCGCTCCGTAAAAGTTTTATACTCCCCAGCATACAAAATGAATTGCCCATGATCTACACTAGCAATCGTGGCTCACCTGCAACTAACCAAGACCTGCTCACATGTATTGACGGGGATAAAAAGCAACCCGACTTTACGCCACCATACATCCCCGCTTACCAAATCTAGCATTTTTCACAACCACTAGCTTCATAGAACGAAAAATGCACAAGTCGTGAATCATGCTCCCTCTTCTTCTTCTTCCTCATCCTTTTTTTCTTTTTTTGATAATTACTTATTACCCATTTTCGCAAGATGAATGCCACCATAACATTCGAGTTAACCACACCTAATGAGGTGTGAGGTAAAATCCAATGAGCATTTTTTTTTTTGAGAAAGTTAACGGTGGCAAAATCAAATGAGCATTAATTCCGCTATTGTAACCATCAAAACTAATCATGTCTAGCAAAACTCAACTCTCGAGATAAATATGTTTATGCAACTTCTAGAAACTAACTGAAATTAATGGAATATACTTTTTGTATTTCATGGGTATTTAATCTCTTGAAATTCTTGTAATGACAAAATGCATTAATGTACAAAAACAGTTTTGAATGAAAGAATTGAACGTTGTCATTTATTATAAGCAATTATTGATAGATATATTTATTTTTCATGTTCTTAAGTGTTAGCTGTTGTCCTGTGTGCAGTTCAGCAATTCTAAAATTTGGGTTCAAAAGACTAAGCAACCCTTTTTCATAATGGAAAATGTCTATATAAGGGTGAGGCCCTAAACAATCAAATTAAGGGCACCTCAAAAATTCACTCGATGTTGTTTCGATGCTTAAAAACCCTCAATTCAATCATTTCGACCTCAAGATGTATCAACATGAGAAAAAATCAATTTCAAGTCTTGAAAATAGTACATCTTGTAATGTATTATCTACATCATCAATTTTCAAGATTTTCAAGTGTTCATAGATCTGATCATTTTACTCTATTTTTTAATATTTAAATTTTATAACCAGAGATGAAATAAATTTTCAGGCCATTATAAAGATTTCTGATACTGAAATAACATATTGCGACACTATTTTAACGTGCGCCTTTCTTTGATTGTTTAGGGCCTCAGCCTTATACAAACAACACCCTTTGATAATTAATACATAATTAAATATCAAACAGCCATGCAATAAATCCCAAATATAAGATAAAATATGCTATATCAGAAGAAAAAAAGAATTAATCACAATTTGTAAGTAACCCTCTGGACTAAAACTCTACAAATTAACTTGCCTGACTAAGAACCACCATGCCAGCTTCTTGTGACTCCAATACTCGAAGCCCAGTCCCAATTGGCAATCCCCGTTCCTCTATCTCACGAGACTTATCACAGTCTCGATAGTGGGCTTCCAATAGAGAAGGCAAGTGCATCAACAAGCATGCCATTGAAGGAAGGGTCTCTCCAAACCATTTTATCGATTCCTCACCAGACATCAACTGCAAAATTCCTCAATACATATCAATAAAATATCAACATTTGCGAGAATATGGTTGCTCCTCTTAAACAAATAGAAAAGCTATTGGTAAAAACTCTTCTACTGTCCATTATAACATTTTAACGGTTCTCACAAACGTTCAGTACAAATATAAGACAGCTTATGCACCCAAATTTGTCTATAATTTTATTGACTCTCATAAATAGATAATCACAGAAACCACTTCAAATAAAAGTCAAATTTTTTAAGCAATTGAACGCCCTGCAAAAAAAAATGGGGGATCATAAAATTGCATCACCAAATAGGAGAGCATCAGCGATATACAGTAACACAAATTACAACCAGTAGCAATCAAATCCAAACCCACACGAAACCAACAAAGAAAATCCCAATAAAAAACATTCTAAAGATAAACACTATTATCGAATTCAAAACCCTCAAAATCCATGAAATCCGCACAGTTACAGACCTATGAAAGAAGGCAATATCATACTTACATCATCGAAGAAGAGAGAGTAACCATGGCCACTATCCGTGGCCAAATTATCATCCGAAAACCCTAATTGCTTCCTCAAATCAGCAATGGCGTCAAAAAGGACATGGCCATTAGAAAGTCCACTGAACTCAGGGCCTCTTGACATCGCCTTCAGAGCCTCCAAAACCCTACGCGGCCATGAGAGAGAGAGTTCAGGGCCTGTTGACTTGGCCTTCAGAGCCTCCAAAACCCTACGCGGCCGTGAGAGAGAGAGTTCAGGGCCTGTTGACTTGGCCTTCAGAGCCTCCAAAACCCTACGCGGCCATGAGTGAGAAGAATCCCTCATAACCAGGGGCAAAAGCGGAAGAACGGAGCGTAAATCGCCTCTCTCTTCCATTTTTCGCCTGGAGCTTCGGCGGGAAACGATGACGGAAACGAGGTTCGAGCCAGTGAAATTACAAATAGTCTTCCATCATATGCAAAAAAAAATAAAGAAAACAGATATTCTACTCCCGTATGACTAGAATGTACATGTACTCCCTCGGGTAAAACCCCAATATTATTAATTTTAAGATCTCAAATTTTGAAAACGTAATCTTTCCAGCCGAACGATTAATTTTAATAAAAAATTCTAACTGAACTTTTTATGCGCTTGAAAAATAATTTCACAATATTTAATAGAGATCATCTAATTTTTAGATGGTGAGATTTTTTTTTTTTTTTTGCATAATTAGATGGAAACTGTTCTTTTTGGATGGTCCAATGTTCAAAATTTTCTATTGAATACTAATCCACAACACATTAAGATTAAGAGAAATTCAATTCAGAGCGTAAAGTATAGACGTAAATAAAATCAAAACAAAATATGGTAACCTCGTTTGTTATTTTGGTTAGTAAGGTCATGAAATTTTGAGATCTAAGAGTTAAAAAACCTAAATTTTAATTTTATTAAGAATAATCATCTAATGTTTCTCAAATAGTTTCCAAATTTTTAGATTGAAAAAATCCTCCCGAGCAGGTCTCCGACTAAAGAGTAGAACGCTCTTACATATCATTTGATGGAGAATCTTTTTGCCAGGGAATTGTGCTCACAATACACATTACTTTTCAACTATTTAACATTTTACACTTTATCGTATTTCAAGTTTCCAACTCAACATCACGTGTATTTTGATAGGTATTTTGAAATTAAATCAAAACATAGTACCGGTTGTATTTTGACAGATTTCTCTTTTACAGTTGATAAAATAGTCTATATTATGAAAAATATAGATACATATATATATATATATATAAACTATGAGTGTAGAATATAAAAGGGAACATCTTTTAATTTTTAATATCACAATAAAAAAAATTCTAAATTTTATGAATATAAGCTGGAGTGCTCGCCATTAGGAATCTTTGAGGATATAGAATTTGGATGTTGGTTTTTACTGGTGATTTTAATTATCTTATGTCAGATCTGCATTATTTGTTGAGGTATAAGATGGTGGATGTAAATGAAAACACGTCTAGAATATCTTAAAATGCATTCATAATTTAATTCCCTAATCCCACATTCGGATGAAAGGCATTTTTGGACACGGTTTATATGAGTCCATCTAATTATGAGTCTCCTCTTAAAAATCCATTTTTGAGATGGATTTTTGGCTCCTCAATTTTCAAGGACATATAACCTCCAACATGAAGATCACAAATATGAAAAAATAAATAATTTTAAAAAATATAATAATAATATTATAAAAAAAATATTTGGATAATTAGTTTCATATGGTTTTAGATAGACAACCCATTTGATCCATCTTTAAGATATGCTTTATACTTCAGGGGATACAAATGTAGAAATGCGTCCCCGGAGCAATTTTCCTTTAAATTTTTTCTTTTATAAAATATCAGTAAAAAAGTCAAACCACCGCAACATAAGGACATTTTTAATAACTTTTTTCAAATTTGTTTATGATTATAAACCTAAATGGGGGCATTTTATCTAAATATTTGCGGAGGAACTTACTAAGTAAAAAGGATCATATTAAAGCAACTACTAAATAGGTCCTGAGCGGCCACCCAGAGCTGGGCGCTAGGCGTAGGCGTGGGCGATGTGCCCAAGCCTTCTAGACCACCTAAACGTTGCGCAGTTCATTTTTTAAATCACCGTTTGAAGTGGGCTCTAATTTGATTGTTTAGAGCCTCGGCTCTATATAAACTTTTTCCTTTTTAAATTAGTTTTGTCATTGTGATAGTTTTATTCATAACTTCTTAATTTATCTATTTTTGGTTTCGTCTTGGAAAATGAAGAGACAATAATTGATGAAAAGGAAGATTTTAATATTAGCGAAAGACAGTATGGAAATTCATGGCATGATTTTTATTTGTATTTTTAAAGTACATAAACTAAAATATTTTTCTTTTTTTTGGAAATTAACAAACTAAAATAACTTTATGATATGGATTTGTCTTTTAATTTATAGAACAAGCTCAAGAAAAATAGTATCAATGATTCGTATGTGACCCTCCAATTAGACGCAATAAATATTTTTAAAAAGAAAATTTGAAGTTGTATCAATTTTAGTGTTAGAATCCACGTAACCATCTAATAAAACTATAAATTTTACTTTTCAAACCAAACCTCCATAAGTTTAATCAAGGAATCTCAGTGATAAGTATAATTATTAGGATATTATTTGCCAGGAAATTTATCTGGATATTTACAAATTTATCGTTTTTTGATAATTTATGAAATAATTAACAGGACTTTAATATAGAGTAAGTGTATTATTTTTAGGGAAAATTACATATATATTCATTATATTTGTCATTATTATAAAAATATCTTTTAGTTTTCATTATTACCGATATATCTGTTTTTTAGAAGTCAATAACACTATTTTTCAAAAAGAAAAAAACGGCCCATTTTCGATTTTTAAAAAACCTGAAATTTAAACAATTTAGGTTTTTCAAAAGCCAAACTTATAAATTTGGAGCGAAGTTACTTTAAATGGGTGGGGTTTTAGGGCTGCGATCAAAGGAATCGGACTCTTGAAATTCTTTGAAAATCAGGCGTATTTTATCGTTTTCAAAAGAAATCAGGGAGTTTCGTGCATATTTGCAGCATTAGTGGTGGAAACCACTGAAATCTTTGGTTAAACGGTGAAAGCTCGTGAATGCAGTTGGAAGACTTCCAGGAAAAAATTGAGCGATTATTCTGCAGTTTTATGGAGTTTTAGTTGGAAACCATGGAATCCCCTTATCAGTGGTCGAAATTTCACAAGTAGATTTGGCAATTGGGGGATTAGCACGTCCATTAGAAGCCACATTTGTTGATAGGGGTGCAATGTTTTCATCACTTGTCAAGAATCCAGTGATATTTGCAGGCTTTTTCCGGTGGTCAATTGCCGATTGTCCAGAGTTATCGCGAGATCGGAGAGCCATGGGGTTGGGCAAGAGAGAGAAAAAGGGTTTGAATTCAGTTGTAGTGGTAGGAATTTCCATAGAGAAAGATGGGCTCTTTCAATGAAATTTCAGAGGCCATGAAAGCTGCAGAAAATAAGGAAAAGAACCTCCACAAAGCCTTTGAAGACCTGATTTCTCACTGCTCTTGGCACCCCTTCAATGGCAGGACATTGAAGCCCATTTCGAATTGATCAAGAAAGAAATCAAAGAAACCTTGAAAAGTTAAATGAGAAAGGGAAAATGATGCCAAAACAGAGAATGAGAAAGAGAAAATGATGCCAAAACAGAGAAACACGGATTATAAATTCGGTTGTTCACAACCTTTTTGAAAAACAAAAAAAAGGCAATTATATATTTTTTTTTTTAAAAAGTGTTATGAAATTCAAAAACATATATATTTATAATAACCGAAACTAAAAGTGTTTTTATAATAACAGCAAATATAATGAATGTATACATGATTTTTCCTTAATTTTATAGAAGAAATTTATATAAATATTAGTAAAAAAAATCAAATCACACAATTAAAAGCATAAAATGCGTTAACGATTTTTATGAATAATAAAGTGATATTAAGTTCCAATGTATAACAATAACAAATGTCTAAATTTACTCTCAAGTCTCAACATTAATAGCATTAACTTAATCCCAAGGTCTATTTCTTACCTTCCCTTTCTAAATGCATTTTTATGGATTGAGGATAGGGGTGGCAATGGATCCTGACCGACCTGAGACCCGATCCGGGTTAGGGTATGGGTCATAAAATTGAACCCAGCAAGTCAAATCCGGGTCCAAATCTTGGACCCAAACACTATTCGGATCCCGGTCCAGGTCCCATAACATTGTTTTGGGTCCGGGTCCAGACCGACCCGACCAGTTGCCACCCCCACAAATCATTTAAAACCTTCATAAATCCACTTCTATTGTGAAAATACAATCATGCCCTAAAATCAAATCCAGAGATTCCAAAACAATGAATATTTAACTGATCTACGGTCAACGAAAACGGATGATCATTGTCGCATCTTGCATGATGAAATGACAATTAAGATGAAACACTTTTAACATTAAAAAACCTATATTTTTTCAGGATCTTGACCTCAGAAGTCAGGAGGATGGATTCCCATATTGTTAAGAAATAGATTTACAGACTTTTGGATTCTCAATAATCCAAAATATGGAGAACTAAGGGCGGGCGCCATACTTTTTGACTGCAGCCCCTGGCCACTGCCTCACCAATTACTCTTTCCAAAAAAAAAAAGATATGCCTCACTTTCCATACTGAAATGTCCTGATCTTTCTTGTAAAGAGGGTCCTATTCAAGTCCCAGCATACCATATACTTGACTTTTAACACACACACACTCTCTAGACAAGATGTGTATACAATTTTTTCACCTCAACCAATGCTCCAGAAGAGCTCCACATTAATGGAGCATTATTCTTCCTCTTAGGCCTTCGACTCGAATGCAAGTACAATTTTCGTGTGGCCGACCCCAATTAATTAAGAAAAAACTATGATGATGATGATGAGACATTTGACTCGAACTCAAGTACAATTTCCCTTGTGAATGAACTTATTATAACTTGGATCCACCAAAATTTATTTTTAAAATTGCCCAAAAATATATAAAAAAAAGCAAGGAGCTCTCTTTCTAATGAAGAAAAAAATAAAGAAAAAAAGAAGTCAGTGATCTATCAATCTAAAATGCAAATCTTGAAATCCAATGCCGCAACACTCTTAACCAAATAGAGAAAAATTAAATGGGGCTTCTAAACATAAAAATAAACTAGTGATGTCACCTGTACAAATTTATATAAGAACTAAGAAGTCCTGCCATCCCAAGAAGACCAAAATGGACAGTTATCATATATGTGTAAATCCAACATCTTCAGTTTTTACCCCATTTAAACCCCAGTTTCATTCTTTCACGGCACTGCAATCAAGAATCGAATTACTACAGTTAGGTGAATAACAAAATTTTAAGTAGTTATTAAATAAAGGGATATATCATTTAAGGGATTATAACCCCTTACAGAACCATAAGGAGGATAAAAAATCCCAATTATAATTAGAAGATTTACTTCCAATGCACTACCATCTGATCTCAACTCTAAACAAAAAAACAAAAAAAATATCTACTTTTTAGTTTTCCTTTTTTCACCTAGGTACTCCTCAAAAATGCCCAAATTACCTTTATTCAGGGTTGGGAACCCCGAACAAGCAGGGTCACTTTGATAATTGACCCACCTAATAAGAGGTCCCAACTAAATGATGAGAGTAACCCTACTTATTCAAGGTCAAATTACTGAAATGCCCTACTTTGTTTAGGATTTCCAACCTTGAAAAAAGGTCATTTGGGCATTTTCTAATATATTTTTCAAAAAGGTAAATGAGTGAAATGAAAAATAAAAAGTACACCCTCCAATGTCAACTGAGATCCTTTGACCCCCTAGATGATTTTCCAAAGGAAATATGTCCAATAAGACCATTTACTTTTGGTATGAGAAAGTCACAATCATTATCGATCTTTAGTTGTGAAATGTGTTAGATGTGAAATCTAGTGGCTGGGGGTGTGCCATTGACTGAGCACAAAGTCCAAAATAAATTTCTCAAACTATGTACACTTTAAGCTGTTGGTTTTTATATCTAGTGGCTAAGAGTAATTGTGACCACTTATACCATAAGTGAATTATCTTACAGTATACAAATCCCTTTTGTAAAAAGGTTTAACCCATAATTAATATTTTCAATATTTTCCCATGAATAAATGAATATGGTGTAAAGGAAGCAAAGTGTAGAGCTGCTTACCATGACAAAACCAATCTCCTTGGTATAATTACAGGTTAACTTTCTGTAAAACATGGGCCCCTACTTCATAATTGTGGGGTTTTTCCACATGTCCAACTACAATGACAGAATCAAATTGAGAGATTAAGCCCTGTAAATAAAAATAAAAAAAGCCCCAATATGATAAAGAAAGAGAGCAAAGATTTTAAAGTCAAATATGATATTCCACCAAGTAAAAGCATACCATAATCCAGTAAGTATGGTATATGGCAATCTAAGTGACATCCACTATCTGTTCCTGATAGTGGACGGTGGAAATTAGTTGTAATGGAGCACACAAAAAAAATCTCCCAAGTGCAGTAAATATACCGTCCATTGTTGGGAACAGATGGTGGATGCCTCCTTGTTTGCAGTACAGACTGTCATACCCATTGGATTATGATATTAATCTTCCACAAAAAAGGGTAAACATCTTGATATTCAATCGAAGGAAAATATGCGTATTGGAACACTTGCAAGACCCTGGCTGCACACAGATAGGAACTGTATCCAAGTCATCATATGTTTGAACAGATAAATGCTAACAATCATATTTGTCAGCATTTCCTTCTTTTTTTTTCGCCAACTTAAAAGAAAATGACTGAAATATCTGTTGATGAACGTATCATACAAAAACCTAGCAAATATTTTCGCGCACAATGCACCAAAAATGCCGGCATTTTTAGTCACGAATGAGAGAGAGATATCTAACACATAACACACCAAAATGCCACTCACATTGATAGGGCACTAAACCAGCATACTCATAAAAAAATATTAACTCACACATTTGACACACAAATAGCACATGAGGGCCAGATTTAATGATCTAAAAATTAAAACTAACCCACCCAAGTGTGGAAGGTCGTTGTACTAAACAAACATACATGACCACTGCATCATAATGTAATATCAGCCACAATGAATAGAATAACTTTCTCCACACTTAAGATCAACTATGATGACATATCAAGCTTCTTTTAGGCATCAGACATATTTTTAAGTTCTCACTCAGTTATGGAGACTCATCAGGCTCCTCTTATACATAACAACAGTCAAGGCACCCGTGAAATTGAATGCTTTCAACGATGAAGAGACTATACAGATTCTATACTTACCCAACAAGGAAGTTTCTCAAATGGCAGCAAACTGGAAAGAACGATCAGTCTCGGAATCATGGAAGGCAGAAGGCTCATTCATATCGAGGCGAGAACTTGTTAGAACAACCCTGTCTTGATCAACCATTTTATCATTAGAAACTGACAACATACTTAATAGTAAAATAACTCCAAATTCCAACAATGAGAACATATATTAAATGATGCACTCTTGATGGGTTTGAATGGGGTACATGCAAAACGATGTTTTATATGAATGCATAAACAATGGTATAAGATGCAATAAATAAACCATATTGTAACTCACGTAGTTCCATCAAAGAATTCCAAACGCTCTTCACCGATCCCACCATTCTGCTGACTTATTGGGGCCACAAACCCAACGATATCAGAAGTGGGCCTAAAGAAAGAAAACCATATCGACATTCAAATACCCCACTAGAAAATAATGACATTCAAACACCCCAATAACAAAAGGTTGTCTGCCCCCTTTGCCTACACACAGAAAATGATTAAAAAATAAATAAAAATTATATTTACTTAAAGAATGAAGAAATTTTACATCAATGCTTTTCATATTACCCCGTATTGGCTTTATTTGGACATTTGCGTTGGTCATGGCCAACACCTTTGCAAATAACACAATGTCTTTTCCTCTTGGTTTGCTTCTCCAAAGAGTGTTTAATTCTAGGAGGATGTCCTTTTGTACTTTCTGATTGACTTACTTCGCAAATAGTTGTTTCAATAATACCACCATTTGCTGGTATGCCTGTGCTAGGCTGAGCAACTGGCCCTACAATTCTTCTTGCACCAATAATATCTTCGAGAGCTTTTCGTAGAGTACGCATTGCAAAATTGAAGACATCTTTATTCGCTGCCCCTTCGGTTGCACATTTAATGGCCAATCGGCATAGTTCATTATATCTCAATATTCGAGATGTGTGAGACTCAGCTTGCAATTCTACCCCATTCTCATCAAATACAGGGCCATTTGTGGCATTCCTTGTCCACCGTTTCACGATATAGTGGGATGGGAGCTCCATGACATTTTTCATTCTGAAGACTATTAAAACATGCCTACAAAGAATGCCACCATGCTCAAACATTTGACAGTTACAACTCGCTCTTACGTCAACTGCATTGAAAGTGACAATGTATGCTGGCTTTTGAGCCCCATATTCAGCCACCCTAAATGTGCTAGTGGGTGCATCCTCTTCAGTTATTTCAGCGACAAAACGAAGACTTTCTAATAACTCATCCTGAAATTTCAGGAACATTACTCTCGTATAAATATCTGCCACTTGGGTTTCCATGGGAAATCCTGTCTTCATATTCGGTTTGTCAAAACTTGTATTGAAGTCCTCTTCAAGTTCCATTTCATACTGCTTGTCAAGGGCCTTCTCGCATTGTTTAACAAACACTTGCAAGCTGGAGTTTGCATTCAAGTACCCATCAAAAAAAGTGTAGATTCCTTCACTTCGCCCGCCAGTAGAAATATTAGTGAAGAATACGTCTTGCAAGTAAACATGCAACCATTGTTCACGACTATTGTGGAGCAACTGGAGCCATGCATTATCCCTAAGGTCATATTTATAAATGAGAGACATCCAACATGATTCAAACTCACTCATGGGCCCAGACATATTGATACATTCAGAGAAATCTCCTTTGAAATTTGGATGCCTTCGGGCCACAAGGCCCAACTTCTCTTGGAATTTTCTGTGAATGTGCCACTTGCAAAATCGATGGCCAGTTCTTGGGAACACCTTAGCAGCGGCTAATGTCATGGCTGCATTTTGGTCAGTAATTATTGCAACTGGATGGCGACCCGACATAGCTTCAAGCCATGTACTAAACAACCACACAAGTGATTCTTCTGTTTCGTCTCGAAGCAATGCACATCCAAACACGACATACTGGTTATGATGGTTGACCCCTACAAAACAAGCGAAAGGCATTCCATACCTCTTCGTCTTATACGTAGTGTCAAAGCTAACAACATCACCAAAGTAACTGTATGCTATCCTTGACCTGGCATCCACCCAGAAAAAATTGGCTACATGATCTTCTTCATCACTTTGAGTTGCATAAAAGAATGCTTGGTTCTTTGCTTGCATACAATTGAAATATTGTAGTACCTGTTGAGCATCATTTTCAAGGTTCGTTTTCCGAATGCACTGGATATGATTCTTGCAGTCTTGCAAGTTGCACCCAAAGCTGGTCGGGCCAACTGGCTGGCTCCCCAATAAAGACCCATTGCTTGACTTTATTCCTGAATCATTGAAAGAATTATTGGAAATTCCAATAGCATCAGGTTGCCTACGAGTTCTTGGACGAGGCACTTTTTTTGGAGGCACCAATGCATGACTATGCTCCTCGGAAAATTTTGAGACAACCCACTTTCCACTGTCTTCCTTCTTTACACGTAACATGGCCTTGCAACCTTCCCTAGTTTTCGGTCGTGGCCTTAGGGTTCCTTGGTATTTCTTTGCACGAAAACCTTCTTTGGAGCACACAAAATCTCGCCCAATGTTTGTTCCGTCACGCTTTGAACGCAAGACCCTATTGGACCTTATGATAAACCCCACACGCAAAGCATATGCAAGGTAGTATTCCTTTGCATCTTCCTCAGATTCAAACACCATACCCACAAATGGATCGACATGGTCTGACACTTCAGCCTTTTCAATAGGTGTGATTTCCTTTGCCATTTCCTTTGGAGCATCCCCAGATTCAAAGCCCATATACTGATCACCACTTTCATGTCTTTTCAGTTCATACAATGCCTTCTCTGCAACAGTGTCAACATTTACTGCCAAGTTTTCTTGAGCGGCATCATGTTCAGGAACTATACCACCTTGATTTGACGCACACTCTCCTTCATTTGTGCTGTTTAGCATGGTTGAGCTCAAAAAGCCTACAACAAGTAAATTAACATACTACATATGATCCTGAATCTCACAAGGAAAAGATAAGGCATGTTTTATCCTATTGCAGTCCAAGATATTTAAGTACTTAAAGATTGTATCCATTTTGATTTCTCCATCACAATACGTACCAGAGGTCAACTGTAACAGAAACTTTTAAAGGACAAGCATCCGCTTAATCTCATCAAATAAATCAACACAAGTTAGAGAAATCAATTTCAACAAAAAAAAAAAAAGGATTTGGGCTGGGATTTATTGTTAAGGTGTTGACAACTCAAAGAAATCAACGCACATCAGAGAAATCAATTTAAACACAAAAAAAAATAAAAAAAAGAGAGGATTTGGACTGGGATTGATTGGTTGGGGTGTTGACAATTGCAGCACCCGATATTCAAATCCTGCCACTGAACTACCCCAAAAAAAAAAAACAAGAGAAATTAATAAGATTCATAATTCATTCATAAATTTCCAATTGTCGATAGAGCACCTCATCAAAAAAGATGACAGAGACATGCATTATGGCTAAACATGACCAGTTATAACAAAGAAGATGAAAAGCCTATAATGCACAATACTGACAATGATTTAATGGATAATAAACAAATTCAATTATCACAACTAATTAGAACAGAACATAAAAGCATGAAATATCAGACACCACCATCACTGTTAAAATAGAACTAAAAATATATGAATTGAGCTAACAGGTTGAAATCAACATACACAAACAAGAAAAATAATCCAAAATATGGAGTCAAAAGGAAACAAATGAAACAAAAAATAATTGGAAAGTGCACCATACACAGCCTATGTATGGGGAAAGGTTGCACAGACTGTGTGTGGAGACAGTACACAACATGTGTATGGCACATCATACACAGCCTGTGGATGAAAGGCTTACACGGCATGTGTATCATCCACATGTTGTGTACCACGCACAGGCTGTGTATGGAACTTGTTAATTCCCAATTTTAACCAGATTTGGCAAAGAAGAAAGAAAAATCAAAACACTTCAAAGTTCAAACAGTAGTTACAATGGTGAAATCCCCAGTCATGGAGTAATGAGTCAAATTACAAATGGATTTAGACCAATTTCCCCATAAATTCTATTGAATTTGGGTCCAATTTAATTATTTTTTTGAAAAAAAATAACTTCCCACTTAAATTATCAAATAAAGAAATTCATTCCACTTCAATTATTGAAAAAAAAAAAAAAAATTTCATTCTGCTTCACCCAAAAATCGTCCCACTACTATACTGATTTATCAGAATTTTAGACCATTTATCCCATAAAAATAAACTAGGGTTTTAGAGAGAAATATGTGATGATTGTGCTTTGTCCAAAATTGGGGCAACCATTATGCTCAAATATCATATAGTTCAAGTCATTTTTTTCCATGAGTAAAGAAAAGCTATGACTTTTAGAGACAGAATTCATCGCAGGAAGGGATAGAGACAGATGTTCCTTACATGGAGCTCCAACACTGCAATGGCGTAAAGAGAGAGAGTATTGCAGAAAGACTTCTTCTATCTTCGGATGAGAGAGAAAGCAAGGGAAGGGTTTACCAAGGAGGAAAGTGTAGATAGAGAGTAGAGACCTGAGCAGAAAGTGGAAATTTTAGAGAGAGAGAGAGAGGAAATCCCAGAAGAGAGAGGTTTTGGATTTTTAGAGAGAGAGAAGGTGGTAGGAGAAAATAGCAGAGAGAGTAAGGTTTTAATTTTAGTGGAGAGAGATTTTGATGCGCATGGGATCCAATCGAACGGCTAAAACAAGTTGTCACACTGACCCTTCAACTCTTCTGAAAAGTATATACCATACGCAACTTGCGGACAGTAACAGTGAGTCAACATTTGCTGATGAAAATTCTGGGAAATTTACTCTAATATTTTATTTTTAAAAAAATTGTTATCAATATGTTGTAGCTTACGCTCATGTTCCGTTTTTTTTTTTTTTTTTAACTAATGCTTGAGCTCGGTTTTCAGAAGGAAAAATATATGGAAATTATCGTAAATATATATTAATCTAAGCTTAATTTGAAAAAAACTTCAAACTTTTATTTACTTCGTCTACACTTTTTTTCTTTTTTTTTTAATCAAAATGACATTCATGGTACTCTTACTATCGTAATACATATCATTTTACACTTTATTTAAAATATCATAGTAACTTCAAGTAATATTACAATAAAACTCTGGATATGGTCATGAAGCCAATTACGGTATTTTAAGTACTGTAAAAGCTAAAACTCATTACATGGCATTTTAACTACCGTAAAAACTAACCCATCTTATATGGCATTTAAAATGCTATAAATCCTTTTGTCATTATGTTTATCTATTTTTTTTCTAATTTTTTTTTATGTTTATCTCTTATTTCTCTCTATAATTCTTTTTAATATTTATCTCTTGTTTTTCTTTCTAATTTTTTTTTATCTCTTTTTTCTCTCTCTACAATCTCATCATCATTTCTTTAGATAGATAATGTCCTTTGTTTTGCATAGCCGAAGTCTATATTTGATTACTCTCTCTAAGGAAACAATGATGAGATTGTAGAGGGAGAAATAATAGATAAAAAAGAATTAGAAAGAGAAATAATAAATAAACATAAAAATAAGTAAAGATGAAAGAGATAAACAAGTTTATGACATTTTAAGTGCCTTATAACATGGGTTAATGTTTGCAGTATTTAAAATGCTGTATAAAATAGTCTCAGTATTATTGCACTAAAAGTACCATATAAAACTCCCTAAAGTATTACGGTAATATGACTACCTTGAAAGTCATTTTGGTAAAGAAAAACCGAAAACGAGAAACAATGGTGCAAGTGAGCTAAACAAAAGTTTGAATTTTTTTTTCAATTAAGGTATATTTACGATAATTTTTCAAAAGTATATATATTATACACCCAATGTCAAAGTTCAAAACAAATTAATATTGACCGTATGTAAAATTGGATGGTTGTATCGTTCCATCAACTAATCTCAAAGTTCAAAACAAATTTTTTAGAACTTTGTAATACACTCAAGCTATCACATTTCATATTGGATACTTGTAAGAAATTGTGATGTGTCTGTGTCAAAGGTAAATGGTCTCATTATATACAATATTTTTTTTAAATCCAAAAGTATCAAAATTCCTAACACGTTCTGATTATGATTACGAAAATTCAAACCCAATTCCGACTTCGTGGTCTATTTACCCTCGTCAAATGTACTCTGTGGTGGATTTGAGTTTAGCGTTTTAAAAACCAAACCGATTAGGATTTGAAAATCATAACCAGTCGGTGAAAACAACTTCAACATTTTTTGGTTTGGATTTTGAAAGTCTACACCTGCAGTATTTTAGGGTAAAACAAAAACAAAAAATGGGGATTACGAATACAATTTTTAATTCTTAAAAGGGGGAATATTAATGTAAATTTATCTAATAGTTACCAAAATCTTTTTTACATTTGGAAAAGTACATAACGAGACTTTTGACTTTTTTTATAAAATAGTCACAATTAATCTTGACTATTGAATGTGAAATTGAGTAACTGCGTTTATTTTATTGACCAAACTCAAATTTCAAAATAACTTTTTAAAATTTTGAAACACACCCAAGCTATAAAATTTCACATCGGATTGTTGTAAGCAATTGTAACCACCTTTATATCAAAGGTAAATAGTATTATTATATACAATCCCCATTTGTATACAAAAACAAATAAATTTATGAGTAACCCCCACCCACACAAAACAAACACAAAAAAAGAAAAAATATTAATTTTAACACCAAAATACCCCGATTTTAGCTCTCACATTTGTCGTTTTCTTATCACGCTCCTACTTTCTCTTTTAAGAGAGCCCGACACATTTTATGTTTGACCGGCACAATTTGAATATAGAAACTGATATGGCACATTTTGTGCGAGACCAACAAAATTTCAACATAAGCTAGTCTCAGGCTTTTTGTGCAAGACAGGCAAAATGTTGTTATCAGAGAAGCCAATCCAACACATTTTTCTTGTTGATCCGCACATTTTTGTACCAAACCAGTGTTAGTATTTTTTGTTTGAAAAATGCTTTAGTGTATTTTAAAACAACATTTTAGTTTTATTGTACTTTCTTAAAATGCCTTGGTAGAGAGATGTGGGTTTGAGTCACATATTGAATATAAGAGAGTTTGTTGAGCTATATTTAAGAGCACGCATTCCCATGTAATATACTCTAAGTACAAATGAAATAAAAGACGTATATGTAGGGCACGCGAAGCGTGTTATGCATAGTGTGAGGACATAGGCACAATGGTGCTTGATGGCGTACTTTGCACTTTTTAGTCATTCATCTTGGTGCTCTATAACAAGGACCCGGTTAATTTTTTACAGCACACTTTTAAGCCTCTCAATGCACATTTTCTTTGCAAATTCCAGCAAGCAAACAAGTGGGCTAACTCTCTCTCTCTACTCGATTTTTTCTCTCTCTCTAATACATCAAGACTCTGGTGTTTATTTTGTGGGTTTTAGGCTCGGGTGCATAAAGCTTAAGAACATTGTAAAATCCGCTATGTTTTCCTATATCCCGATGACTAGTTGCATTTCTTATGCACATCAAATTCTATATCAAAGGGGGATAAATATCGTATTGAGATAATACTTATATGTATCCGAAACTAATAAGAGTTTGAGATCCATTTTTACAAATCATACCATTTTCTTTCACCCACCAAAATCCAACAATTAGCACATTTTGAAGACAATAAGCATGTCCAACACACTTTTGTGTTGGAGCAACATTTGCGAGGTTTTGCATTTTTTGAGATAAACATGGGTTAAAATGGATGCGATTTGATAAAAAAAATCAAACTTTTTATTGGAGTTAGATGCAAGAATAAATAATATCGAGGGTTAAGAGTGTGATTTAAAAGGTATCGAGGAGAGGGGTGTACATATTTTTCCATAAAAATTACAAAAACAATAATAATATATAAAATTACCGAAATAATCAAAATATCCCTAAATTTGTACAAATGTATTGGTGTTATTTATATTTAATTGTTTTTTTTTTACTTTTTACAAAAGTGTAGTAGCAAGTAAATTGTGAAACCATTTATCTTTTTTACAATGAAGTCACAATTACTCATAGCTATTAGATGTCAAATTGGATGGCTTGGGGTCTGCCAAAAAGTTTGATAATTTTGTTTTGAATATTGAGTTTAGTCGATGACGTGTTCACAACACCCCATTTGAAATCTAAATAACAATAGTGATTGTGAAAAAAAATTGCTTCATGCAAGACCGCATTTCTACAATATGTTGTCTTGTGGTATAAAGTACCCATCTTAAAGATAAATGCAGATAGGTGGTCCATAAAAAAACAATTTAAATTAACGGTCTTAATATTTTCTTCATAAAGTCATTATTTTTATTTTTAAAATTTATTTGTTTGTTCTTATATTCATGATCTCTATGCGAGGGATTACATGTCCTTAAAAATTGGGCCTGAAAGTCCATCTCAAAAATAAATTTTAAGAGTTGACGCATTTCTACATGGACACATAGAAACCATGTCAAAAAGTAAATGGCCTATTTGTATACTTTTTCTAATAAATATTATGAACACTTTATAAATATGAGATGTTTGCATAAATTTCCATGTTATCAATCAATACCCAGATATTTATCCATCTAAATCACTTCAAATTTTCAAGATCTGAAGTATCTACTAAACCAAAATAATTTGAATTTTTAATTTTTGAAATACTCTAAGGCCTCGTTACAATAAAAAGTTCAAACTTCAAATTCTCATAATGTATAGATTTTTTATTTTTTGAATGCATAACAAAATGCACTATTTTTCAAACTTGAAATATATATATATATATACATCTCGAGATTGGGATGATCAATTCGAGGGTTTTTCAACATTGAAACAATCTATTGTAGTGAATTTTTAGGTGCCTATTAATTTGTTTGTCTAGGGCCTCAACCTTATATAAACCTTTTTTTTTCAAAAAAACTGTGAACAAATTGAATACAGACATGGCAATATGATAATTTTAAGATTTGTTTACAAAATATTATATTTTCAAGACAAACTTATGAACAGGGTTTTGGTGAGTCACCAACTCACTTGTTACCGTGCAGTACCTTGTGTATCTAACATCCATCTCTAAGATGGATGCCATGCAAAAAAAAATGTCATATCCACTAAAAGTCAAAATGGACGATAAAAAAAAAGTAAAATTTATTTAGAAAAAATTCCAAATTTAGATCAGTTGAGAGGACATGGTTTTTATGAATCCATGTAGAAATGTATCAGCTTTTAAGAATCTATTTTTTAGATGGATTTTTTTACTTAATTTTGAAGGATATGTAATCTGTTACATGGAGATTATGAATATATATATATATATAACTAATTAAAAATTAAAAATAATAATTTTATTAAAAAAACATTTTGACCGTTGGTTTCAATTATTTTTAAATCTTCATGCATCGGGGATCGCAAATAGAAATGCGGTCATCGTCGCATGAAACAATTTTCCCAAATTTTAAATTGAAAATACATGAGCCGGGTGACTCACCAAACACTTGTCGTAAACTTATGTCCTTATTTTTTTACCCTATAAAAGCCCAATAAACGAGCCCAGAGTCTCGTGATATCAATGGCTTTCGTCATTAAACCTCGAGCACTTAGCATTTCGCGCCCTAGTTTAAATCGAGCTGCCCCGGTCGAATCCGTTAAACCTCGGGCATTTTGCCCTAATTCTTATCAGTCTCTGCGATTTAGCTCTGGTTTGATCGGATTGTCATCGAATATCCCCAAATCAAGGTAAAAATGTAGCTCGTAGTCCGAATTCCTAAAATAATTAAACCAGCATTGATTTTTTTTTTTTAGCTCTCTCTCTCTCTCTCTCTCTCTGTGTTTCTTTCTGAAAAGCTTGACTATTGTTTTCGGGTTTTTGCCATGCCTATTAGGTTTATATTTTAATTAATGTTTTTTGAGATTATCTTTCACGTTTAAAAGACTGAATCCTGTCTTTTGTTGATGGGTTATTTCTGTCATTTTGTCTTCTTTTTTCTCGGCATAAATGTTTGTTTCTTCAGTTTTATGAGCAAATAGTTGATGGGTGCCGAAATTTCAACTATATTTTTTCTAGACTGGTTGTATTACTGGTTTCTCGTTTTTATTGGATGGGATTTCTCCTTAATGATAAAAATGCGATCAACTCCCCAAGGGTGATCTCTCTCTCTCTCTCTCTCTCTCTCTCTCGAATTTAACATGTCAAAACACAGTCTCTCAATTCTACAGTGGGCTGTATTTCCTCCTAATTTTTATGATGGCCTACCTAGTCTTGCTTCATTGGACCATGTGACCCATAATTATGATGCCCCCATTGATGCTTCTCCTCTGTTTTCAGTGCACTGAAAGTTTCTTATGGCGAAGCCTTTGCACCTAAAAACTCTGTAGGCTTAAAGATGATCTCGTGCTCAAGAATTGTGTGTTCTGAACTATCTTCTGATGAGGAACCATCTTCTCCTTCGTCTCCAGATAATATTGAATATAATGGGTCGTCCCTTGAGGTATTCATATATAAGATATATTCATTACTGTGCAGGCGAAAAGAAAAAAGAAAAAGAAAGATATAGGATACATTCGTTACTCAGTGGATTGTTTTTGATAGTCAAATTGAATTTTTGTCTATAATTTCATGTGTACATAGGAAGCAGGATTTGATCTAAGGCTACCAAGGAGGAGCTTGATGGTTCAGTTCACATGCGATGCTTGTGGTGTGAGATCTCAGCGTATCATAAATAGAGTAGCCTATGAAAGAGGGACTGTTTTCCTACAGGTACTTTATAATTCGGGTGTTATGGCTTTTCCTTATGTGCTCATCAGCTCATTTCAGCACTCTTCTATTGTAATTATCAAATTCATGAACCACTTAGGTGCAATTATCTTTTGAACTTTTGTCTTTCTTGCTTCCAAGAGGTTTTGGTGGAAGGCAGGAAATCTTTTTGCGTATAAGTTGAGGGAAATGCATAAAAGATGGTGGGAAAATGGTTGAATAAAATTGGAAACTGTTGAAGCATTTGGGTTTTGTTCTTTATCATAATAGGTTACCGGTTTAAAAATAGACAATGTAAGTATGTCATTATTCAAACAAAATCTCAAGGGAACTAGAAATCGATGAGTTGCATACCAGATGAACTGAAGAGGATGAGAGAATGTGGGTCATGGCCTTGTGAACTTTGTTCTTGTTGTTCTATTACCTCTTCAACCTAGATCTCGATTATTCTCTCCACGATTAACTTTCATCAAGAATTACTTGTTGAATTATATTAGCAGCTCTCCTTAGTTTAGAATTGGTTTAGTATATCAAGACTGGATTAATGTTAATCCTTCACTAAAAATATATGTTGGCTGTATTAGAAGTTTAATATGGTTTTGTTTTTAGCATTGGACAACAATCAAAGTTTAGGGACCAAAGGTCTCAAAGGAACTAAAATATACTCTCAACTAAGTGGCGATTCGGGATGGATTGCGTACGTAGATAGCAGGGTTCTACTAATTGGAAACAAAAGCCTGGCATTATTTATCTCTCACTAGTTTAGCATGTTTCGTGGTTTTATGAGTGATTAATATTACCCAGTCTTTTAAATATGGTTTCTAATTTGTAGTAAACTATGGGAGTGATCTTGATTAGTGTTATTAATATGCTCTGAATGTGTCTTTAGATGATGGTCCCTTAATGCAGGTATGAGACAAGTAGATGCAATTTTTTTTTTTTTTTAGAGATTATAATATGTAGTTGTTTACTTATCCACTATCACGAGACATTATCCCATATTAAAAAATAAAAAATTGTACGATTTAGTTAGAGGACGTAACTTTTGCAGAACTACTTTCCTTGAAAGAGGGCCCTTTATATATTGATAGTTGGGGGATTATACTCATACAAATATTACATTAATCTATGATTGAGTAGAGAGACCTAAGCAAGTGAACTGAAGTATTTGGGAACTTTTATTATTCATCATCATCATCCAAGCTTTATTCTAACTATTTGGGGTTGACTGCATGAATCAGATCATAAGTCACCATATCTCTTCTTACTACTTTCATCCATATCCTCTTGGGCCTTTTCTTGCCATTTTAGAGTCTTCCACTTGAACTAAATCACCAATTCAAAGCAAGAGCTGTATTAGGTCTATGCTGCACATGGCGAGCTCACCTAAGTCACTTTCCCTTATCTTATCACTCATTGGCGCCAACCATAAGTTCCCTTGTATGTATTCACTCCGAATTCTATCCTTTCTTGTCATGCTACTCATTTATCTCAACATCATCATTTTAGCTATACTCATCTTATGGATATATGGTTTCTTTATCGCCAAACATTCTACCCCATAAAACATGATTGATTTTATAGCTGTCCTATACAACTTTCCTTTTAGTTTCATTGTTATGAGGCAATCACTGAAAGCTTCAGATGCACATCTCCAAGTCGCCCACCTAGCTCTAATTCTATGTGCGCGTCTTTTCAATCTCTCCATTCTCTTGGATTATAGACCCAAGATATAAAAAATATTATGTTTTAGGTATTTCTTGGCCATCAATCTTAACTACTTCCGCCTTTCTACTCTATTATTACTAAAATTGTATTTTCCTTTATTTTGTCTTAGTTCGGTTAATTTTAAAATCTTTAGATTCCAGAGTATCCTTTCAAAGTTTTAAATTTACGTTGAGACGTTGTTTCTATTCTCATCAATCAAAACTATGCCATCCATGAACATTATGGTATCTCATTTTGTAGATGCCTTGTTAACTTGTTAATAACCAAAGCAAAGAGATATGAGCTCAATGTTAACCCCTGATGTAGGCCTATTATCACTGAAAGCTCACTTGTCTCTCCACTAGTTATCCTAACACTGGTTAGAGCTCCGTTGTACCTATCTCTCACCATGTCAATATATCCTCTAGAGACTCATTTCTTTTCCAACATCCACTAAATTAACTCTCTAAGTACCCTATCTTATGCTTCCTCTAAATCAATAAAGATCATGTGATGTCTCTTCTCTTCTCCCTAAACTTCTTAATCAGTTGCCTAGGTACAAAAATAGTCTCAATTGTTCATCTCCCTGGTATAAAGCTGAATTGACTTTTTGATACATTCATTTCATATCTTAATCGTTGCTTAATCACTCTCTCCCACAACTTCATAGTGTAGCTTATAATTTTGATCCCTTGATACTTTGTGCAATTTCATATGTCTCCTTTATTCTTGTAAATAGTTACCACAATACTTTTTCTCCATTCATTTGGAATTTCTTCTGTTTTCAAGTTTTAACCATCTTGTTGAATAGCTTGGTTTGCCAAAATATGCAATCTCTCCCATGCACATCCAAACCTCTATTGGGATACTATCTGATCCTAAAGCCCTTCTTAAAACCATATGTTCATCTATATTAAGGTTGGGTCACAATTCCAATCCATCAGTCTAAGCTAGTTTTCCATTGAAGAGCTATTGAAGCAAAGGCATTCCCCATCGATGCCACCAAATAGTCTCATCCTGTTGAGAATCGGTTTGGTGGCCATCATATGGCCGCTTTGGATGGAGGCTCAATGTAGGACATTTCGGGGGTGATGTCCACAGAGGCTTTTAAATTTAGAGAAAAAAAGGGAGGGGGGGGGGGGGGGGGGTAGGCAGTGTCAAGTAAAGGATTTTGGGGGATTTAAGTAGCTAATCTTGATAGACAATGGGGAACTATAGCTTGTAGGTGTTTATTGCATCCTAGAAACCCCTAAATTTGGCTCCCCAACTCTCTTGGCAACCATGAAGCTAAATTTCAATAGTAGCCGAAAGTGAAATCCAGGGCTGGCAAGAATTGGGGGTATTTTCACGTCACACATGCTCTACCATACTCACTCAGTTCTTGCAGGGCCATGCGATTCCAATGATGTAGAGACTTTGGCTTTTAACGGACATTAGACTGTAACAATCAGAGTGGAGCCCAATGTTTTAGGAGATTTATAAGATGTTATGTCCTAACTGGATAATGCCTTGGAGGCTACCCCACCTGTACAATGAAATTTTAGAAAGATGTACACATTTTGAGGTTTCATGTTCACATGGATAATATGCTTGCTGATCTTAGCAGAAGAGTGGGTTGGGGTTTAGTAATTCACACCTACTCCCCCCGTCTTTTCTCTCTCTGTCTCTCACACCTTCTTGGTGTTACTTTTGTACCTGTAGTTTGTCAAGAGCCTTATACATTTACATCTCATACATGTTACTGGCATACCATCAGAAAAGAAAGAGATATTCCATTTGATATTCCATTTTCTTGAACTCTTGTGTTGCAGCCTTTGTCAGTTTGATTTATTGTGTATAGGGAAAAACCATTATAATGAATATTATAAAAATATTCAATGAGACCATTGTGTTTGGTGCTAAAAGGTAACAAACATTCTAATATGTCAAATGTGAATTTGATGACAGGGGGCCGTTATTGATCTTGCTCAAAGTCTGCCGATATTTTCCTTAATACTTTCTGCAGACCCCAGCCTGTTAGATTTCACGTCAGATGGCTTAGGTGTTTGTTACCTTTTTGTGCCACTGGTTATGTTCTCATTGTACCCAGCCCTTGATTTTGTTATGTTTAAACTTTAGATTACATAAGTTAAAATCTTACCCAGAAAAAAGAAAAGCAAAAAGAGTATGTTATTTAACATAATTGTTTTTTTTTTATGTAAAAAGTTTGTATAAGGTTGTAACTTTGTAAGGTTGCAATAATCTTCACCGTCCATTTTATTTGGATGGTGTAGATTGAACACTATCTTAAAAGACATGCCATGTATTGACATTGTCTTAAGGGACGTGCCGAATCTATACCGTCCAAATAAAATGGACAGTGTAGAGCATCAACCTTACTTCCATGCTAAGGTTCTGTTTGGACACATTAATGGTCATTTTACTGAAATAGCCCTGCTTACCTTTATGACCAATCCTGAAAACTGTAGTCTCAAGTGGTCATAGTCATATCAAAGATGTTTGACATTGAGTAGAAACTGGACTGGATTCTTTTGGTGGAATTAAGGATGACCTTATTCATATTTTTATTTTTGGTGTTAAGGATGTTTTGGCTAGGAAGGAAAAGAAGAGAGAGAGAGGTGGGTGTGGGGGCAGCTGCTGTGTCCAGCCAAGCTCGGCCTAATCACTCTTTAATGGCTGTATGAAAACAATGGTAGTCTTGTCCAGAATTTGTGCAACCAAACAGGGCCTAAGGATTCAGTTCCATTTATTTTTCGTATCTGAAATTAATAACTTCCTTATTCATATTTTAATTGTTGCTCTAGTATCCAATGAGGTAAGCAAAAAGAAATGAGTTGCGTGATAGAGGAAGAATGTGCTCCTTAGCCCAGTGTACTTGGCTATCTATTCATTTCTTCAACCTCGATTGACTTTTTTTCTTTTCTTCCCAATAATTAACTCTCACTAAGAATCATTGGGTTGAGTTATCTTTGGATTTTAGTTTTGACATGGTTTTTGTGTATTTGAATAGTAAACCAAGATGGGAGATTGATACTCTTTCATTGAAAATTTTTAAGTTGGCTTCTTTTTTTGTTCCGAGCATTTGAACATCAACAAGCATGGAGGGGAGAAGGCTTGGAGGAGCTAAAATGTACTCAAGGTTATCTAATGGTGAGGAATTAGAACACATGCATAAGAATTAGGCTCTATTAATTGAAAGCGAAGCCAAAAGATTATAGGCTCCTGCTGGGGCATATCATCCGCTCACTGCCTCGGGCAAGTCCTATCTAGGAGTATTTTTAAGACTCCAATTTGGGGATATAACCTCCTTAATCTAGCAGCCAACGTATTAAAAAAAGAAGGAATCATACGTACTCAATGTGTGCCTGAGAAAGGTAGTCGTAAGATAGGCCATCCAATTTTTGGACAGTCTAATCTGAATGTTTAGAAACTCAAACTACTATTTCTCTTTGTTTTTAAATTACTAGATTCTAAAGTGATCCTCATTTCTTAGGCTTTTAAATATAAAAATCTTCCTAAGTAGGATTACCTCTCAAATGTTTGCAGTATGTATCATATGCTTCTTGTTTTTATTTTTTGTTTTTTGCTCGTGTCAATATGCAATTACTCAATGTGGACTCTCTCTTGAGTGTTTGCAATATATATCATATGCTTCCTGGTTCTTATGTCTTGTTTTTTGGTTCTAGTGTCAATATACAGTTACTCCCTTTTTTCCCTCCCTCCTCTCTCTCTCTCTCTCTCTCATACTTTTGTTTATCAGTGTTCAGGTTGTGAGCAGTATCACAAATTTGTGGACAATCTCGGACTTGTGGTCGAGTATGACTTCAGAATGGATGCAGAATCTGAGAACCAACAAGACTGAGAGGTTATTATAACTAAAATGTAATATATTGACTAGCATCAAACAGAAGAGGCTCTACATTACTTGAGTAGTTAAATTTTTGTTCCTTAAAGAGAGTCTGTGTCCTTTAAATTTGAAATATATGTTATATTCATCTCTGATGTGACCATTTTTCTTTTTTTAATCTTGATAAGTTCGGATGCCTACAATAACTCCAATAATATCCCGGTAAAATCAATTTATCGAATTTTTATTTTGCTTATAGCAACAAGTGTTTAATCCTAAATGAAAATTAAGAACTTGAATTTGAAAAGAAATGTGCCACTTACTTTGAAGAAAGAAGAAATTTTTTTTTGGCAGCACTAAAGAAATTATGAGAAGAAAAAGGTGGTGACCAAATGAGCCTTATAGTTCAATTTTGGCAAAGCCGCTGATGAGTGGAAAAATGGTTGAACGATTGATTGTGAGAGAGAAAGAGATTTTGTATTTGACCATCGCTAAAAATAAATTATATTTATTTGTCGGGGCAAACTTTGTATACTTTTCCTCATGTATAAAACTTATATGCTTTCTTTTATCTAATTGTCCATTCTGACTTGCATTTTGAATGGATCGTGCATTTTGAATGGACGGGTGAGATGGCCTCAATCACAATTTTTTGTCTCTGCATTATTATTTTTTTAATTTTTTTTACAAAACATTTTTACATCAAATTTTGAGTGTCTATTCTTCACTTAAACTCGCATCTATAAAAAATATTTTCAATAAAAGAAAATGATCAAAATGCTCTTAAAAGTTTTGAGAGTACGTTGATTATTTTATTGAAAATATTTTTTTTATGTTGCTTTTAGGTATGATGACACGTACCAAATTTCATATTCATATATGAAAAATTGTTTCATGCATCGTGTCCCACATGTTTACATTTGCTCATCTACATTTTAAAACATCCATCTTAAAGATGGATGCAAATGGGTGATCCATCTAAAAACAATTAAAACAAACAGTCCAAATATTTTTTTATAAAATTATTATTTTTATTTTAAAATTTGATTTATTTATTAATATTCATGATGTCCATGTTAGAGATTACATGTCATTAAAAAATTGGGTATAAAAATCCATCTCAAAAATAGATTTTTAAAAGTGGACTCATTTCTACATGAACTCATAAAAACCTTGTCCTTTATATAATTTGTAAATAAATATTAAAAATAAAAAACTCTGAAGCGTTAAACAACCAGTAACTCACTTGATCAAAATTAAAATTGGACAACTGGATGTGGGAGGAAGTATATATTTTTTCACACAGTAAAGGAAGGGAAGTATAGAAATCTTTCCCTTCTATTTACCCTAGCCACCTTACAGGCCGATTACAGTCTTTCATTGAGAGGGAGACAAAGAAGATAAATTATGTTTATTTACCATATTCACGGCTTTGATAATTACCACTTACTCAGAATTTATATATAACATAAGTTCTTTTGGATCACTCTTAGATCAGAGTGAACAAAAATGCAGGATTAAAAAAACAAAATTCCATATCCCTACAGCCACCATATTCCATAAATATTACAAAATTTTCCTCTTCTGAAATCCAACCTAAGTTACAACACAAAACCTTCATGTAATGGTGAATCAAACAACCATTTGAGATGCCGAAGAGCCTCACAGGTCCATAGAATCACAATACCAAATCTCCACCTTTCAGGTAAAGGGCATTAGGATTCCTTTTTTTCCTTTATGTTTTTTCTATTTTTCCCTGATTAAGAGGTTTCTCCTCCTCCAAGGGCTCTATATGCAGCAGAGGACAAAGGCTACCGCATATTGCCTTCACACAAAACATCAATCATATTGTAGAGCTTCTTTTCTGCCTTGGATTGTACCTGCATCAGTGCAAAAACAAGGAATTGGTTGTCAATTATCAAGGTGCAAATCACTTAACAATTGTGTACATGATTGATCTACAAGTTTCTAGAACAGGAATTGTGTTTTTCGGCTGAAATCTGAGAAGCGGCTTTATAAAATTGTGGCCCTACAAAATACTCACTGAAAGAGAACCATGCAATTCACTTTTGATCAAGCTTTTGGGTAACGGGGTAGTAAAAATGATAAACCAGCCAACATTGGCAAGTCATGGAAAGAGCCAAAGTCAAAACTGAGCAAAATAATATGAACCAAAAAAAGAAAAGGAAAAAATGAAAGAAAAAGAGGTCCATACTTTCAAGGGAGGGAGGGAGGGTTTACAAGATCCATTGACTTAACTTACCCAGGATTCAAGTAACTGCATAAAAATGTCTAAGAGAAAAATTAACTATTTAAATTACAATAGAGAGAAAAACAATAAGTAAATTCTAGGGACAAGTATTAAATAGAAAAGTTTCAATAAGTATTTCTTATAAAATATTTAATATCCAAGATGGGTAAAGCCGACATGCCATTAGACAGATTGGTATGAGGACAGGGGAAAATGGGAGAAGAGAGGCTTCCCCAAAAGATTCCCTAAAATAAATCTCATGAGCAATTACAGTGCTAATAAATTCTGATACCTTCTTAGATAAAAAAATAGCAGCATCAACAGAGCCCTCTGCATATATTGACCGACCACAAACATTGTGCTGAAACTCAAAAGACACTCTGCAAAACCACATTAGAACAAATGATCTTCTTAGCAAAGAAAGAAGCATCACCTTATCTATTTGAAAGGTGGTGTATATATTAGCAAAGAAATCTTAATTGGTAAAAGGGGAGAGAAAAAAAAGCACGTCTTGGCAAAGGAAAAAAAAAATACATTAGCCAAAAACCATAATTTATTCCAAATAAAAAACAAGTGAAAGGTAATGTTAATTACGTTCCGTCTGGAGAGGTAAGGTGATACATATGGAAGGCATGGCCACTCAAATACTCCTCAGGGACACCTACCATCTCCATTTGCATCTTGGGATCTCTAACTAACTGAATCTGTAAAGAAAAATCAGAACAGTAAATAACATTTCTCTTCGTTCATTAACAGATAACTAAATATTGCCTCATAGCTCAAGGAGTTCATAAATCCAATATCAACAATCCTGTCCACAAGAAAAATTGCAAATTGCAAAGGCTCAAACTAGTTGGATCTTTGTTTTATTGATTCTTAAACGAGTAGATGTATAATAATGGCAAAATGAACAGAGAAATGTGTGGGCACCACGAAAACGATAAGATCTTCTTTTTCAGGTAATTGATATCCTATTCCAAGTCTACGATGACGGAGCTTCTTTTTCAGGTAATTAATATCCTAATCCATGTTTACAAAGATATCACTGTAGTCACCATGCATTTACAAATTTGACCACACTCTAGGCTTTAGGTACCTGACCCATCTCAAATGACACCCCAAGCTTTTGAAATGATGAGATGATGGCTTTAGCTGTGCCCGAAGTATCCCGCTTGCTTGCTTGATGTGACTCCATCACCTAAGTTCAAGGCAAACAGGAAAAAAAAAAGTCAATGAAGGGAAAGGTATCCAATACGACCAGAAAATTTATGAGAAGATATGACTTTTAAAGCTAAGGTAGCTCCTTCTACATATAAAAGTGATGCGTAAACCATTACAAAATTATTTAAGATTTCATTGGAAGAGACACCCTCCTCAAACTTGGGAATCGATGTTTTTTAAAGGGCTATCTATGCAACAAACTTTAAAGGGTACCTAAGCCCCAAACCCATAATTATTAGTTGATTCTCTAATGTTACTATGACATATGCATCTCAAGGAAATGTGATCAACAGAGACATTCAACAACTTCCGATCTCAAGATATCTCCTAAACAAGTTTCCTTAATAGGATTGTATTTCTCAAGGCCAACAATTTCCGAAAAACTTCGATTCACAGCCAAAAGTTGAAGTAAAATTAACCCCAGAACTTAGGACAATTGATCAGAGAAGAAGTTACAAATAACCAGAGATCTAAGGAGGGATCCCATTTTTTCTTGAATCAAAGGATATCTCAGCCAAGCACAAGGTTTCAGATTTTGCAGTAGTAATATCAAGAAGAAAATCTATCCCTTCCGCACAAATTCTGTTCTTTTTCTTTTACTTTGTTGAAGGATGGAAGCTTAGGGATGGATGATGGAAGTCGAGATGGATAGAGACTGAGATAGAAGATATCACTACTTTTACTCATAGCTAGGTGGTATACAAAGTAAATCTACCTTCAAGTAAAATCCAGGAAAGAATTTTTTTTTTTTGAAGAGAAAATCCAGGAAAGAATATTAAACTATGAGACCACTGTTCATATCCCACAATACAAAGTGAGGAAGAAGCTCCGACCTGAAGTGTATATCCTGCAAAGGCACCTGGAAACTGTTCAGCCATAATTTCCATCGCAGCCTGAAAGGCGACAACCTGAAGAAGGAAGAACAATCTAAATGAGCACTCCATCACTGAACGTAAAGCAAATAAAATCAAGAACAGATACAATGAGAAAATAACTCATGAATATATCACAAGCACCTGTTTCCCCATCTGAGGTGCAATCACTGCATATATGTTAGCATCTTGAACTGTTTGTAAAAGCCTTTGTCTATCACCTCCAGTAGTGCCCATAACAAAAGGCAAACCTACTTTACAATAAAGTTCAGCGTTCTCTGCAGAATAATTACAAACTAAGATAGGTTATATAACCAACGTCACCTTTAGTCCGATCTGTTTCAGGTATTTTCGTACATAACAGGCCATTATTTAAAAAAGAGTCAGTAGGTAACACAGAAACCAAAATTAGTAAAGAAAGAATCTTGAGTTCCACATCATGCAGATACTACAGAAGCAACAATAGTTTTCTAATAAATTTAAACCAGGAGTCTTCTAGGTATTATTCGTTAAAACTGATTGAGCTTTCTCCTCTAAAATCCCATATAATAGTTAAAATTGCTAAAGAGCTAGCAGGCAATACAGAGGCAAAACTAGAAAAAGAAAGGAAAGCAATATTGAGTTATACATCATGTTGCACTACTGAACAACATTAGTTTTCTATCAGAGCCTTTTGTGGTATTATTTGTTAATTCTCATTTAGCTTTCTCCTATAAAATAGATACTCCCTCAATGATCTTAACAGTGGACCTACTAGCTCACAATTATACGTTCACAATGGGATGCATGCCGAATGAATTATAGGCAACTCTTTACCATTGACTGCAGCAGGCACTGTATAGTCCACCACAATAACATCTGGGAATTTCTCAAGAACAGATTGAAAGATGCTTTCTCGCTCCGATGGACCATGTATTGAAATCTCCACGCTCCCAATTTGTAACTTTTCACCAGATCTCTCGGGATTACTAAACGAGAGAGGTACTAACTCAAGCCCAGCAGAGACTGCTGCTTCTGCTACAGCCCTGCCCATTTTGCCAGTACATCCATTTACCTGTGCATTAAAAGATACAATATAGATGTTGTTTGTTCACAATACAATCTAAATTGAATAAGCATTTTTCTTATTTTTAGATAATTCGAATAATTGTCTCATTTTCTGACAATTTCAAATAAGCAATTTCTTCAATAAATACTAAAAATCTCTTGGAATAAGAATAAATAGGGCAAACAAAGAAACTTCAATAATCCAATATTGCTAGAACCAGGACCGTCCCAAGTAACCCCCACGTACTCTCTGCTACGGACCGACGAGTCTTTTTATTTTTTATAGTGATTCTCTCTTGTCTTTAGATAGGTTTTACACTCGACATTAAACAGAGTATGGTTCTAAAATTTTCAATTGAAGTGTACTTAACATCTAAGGGACAATGTCAACTCTACAAGGTTGAAGAAATATCCTTGTATACACAAAGGAAGAGGTAGAAGTCCATAATGGTTTTGAGCTCATGGAGTAAAGATTTTCCACCGGTGCTATGTTAGCCATTCGCCTTAGGGTTTTGAAGTACCAAATTCTCAGAAATGCAGCCCCTTCTCACTTTTGCCATATTTCAGCAAATAAAGCCCAGCCTCTCACTTCCTTTCTATTAGCAAGCAAGATAAAGGGAAGGTCAGGGGTCTCATTTAACTTGTTTCACTGAGGAATTTGTTATGATACAGAGCCTTTTCACACCACCATTTGGAAATAACTGTATGAGGAGAAATTAGAAATTGTAATATGTCAATTGGGGTCTTAGAAGACTCCATGGTGCTTGTTTCTTCCCCAGAACCTCATGTGCACAAGCTTGGGTAATTGTAGCTCGAACTAACTGGGAAGGAAGCTACACTATCTTTGAAAGAAGTAACAACCACAAGCTAGAGTTATCTGATAAATCTTTGTAAGTTTTTCTAGACACAACTATGTTACTGCTTTATTTATCTTTTAAGCAAAGCAGTCTGAAAAGATTGCCACATTACACCACTCGTGTACAATACAGCAAAAACAGAAACCACGGCCCCTGGTACCCAGATAGTTTCTAAACCTCAACATCTGAGGATTTCCTTCTAAGGATCCCATTGATGTTTATCTTCACAATAGTTGCCAAGAGTGGAACCCAAACACCCATCAAGTCTAAATTTAAGGCATGACTGTAAAATAATTACGTAAGATTTTATACAAATAAATTGATAGAAGTAGAACTTCCTAAGCTGAGCAAACACAATGCCTCTAAAAGACCAACTATAACCAAGAGCCAAAACCAAATAGATCAACGAGAAATTATAACATTGACCAGCTATCCCAACTCATGTAAACTCAACATTGCCCCTCAATAATGACCAACACGAGTTATATAAACAGAATTTTTGGGTTATGAACCCTATGGTATATAGCTTTCGACACAAGTATATCAAATAGTACTTTAAAAAAGAATCTGATCCACCAATAAGAAATATAAAAAACAAATCAATTGGGAGAAGCTTTACCATAACAGGGAAGGAGACACTATGTGATCCCATGGACGACTTTGCAGGTGTCTCTACTGCTGCAACACAATTGGAGATATATATTGAGGGAACATTTCTTGCAACACATTTCCAGCCTCTGGTCTCATAATTTCGGATACATAGAATATTTTTTGTTTGTTCGATTCCATAAATTCCTATAGGAATACGAATAGTCGACCCCATCACTTACTGGATACAACAAGAAATGAAAGCAATTATTTATAGTAAGTCAGTGACAAAATTAATCAGAGCTTCTTTTAATAACCATAACAGGGGATTCCAAAATTCAAATGCTGTGGCAAACAGCAATTAGCAAGCAATATTATAGTCATTTACGTAAATCACCAATCAATCATGATGAACCATAGCATTAAAATGACAAAACTATGACTAATTCCATGTCCCACACCATGAGATGCAAAGGCTCATTCAGCCAAGGAATGACTAGTCCCCACGCAATAAAACTCCTCAAAAAGCACATTTATCGAACAGAACCCCTCATCAATTTTAACCCCCTGATAACCCGAAAATCTTTATAGTTCCAACCAATACCAAACTCAAAATTGGCAACAATTAGCCTCCATTCCACAAGAAATCTAAAAATAGCAATGACGCATGTTGTTTCCATGATGCATATTTTTGCTAACAAAGATAAAGATGCATAGCTACATGCAAACTATAACCCATTTTCCATCCTTCATCGTATTATAGAGGGAAGGCATATTTTGCGCACATTGAGACCATTTACTTCTGATAAAACGAGTTCACAATTATCATCGACGGTTAGATTTGAGATTGGGTGGTTAGGGGTGCGTCATTATTTGTCCAAAACAAATTTTTTTGAATGTTGTGATACAATTTCATCTATTGAATTTTACATCCATTGGTCGAAAGTGATTGTGACCTCCTTATACAAAAAATAAATGGTCTCATAGTATACAATCCCTATAGAAAAACCAAGATAAATATATCAAGAAAACCTAAGGTCATGAAAGCAGCTCATGCAACGAGGCTTAAATGGGTAACCAACGCAAGACACCAAATACACAAATTATGTCTAAATTGGGAAGTACAAGGAAGCAAAATGACAGTTTTTTTTTTCTTTTTCCGGGGTAATTCATGGGGGAGAAAGCCCCCTACCCATTTTTCATTAAATAATAAACAACTCATAAATTTACAACCTTTCGATAAAGCAATTGTGCAAAATGATGAAGTAAAGGATGGAAGATGACAAAGTCAAGTACAATATTATTATATGACATGTGACAAAAAAACTTACAATAAATTATGGTGCAATTGTAGTTTTCATCACTCTAAAAATGAAAAAAAATTATAAACATAAAATTTAATTATTACATAAACTGAAAAATAATACATAAAAGCATGGAAAATTCACAGCAACAAGCATATTCTTGCAAAAATTGAACAGAAAAACACAATACATGATTTGAGCTAACAGGCTGAGAGCAGTAGGCAATAGACAAGGAAAATAACCAAGAGATGGATTCTTGGGAACAAGGGATAACAATGGCAAAAGTAAGCCACAGACAGCAGGTGTAATGTACACAATGCACAACCTGTGTATGGTACATGATAAACACACAAACACACACAGAACCTCTGTATGGTACACTTCTGCTGAATAATATCCAGGTGCTTGGAATTCCCCAGCCAATTTATATTGAAGAAAAATTCAAAATAAAAATTTTAAAATAAAAACTTTAGCCTGTTTCTTTTTCGGAAAATCCCTCCTTTTAGCGATTTTTTATTTTATTTGTAACATCAAAGCATTTCAAGGTTCATGTCATATTCAAAAGGAAACAACCCAATTATGTCAAAAAAAAAAACGAAAATTCAGAATTTTGGAGCAATTTTTGCCCAAAAACTCACATCCATTGCTCGTCATGTCTACACCACTGTATTGAAAGTTTGAAACATAACAGTTCCAGCCAAATAGAGTATAAAAAATCTGAGAAGAAAATAGGCTTTTGAATAGAGAGAGATGAGGTTTTTGAAAAATTAGGTACAGACTGATTTTGGAACAAATTTTGCATAAAAAAATAATTTGAATTTTGTTGTGGTGTACTGAAATATCCGTGGTTCAAGCCATCTACTCCATCACAACTAAAGAAACACAAGGGTTTTGAGGGCAATAAAACAGAGAAAAACCACGATCTTAGACAGACCGATAGATAGATAGATAGATGGAGATAGATAGATAGATAGATAGAGAGAGAGAGAGAGAGAGAGAGAGAGAGAGAGAGAGAGAGAGAGAGAGAGAGAGAGAGAGAGAGAGTAGTAGTAGAGTACGTACGTACGTACGTACGTAGTACGTACGTACGTACGTAGTACGTAGTACGTAGTACGTACGTACGTACGTACGTACGTACGTACGTACGTACGTACGTACGTACGTACGTTACGTTACGTTACGTTAC
>NW_006500355.1:1268063-1288893 GCF_000471905.2 Amborella trichopoda | reverse complement strand
GAGAGAGAGAGAGAGAGAGAGAGAGAGAGAATCACCAATGATCAATTTATGTATATTTGCATTAACACCAGAATGACGATCATCAGCACCAATGGAAAAAGTGTCTTAGATGGATTCTTTGAATGTTAGAAACTTAGAATCACCAGTGCTATTTTAATTCCATGCGAATTTGTATAAACACCAGAACAATAATCATCTACAACAATTGACAAAGTGATTTAGATGGATTGTTTGAGTGTTTTCATTGTACACATTCCACTTAGTGGAGTGAAATTTATGTATGGACTTCATTAGCTAAAGTCATGCATGGTTGTTGCTTCCACTTTCAGGTTGTTGCAAGGTTCAATGAGATTGTGACCAGGAAGTTATTGGAGGGGGCTCTTGATACTTTCAAAAGATACTTGGTTAAAGATCAAGACATCGACGTACGCTCCTAAAATTGCTCTATTCTCGAATCATAAGAAAAAGGAAAAAAAAAAGGATCAATAGGTCAAAATAGTGTACTATAAACCAATGGAATATGGTATTAACATAGTGTATTTGGTCATACCATCCATTGAGATGATGGTTGATGATGACGAGATGATGGTGGTACCGCTGGCTTCTTATCGTGTTATGGTGAGATCCACTCTTATCTCCAACATTGTCCATAATTTCAGTCTCTGGTGATGACCCCAGTAGACCCTATGTATGCCATGATCCATTCGGTTAGAGCCTGCTTTACCACAAGCTTAGTGACAATTATCCTTATCAGGATATTATTGATTGGGAGTTTCATCAGGATATTATCATGATTGTCTCTTTTATCAGGAATATATCGAATAACTACCAGGACTATAATATATTAAATTAATATACTAAGTAAACTTTGATTACAATTGTAAAAGCGAATTCGAATTTATCACCATTTAAAACATAATTACATTAAAACGTTTATGATAAAGTTGACAATAGTTCCTAAAGTATGACAAAATTAAAATATCAAAAGTCACTCTCTGTCTTACCAGCTTTAACTTACATATTTATTATCAATTTCTTGCAAATTGATCCCAGTTCTCTTACTGATATTTTTAAGCCATTTTTAGGTTAGTGACATGTTTCTTTTCAAATTGAAATTGCTGATTTTGTTTTGCGATCAAACAAATGTAATTACTGGGTGAGTATTTTATCATGGAAATAACTGGAAACATTAAAATATTGCGATAAATTGATTGTACATGGAATTGCTGGAGTTATTTGTCACCATGCCCACAGTAAATACATTTACGGATTTTATTGTTGCATGTTCAATCATCCTACTAGTTGAGATAAGGCTCTGAAGATGATGACGATGATGGTGTTCAATCATCCTACTGCCAGTTGTGCTTGTGGAATAAAACTTGGCTTGGTTCACATCTATCTACAGGTTGTATGGGTACCAGGCAGCTTTGAAATTCCTCCTGTTGCTCAGAAGCTTGGAAAATCAGGAAATTATCATGCAGTTCTCTGCATTGGCGCCGTGGTATGTATGTAGGTATCTATGTGTGTGTGTGTGTGGGGCTTATGTGCATGTACATAGTCTATAACTCTCGAAGTTAGAGCCTCATTATAAACAAGATTCTTTTATAGCGTGTATATTAATCTTTGTGAATATTGTGTCATGCTTACTTCTAATGGATGCACTTTATTTTTTGAGCTATCGATGTATATTTGAGTCGGAACTCAAACTCACCGACTAGAATATGCTAGTAACATGCTCTAACATTTTCTTTTGAAAGTCTCAAGGAGAATGGATGTAGGTGTGGCCAATAGTTACACGATGTGCACCATGGAAGCCAGATTCTTCTTCCCATTGCCATCTCCTTCCCAATCATGAAGATTAGAAAAAGTTCAATAACAGATTCCTATTCAAAATTTGCAACATTTCGCTTCATGACGCCCTTTCTCCCCCTTCTATCATGAATTGGATTTGCGATGAACACGTGCACATGTACGTATATAAGCATGTGAAATTGTATGCTTGTGTGCTTGAGCTTAGAGTACCTTTTGTCTTGAGCAACCTTTGCTCAATATGTCCCCTTAATTCCATGAGTTAAGGGTGGATGTGGAAGTCGCAAAACAAATGGGTTTAGAGGACAGGATGGGTGGATCTAAGGCCAAATATGTTACTTTTTGGTAGAAGAAATGGAGATGGATTTGTCTTGTGTCTTGGTAGAGAACATTTTGATAAGGATTTGAAATGCTTTGAACATAAGGATGATTATGAAGAACTTTTTGTGGAGGCGGCTGACTTGGCAAAGAACATGAAGAAATTGGGGACCTTGGTTAATTTTATGGGAAAGGATAGCCTCTATGTGGTGGGTGACCAATGAATTTGGTGGGTATGGCAAAATTGTTGTTATTATTTTACTGATAATAAGAGCAATTATAATAACAAAGACACAATAGAACATAAATTTTCGAAATCATCCATAATTCTATGGTTAGTGAAAACCAAGTTTAATAGCTTAGTTGAAGACTACAGATATGTCTGATTAGGCGAATAATGAGGGGAATGAAATGCCTTGACAGCTTGAGCAGGAGATGAAGAGGAAATTGTCATGACTATTAAGGGTCAGGCTAGAGGGAAGTTCTAGTGATCTAGTGGTGGGACAACTGGTAGAGATCTGGGCATCACATTAGGCTGAACTGGGCATCAATCTTATTAGAGTTTCTCTAATTATTTTGGAATTTCCTTCTTTTTTCTCTTTTTCTCATTGAATGCAGAAATTTTTACTATTCATATCATCCTAATCTTAGCTTTATGAGCCCCTCATTCTAGTATGTCTGAATAAGTTGTTGAGTGATAGGTCAATGAATAATGAGTAATCCGTCATACTGATGTTTGTTTTCCGTCCATTCTCATACTTGCATATATAGAAAACAACATATGTGCCATCTCCCTACCCAGCATGTGAATAACATTTCTTCTCATGCATCTGCTTCTTATGGGGCATCTTTCCAAGGCACTACATGTGCTACCTTGAATTGTCATTGTAGCTGAATTTTAGTCCAGTTATCTGTTGTAGTTGGATCACTACTCTCTCTCTCTCTCTCTCACACACACACACACACACACACACAAGCACAACACACACACAATGAGCTTCCATTGAAACTCAAATATATGCAATGACTCATGCCAGGAATAGGACAGAAATTGATTATATTAAGATAAGAGCTACTTATCCCAGGTGGCCAAGCCCTAGATTCTCTTTCCCTCTTTCTTACAGGGGATCCATCATCCTCCTTAACCATTTTAGGGACATGCTAACAGACCTGCCATTAAGTACCTAGTATCAATAATCTCATTCACAATATCTGCGATATTTTAGTTATCTCAAAAAAAAAATGATCTGTGATCTGTGTATCAATATTGTCAGAAAGTTGGTGTTAGCAGTGCCTGTACTGCAAGATTGGCCATGGCGATTTTGTGTTAGATCTCAATGAAATGCTGGACAACAGAAACGTAGTACTATATCTCCTTCCTTTTTGTTTCCTGTGATTTTGGTTGGGTTCATGCACATTATGTAAATTTCAAGCATACTAAAGTATAGAGCTTCTCCTGCCAGGTTATTATCACGATTTCCTTGTTTGTTGAGCTTAATGAAATCATGAGCCCGATGATATTTTATGGCAGGTAAGAGGAGATACTACACACTATGACGCTGTTTCCAATTCAGCTGCATCTGGAATACTTTCTGCTGGCTTGAATTCAGGTTTGTCTTTCTTAATTTTTTTTTCTTTTCTAAATCACTATTCAGGTTTATCTTTGAAGAGTAGGTTTTATATAGATATGTTCTTTGCTTTAGCCGGATCTATGTTACCATGTTTTATTCACCTGCGAAAAAGCAAAGTTATGCTGTAACGCAAGAATGCAAAATAAAAATTTGTTATTCATATTGTTGTTTGTTGTTCTTTGAGGAACAGTTCCTCTTTAGTTTCTTTCCTCAGTTTAGCCGATATCTCGTAAAGGTGAACATTCATTGGTCTCTTTTATTTACCATTTCCACTGTACAAAGTGATCAATTGGGGAAAGTATTCTATAGCCCATTGGTGGGAAACTATAGTTTGGGTTTATGTCTGTCAGATGAATGATGGACGGATGATGAGAGAGTGGGAACAGCCATTAAGGTCATGTTCTGTTCTGGGAGTTCCACTAGTTCCATTGCCATCAAACATTTCATCTTATGGTCATGAGGCTAACATGTTATGGGTCTATGTAGACCATATAATCTACAGTATGCATTCTTTTTCCTCCATGCTGTCTGCGGTTGACATGAAGCATTAGATCGGAACTTTGTCTAAATGCGTTTATAGGAAATAATGTGTTTGTTGTGTTTACAGGAGTTCCATGTGTGTTTGGAGTCTTGACCTGTGAAGACATGGATCAGGTAAAATTGTGTCATACATGACCATTTTAATTGATCACAGCTATAGAAAAGCAGGTCCTTTTTGAATATTCAATCCTGATGCATACATGATCTTATGAGTACTTTTTGATATCATGCCATATTTCCAAAATTGTAAATTTCCTTGGCAACACGTGCATGACACTGAAACATAATTATAGCAATTATGTTTCACCAATGAAAAAAATTATAATAAAGAATATGAAAGTACAACATAGTTCAGTGGCCTATGAAAAGACTGTACTCCATTGTGCTCATCTTTTTCAAATGCAATGATCATACGAGATGGCGAGATGTAGGACCCACTTTTGGGGTTCATGTCCTCTTAGGATGGGTTCAATTCTCTCTGTATCAGCATCCATCTGTTTGTTGGGAATTGATGATCCAATTGGACTCCGGTTTCTCCGGAGAATATAATGGCAATATAACTTTCATTTCATCACTTATAGTAGAGAGAGAACTAGTTAGGAGAGAAGCTATTGATTATAAATTTGGCAATGTTGCGCAGGCTCTGAATCGAGCAGGGGGTAAATCTGGGAACAAAGGTGCTGAGGCTGCTTTGACTGCGGTAGGTTGATTCTTTTTTTTCTTTTCAATTGAATTCTTTTCCACTAGATTTATATGTTGGTTTGAATCATTAGTACATGGAGGAAAACTGGATTTGGCTTAGTTATTCTTTCTTCTTTATAAGTATTTAGCTAGGCTTTGGAAGCTTATTTTATTCCTTGGTCTCACTAGCACTGTGTTCATATGCCCTTGCTTGATGCCTTCACTACCTACCTTTCATCTAGTTTTAGAGCTTGAAGATGCATATTTATCTATTTTAGTGCGATATTTATGAGTGGGTATTAGGTAGTTGAGCCTACTGATTAAGAGGATGATATGCGAATTAAAATTGATGGGGTAAGTTAGACTTCTGTCAGATTAACTGCCCAGTTAATGTTGATGGGGTAGATTAGGCTTCTAAGCTTATCTACTGGTATAAGTGGTAGACGTATTAAAATTAAAAATTCATCATAATAAGCCTATCTATTTGTATAATGCTTAAACTATTTAGGCCACATCATGGGAGCTGGTTTCCTTATTTTAAAGTTTTCTTCTTTGAAGGGAAAAAAAACTAGATTTGTAGCTATACTCGATTAAAAAATTCTGGTTTTAAAGAATTCTTGCTGGAAAAAATGAACTGAGCAGTGGATTAGATTGGAATGCACCTGCCATTGCGTTTTGTGTGCCTTTGCACCCCCACATGTGCCGTGCACCTGTCTGTGTGTGTGTGTGTGTGAGAGAGAGAGAGAGTCCAAATTGTCATGCTGAGCCCATGCATGCTCACATACACGTACATGTGAACAGATATCAGGATGTTGCCTTAATACATGGCTCGGGTTTTGCAGATTGAGATGGCTTCTTTGTTTGAGCATCACCTGAAGCACTGATTCATGCCTCCCTTATCTCTGTGCCCCACCTTTCTCTTGCTGAAATCCATTGTTTCAGTCTATCACAGTCTTAAAATGCAGCGAGCCCCTTTTTCCATTACTTCATGAGATGAGCCTTCTTTCTTCTTTAGCTTGTGATTTGATCCCAAAATACAAGAGCTCCATATCAGTAGACAATGCCATTTGATTCCTTTTTGTAGAGGCCCAGAAAATTGAGTTAACGTAAAATAAGCATGGCTTGGATGGTGTGAAGTGTGGGAATGAGAAGGTTTCGGAATCAAGGAACTGTTGTGTATGATTGTCTTTTTTATAAATATCAGTCATTTGAGATATCCTTGGTTTGTTGTAACAAGTTTGATTTTTGTCTGTTTTTTCTTTTCTTTTTTTATTTTTTGTAGAGAGAGAGAGAGAGAGAGAGGTGGTCGAAAATTATGGAAGTAGTGGAAACAAGTGGTACAAAGTCTCTAGCTAGGCGAACATGAGATGGAAGAGGAAAGCCTAACTATCTAGGCTAGTAACCATGACAAATTGGAGTGGAATTGGACAATTTACATCTTCTTTTCCCGCTGAATATGTTGGTTGACGAAGGGAAGAAGACCATGTTTTTGGCAGCAGAAGTGACTCGGAATAGACCTTCGAAGGTGCAGCTCCCTGGGGTATTCTCAAAAGTTTCTACTCCAGAGGTCAAGTTTCCGAAGGTGGGTCAGGAACATTTTATGAAATTACTGTCTATTGAATATAAGTACAACAGATTTCCTGAATCTTTTCTTGATCAATTCACAGAACTGATGAAGTGGTTGCGAAGTTGCTAATACAGCTCATTTAGGGTAGACGAAATCATCCGGGAAGTCACAGCAGAAGGCCAATTTACTGTGTGGTCTCTGTACAAACTCTTGTATAACAAAGGTCTGGAAGCTGTGTTTCCCTCATAAACTCCAGGTTTTTATATGGTTGTTACTGTTAGGAAAGCTGCTGACAATAGATCTGCTTAGAAAGAGGGGAAAAGAGTTGACTAATTTGTATATGATGAAGAAACGAGGGGGCATCTGTTCATGCATTGTGAATTCACTAGAGCCTGATGACGTTGAGCTTTGTGGAAATGGGCGTACATTTGGTCCTGCCACGATCAGCGTCTCAGATCTATGATGAACATTACGCAACTGCCAAAGGCAGGTAGAACACTATGGAAGGCTATGATTACTGTATTGTTGTGGCAGGTGAGGAATGAAAGAAATCAAAGGAGCTTTGAGGGGATTCCAAAAGATTGGGTATCATAAGATCCAAGATCATTGCATCAGCTGCAGAATGGGTATCATCTAGGATGGAGTTGCGGCAACCGGCAAAGACATGATCGAATGTATTTCAGAGGGGTGGCTACGATGAAAGAAACAAGAATGCAGAGAGTAGGTAAATAGAAACCACCACCTTAAGAGAGCATAGGTGAATAGAAACCACCTCCTAAAAAGACCATGAAACTGAATTTTGATGGGAGTGAACCGGGAATCCTGGAAGAGCTAGAATAGGGGCGTTAGTGAGAGATCATAGAGGGAATATACTGCTCTCTTGATGCAGACCGGCTTTGTGTTGCGCAACAAATTCTAGGTCTGACGTTCTGGGGACCTTTACACCTAATGGAGCTGAGATGCAGGCACTACTTCAGGGACTGAAATTAATCTCAGAAGATCAAGTGAACATGATTGTAGAAGGGATTCAGTTAATACCATGGTGTCCTGGATACACGACAGTGCCTCAGAATTTGGTGAACTAGTGAGATAAAAGAACTTCGCGAAAGTGAAGATGCCAGTTTTATACATATCTATAGATAATCTAATGAGGAGGCTGAATGCTCTGGCAAATAATGGTATAAATTGGCAGGTATAGTGGTAAATAAATATTGGTTATTTGCATCGGTTGGTTGTGGCTATGCAGCACTGTTTGCACCCCAAATAGACTTGGTACAGCCGCACCTCAAAACGCTGCCACAAAAATCATATTAGTGCCGGAAAAATTTGTGATGGCCAACTAGTCCATTTATGGAACTTGCTACAGACGTTGAAGCTATAAAATCTGGTATAGATTTGGCAAACCGCCTAAAATAGACAACCCAAAAAAGTTGTTGCATGATCAGCCAGGACATAAGTAGGGCCTTGAGATATTGTTCTTGTTTTTGGATCCACGATTGTCGTGGTGAAGATGACCATTTTGTAGTTTTCCGGCATCATAATCGTTTTCCAAAAATTGTTTCATGCATGTTGGACTGCAGTGCAAAAAGTGTAAAGTATCAACCTTAATGATGGATGTAAGTAGGTGTTTCATCTAAAAACAATGGAAACTAACAATTCAAATGTTTTCTTACAAGAATTATTATTTTTAGTTTTTAAAATTTATTTATTTTTTTATATTCATGATATGCATGTTAATGTTAGAGACTCCATGTCCTTAAAAATTAAGTAAAAAAATCCATCTCAAAAATATATTTATTAATAGACCTGCATTTCTACATATGTGGGCTCGGCCAAAGAGACTGGGTCCTTGTTTTTCTTATACTCTCAAGTGCAGTTATATAAATCTGCAGCTTTACAAAATACTTTTCTTTTCTTAAACAAAGAAATTTTTTTTTATTTCTTCTTTTTTTCACTAGTATTAAAAAACAATTATCGTTTTTCTTGATCTTATTTTTGGAAAAGTGGTTTATGCATGGGCACACAACTATATTTGCATCCCCCGAGGCATCACACATCCATCTTTCAAGATGGATGTGAAGTGGTATCCAAAAAAGGACAAACTTAAACGTTCTAAAAAAGCAAAACATTTCCTTTAAAAATCATCTTTTTTAGTTCTTATTTTTACCTTTATTTTTTTTAACAGATTCATGATCTTGATTCTTGAGATTAGTCCAAATTCCATCTAAAAAATGGATCATGAAGAGGGGACACATATCTACATATGAATCCTAGGACTCATAAAAACCATGTCTTCTATTTTTTGTTTGATTTTTATCATTATATTTATTTACCATTTTAAAGGCACGCGGTAATGTTCTTGGCCTCCCGACCACTCTATTCCTGCAAGCAAGGCTTTGTGCCCCCTTTTCTCTTTGATTAAGCATATTTACTAAAATGCCCCTAGCCTGTATCTAAATTGGTTGAATTACCAAAATAAAACCTTTATTACTGAAAGGATGTGTTTTTTATAAGGTTGCAACCTTAAACAATTCAATTAAGGCATACCTCCAAATATTATTATAATATGTAATTTTGGTGTAAAAAATTCATGTTTTTTATAAGGTTGCAACCTTAAACAATTCAATTAAGGCATACCTCCAAATATTATTATAATATGCAATTTTGGTGTAAAAAATTTATAGGATTATTTGAAAATCTATTTTCATATCTAATTATAAAATTTTAAACTCCAAAAACGATTAAAATCAAGTAGATCTATAAACATACGAAAATCTTGAAAATGGACGGTCTAGATAATTGTGAGATGCACTATTTTTGAGACTCAAAATCTTTTTTTTTTTCTCATATTCCTAAATCTTGATGTCAAGATGATCAATTATACGGTTTTTCAACATTAAAACGACCTTTTCCAATGGATTAAAATTCTACATTTTAATGTTGCAACTTTATATAAACTTTTCCCTTGGTGAAATATAGGATTACTACAATAAGGCTTAGGGGTAGCAATGGACCTAGACCCGACCCGTAGGTTTACTACAATAAGACTTAGGGGTGGCAATGGACCTAGACCCGACCTGCAAGTTTACTACAATAAGACTTAGGGGTGGCAATGGACCTAGACCCAACCCGGGTCCTGATGGCTAGACCCGACCAGGGTCTGGGAATGGGTCCAAAAATTGGACCAGGTAGATCCGGTTTAGGTCCATATTTATTAATTTATGAAAATTCATTAAAATATATTTAAATACATCGATATTATAATTTTTGGGTCGGGTCCAATCAGGTTTGAGTCCCACATTATATCCCGACCCCCTTCCCACTGCTAAAAAAGCTCAGACTAAAATTACTAAAATACCCTAAAAGTTGCATGGCCATGTTAGAAACTATGGAAAATGCCCCCTCCTCTTTGTTGAGAATAAGTGGCCGGTACAATTTTTGTTACCTGTACCTGTGAGAAGCCATGAACAAGGAAGCTGAAAGCTCTTTAGAGAAAGCTACATATTCTCTCTCTCTCATATGATTCCTTCCTTCATAGCGTGCATAACCTACTTAGTTCACCTCATCCTTTCAACCACTCAGAATTATAAGAATAGATAGAGAGACACCTTCTTCTTCTCTTCTTCTTCTTACTCTTTAACAAGCGGTCATGGCTGTCCAGTTTTCTCTCTCTCATCCACTCCCGAATACTTCAGCTTGGCTCCGACGACCTCCCTCCTCCCTTCATAAGCCTTCTCTTCATCTCTCTTCAACCAGACCTCTCGCATCTATAAATCATCATTCAGAACGATCAAATCCTTTCTTGTTCACCTCTGAGGACCAGGTCTGTAAACTTTTCTCCAGTTTTTCTAATTTGCTTATTTTTGGGTGACATTTCCCTAAATAACATTTTGAGATGATGGTTTTTAGACGATATAATTGTTTACTTTTGGTACAAAAATGTCACAATAACCTTAGTCATCTAATGTGAACGGTTGACGGCTTACCAATAACTTTGCTCAAAGTCCAGGAAAATTTACAGAGAAATAACACTGCAACTGTCTCACATTTGATGTCATGGGGTGTTTGTGACCCATGTAGGAGATGTAACAATCTCACTGTGTACAATCCCCTTTTGGAACGGTTTACATAGCATGATTTGTGATGCAGGGAGTGTCGGCAATTGTTCTAGGAGACAGCATAGAATCACAGCTCTATCCCCTAACAAAAAGGAGGACAAAAGGGGCAATTCCCTTTGCTGCAAATTACAGATTGATTGATGTAGTTTTTAGTAACTGCATCAATAGCAATTTAAGAAGGATTTATGTTCTTACTCAGTTCAATTCAACTTCCCTTAGTTCCCATGTCTCAAGAGCCTATTCTACCATGGCTTCTGTGTTAGGAGAAGAGTATGTGGAGGTCTTATCACCATATCAGAGTGCCAAAGACTTCCATAGCTGGTTTCAGGTACTATATGATTGTTCGCTTTCATAGAGTTAACAATTTATGGTAGCATGAAAGGAAAAATGTAAATTTATGGTAGCATGAAAGGAAAAATGTAAAAGATGTTCATGATGGGGTAGAGCTAACAAATGATAATATACCCGCGTGGACCTAAGTTTGTTAATTTGTTCCCTCCCTTGGTTTCCTTGCTAGGTTAAAGTCCATGAGGTTTTGAATCTAAGATTGGGATGTCAGCAAATTGACTAGAGTGGTTTCCTCTAAGAATGGGAACTTCATTTTGATCTTAAGTTTTTCAAATAGCTCAAAAAAAGATTTCTACTATGAGATGGTAGCAATGTTCGCAATATCAGCCGGTTCAACTTGGAACTGGCCGGGTAGATCGGAATTGGGCACTGGCCAGTTCCGATTTTGATGATTCGGTTGGGCATTCTAAAAGAAATTCAAAAAAAATTATATAAAATCACAAAAAAAAAAAGAGATTTGTTTACAATATGTTTTTGAATGTTTTTTTTTATCATTTTGGCAAAAATCATAAAGTGTTTTGGCCATGAATACTTACTTTTATATTTTTCCATTTTTTTTGAAAATTTTTAAAAATATCTCTAGACACAAATCGATCTTTAAAAACTTCATTTTTTTCATTAATTTTCAAATGCTTTGTTTGATCATACTTTAAATATACTTTTCATAGTTTTTTTTAACACTTTTTCCACCAGCTGGGACTTTCCCAATTAGGCTGGTTGAATTAGGAGGTTTGCCGGTTACTCAGAACATGCACTTGGCTTGTTTCCAAGACCGGTTCGATTTTCCAAACACTGCATGGTAGCATCAATTATGAGTCTCTAGAATGATCAAGATGAGCTTGTGTGAGAGGGGTGGTGGGGGCATATAGGGCCTTGGACGTCCAAAGTCTAAACAAGTTAAAAAGCAAAAGCATGAGTTTGTTGCCTAACAAATCAGAACTATTGGAAGCCTCATACGTAATACAGACATGGTTTTTGTGCATGTATTGAAGACATGATACTTATGTCTGCCGAAATTTGAGGTGTTTCTATTAAATTGTTTTTTTTGGAACTTAACTATAAAACCTTTTGACATTATTTAGATTCTTTAATCTCACCATTGATGTGCGTCTCCAAGGCACTTTTTTATTTTGACATTTTTTAATGTGTCAGATACGATGGTAGAGGTGCAAACGGCTTGTGTGGACCAAATCTGGACCAGGTCTTGGAGCTAGAACCAGACCCGGTCAGGTCCAAATCTCTTGGACCTAGACTCGACTCCTTGGGTCCTAATCTGGGCCCAGACAAGGACCGGACCTGGGTTCACCAAGCATGCCCGATTAACCCAACGCATTTCCCTTATGTGCCCTCATAAAAATGCCCACACGAAGAACATAGATAGAGAGAAAGAGAGAGTTTTGGCATGGCGAAGATGTTTATGTGTAAATTTTTAGGGCAATGCTGATGCTGTTAGGCAATGGCTGTGGGTGCTAGAGGAGCACCCCGTAAAAGAGTTTCTCATACTTCCAGGCCACCATCTCTATCAGATGGACTACCGTAGACTTCTACAAGCTCACAGGAACAACAATGCTCACATCACCATGGCTACATCAGCAAATTCAACCCAGGCAATGACTTCACACTACTAATCTTTTTCTTTATCATGTACTAATAAAAAGAAGACTAGGTGTGAGGGTGTTATAATCACCTTTAACCATTAGATTTAAAATCGAATGGTTCGGCTAGTGGTAATACACCACTAATTAGACTCAAAGTTCAAAATAAAATTTTTCGGATTTTGTGACGCACCCTAAGCTGATGGGTTTAACATAGAATGATTAAAGGTGATTGTGACTGACCTCCATGTACTAAAGGTAAACAACCTTATAGTGTAAATAAAATGGATTTGGTTTGTATAAGATTGCAACATTACTTGTAGAAACAAGGTAGCGATACTCTAAACTGTCCATTTCACTTAAATGGTGTAGATTTGACATATCTTTTAATATAATTTCAATACATTTTTAAAATAGTATCCAACCTACACCATCCAAATAAAACATATGGTGTGGATTACTGCAACCTTATTTTTATATATAAAATGACAACCTTATATAAAATTTCTCCAAATAAAATAAGTGTATTGAGCCCTCAAACACACTCTCTCAACATTTCTCTCTCTCCCAATACATTTGCTCTCTCTATCTCTTAACGCATGGCACGCTCTCTTTCTCATTGCATTCATCTCTCTCTAAAGGGTGCAATTGGCATACAGATGCATCCATAGCTACAGAGATAAAGTGCACCTTCAAATTTTATCATGGTATATAATTTTGATGTAAAATATTCTTAGGATTATCTTAAAATCTATTTTTATATTTAATTACAAAATTTTAAATTTTAAAAAATAGTTAAAATCAAGTAAATCTATAAACATATGAAAATCTTGAAAATAAACGGTGTAGATAATATATTGTAAAATCTACTATTTTTTTAGACTTAAATTCTTTTTATTTTTCATAGTCATTCATATCGACGCCACGCCGAGATGATCAATCAAAGGGTTTTTCAACATTAAAACTACTTTTTTCGATCGATTTTTGAGGTGCATCCGCAGCTCTACACAAGGTTGCATCCTTATATAAACTTTTTCCCTCTCTAAATGCCCCATCATGTGCAAGTGCCTAAAGAGAGAGAATAGAATCACTACCACTATTGTGCTACTCCTAATATCAGCATTAAAATCCTTATTATTGGAGCTTGTAAATGCAGGTGGGAAATTCAAAACAAATAAACGGCAAAGGCCAGGGGGAGAGCATGGGTATTTATGTATTTGATAAGGATTTAATGAGGAAGCTTTTATTAGACTACTTCCCCAAGGCTAATGATTTCTCCAGTGAAGTAATACCAGGTGCAATTTCCCTAGGAATGAAGGTTAGTATTCATCAAACGAGCTATTTTGATTGTTTGCATTTGATCTTTCCCCAGGGAAGATATTATGTGCTTATGAGGGAGCAAAGTATACGTTTATACCCTAGGGCAAAACTCCTCAAACTGATGAACAATCTCAAAAGTAATAATATAAATAAACCATAGGAAATCTATGCATGCTCGAGAAAAGCTTGAGTGCAAATCCAGTGAGAGCACATTATACGTTTGGGCAAAAGGCCTATGCTGGATTTCATTGAGGATAATTTTGGTTCGCATGAAATATTGTCACGGAGAAAACATTTCTTTATGTGGTTAGGTGTTGAAATATTTTCACACTAATTAGCTATTAATTGGTGTGAAAAGATGTATTGGGACCAATTGATGTGAAAATATTTTCATAACTAATTGTATACGGGAATTCTTTCACATAATGTGAAACAAATGTGCCCTAAATGAAATTTTAGGATCCATTTTAAAATAACTAGACGAGTATTTTTAATATCAAAAAGATAAGATTTGAATTCCTTAGCACTTAGTTATGAGTGTCGAGATATTGGATGGTTTTTATTCAATCCTAGGATATTGTTTTTAAGTTGATTGTCCAAATATTTTTAACATTGAACATAGCTATTTAGAAACTGAAAATCCGATATACTTTCTTTGAAAAATACCGATATACTTTCTTTGAAAAATATGGTGATCCTAAAGAGGATCCGGAATTTCTAAATTTCCAATATAAAACCGTCCTAACTTTTTTTGCAAGAGAGTATAGGTGTGTAGTGTGCTCTTACAAGAATTCGGTATGCACATTTTCTTCAAATAACAACTATAGTAATTTTTTAGGTAGGCTATCGGCGGGGCAATTCAGTTTTCAATTCAGTTTTGCGTATGATTAATCCTTCATGATAATTTTTTTTGGTTCAACACCAGTGGGGCCAAGAAGTTACCAAGTTCGGATCCGAAATCTAAATTTTGGATCCTATTTAAATCCGGTATGGATCCAAGATTTAGATCCACATGTTGGATCCGAATTTTAAATTCAAATCCAAACATTTTGGATCCGATCAGATCCGGATCCACGTCCTATGTATACTTTTAATATTCGAATATAGATCGGGGGATCCGAACCTTATCCAAAAAATTCTCAACCCTAAACATCAAAAATTCTCAACCCTAAACATCAGTTGGGCTCAAGATTCTTATTTCTTATTATTTAATGTTTCTTTTTTAGGTGGAAACTTATATGCACGATGGTTATTGGGAGGATATTGGGAATATTGAAGCTTTCTACCAAGCCAACATGGAAATAACAAAGAAAACAAGGGCAGGCTCCATGTAAGAAGTAAATATACCAATAACTATTCTTTTATATAAAATTGGAAAAATATGACACCAAATATACACTACTATATCTATGGAACAACAGTGATTTATGACCACGAAAACTTATGCAAAAGCGCCTGAGTCAGGTCGGGATTGTCAAATTACCAATTTTGGCTCGAAGAGCCCCAGAATGGCCTCCATTCTCTACTTTTTTAACCTTTTTATTTAACTTGATTTGGCTCGAGAACCACTCGAATTGAATCAGGGAAAATTAAATTCAAATGCCTGATCCCGGTTTTTGCAACATCATGAAGCACCTTAGTAGACACCACATTTAATCTAGGAAGCACCTTAGTGGACACCTTAGTAGACCCCACCTCAGTTCCTATGCATGCATTCTCATGAAAAAAGCAACAAAAAAATTGGATCTCTAAAAAAAAGGAAAAAAAAAGAAAAAGGAGAGGAAGTTTCTCAAGCAATAGTAGAAGATAAATACACTTAATTGTTTCAATTTTTTATTTCAGTTTTTGTAATGGCGAGACACCGGTCTACACCTTGCTCAAATACCTTCCACCTTCTAGGATTTCATGTGCTCAAATATCAGACAGTATCGTAGGTGATGGATGCATACTCAAGGTAAAATTACTAAATATACTCAACTTTTTTTGTCTTTTTTTTAGTGGTAAAATATACTCATTGTCAATTTAATTTAGTTACCAACGTATTCAATTTCAGCTAGCCCCACAATGGTATTTTCTACTCTTTGTGATGTAAATTCTTTTACTTTAATTTATTTTTTATTTGAAAGCTCTGCCATCCAGTTTAAATTGGTACACTATAATCAAGTAAATTCATTTCCAAATAAATCTATGCATTGTGCTATAAATTTGTTTACCCAAATATCACTAAGACGGTCATTATTTCAAGGGCTTAAGCTAAATGATGTAGATAGTCTTATTTATTCTATTTCCAAACTTGGAACTTATTTTTCATTAAAATCTCTTGCTTTGGATTTGAAACCCTAAACAAATCGGGATATTTATATCATCTCGCTCAACTCTAGTATCTCGAGCCAAATGACGAAACTACTCTACTTGTTATGGGTTCCAAAAATGAAACATGTGTTTTTTTTATTAAATGATCTTATTCCAAGTTTGGAATCCGGAAAAAGCAATAGTAATTTGGTAAAATCTAGGCCTACTTATCCAAGATTCCAAACATCGAATATGGACATTTCGAGTATTTTTAATAAATATTTAATGACGTAGTTGGGCAAAATAATAAGGTTGTAGCTATTGATAAATTATGCTTACTCTGGCAGGATTGCAAGATCCATGGTTCCATTATTGGGATGCGTTCACGGGTTGAAAATGGTGCAGTGGTTGAAGACTCGGTGTTAATGGGGGCGGATGTATTCGAAGTACATTTCAAATACTCAAGATGCAAATTATACTTAGCAATTACTAGACTTATTAACCAAATCAATAATGTACATTGTCAAAAAATGAAGTGACAAGTAGGGATGGCAACAGGCAGGGCCAAGCCTGGCCCTAGTTCCACCCAAGCAGGCTCAGTCTGGATAGGGCCAAAGAGGCCCTTGTCTAGGATCAAATTTGGCCTGCCAATGCATGGCCAGGCAATATATAATAAAGTGCCTTGTCCTCGAGTCGTGGTGGACTCAACCTGGCTCGACCGTCATGTCACATTTTGAGGCTCAAACCAACTAGTCCAGGACAGGCTAGACCAATGGGCCGATTGCCAAACCGAATGACAAATAATCATCACAGATTTGAGGTACAAACAGGTTGGGACTAAGACAAGTGGACCCCACCAAGACTCAAACTGGATCCTCTTAAGTCCAGGACTGGACCCTGGCTAGCCAAGTCCAACTGGACTTTGATCTGGACCCAATAGGGTGAGGTCTAGACCTAGACCGAGGTCGAGTTGACCCAAACAACTTTGCAACCGTATCCCAAACCACATGTGAATGTGTAGAATAGCGAAAGTATAAAATAAAATTATTTATTTTTAAGACAAAAAGGTCACAATCACGTCCAATTGTCAAATGTGAAATCAAACAGCATCTAAATTTCTCCCATCAGACATTCACGGTCTCAATGTCTGAAAAAGTTTTTCTTAGATTTTGTGAGGAGAAATGATAAGTCCCCAAATCTAATTTTACATCTAGGGGTGCTTGTGACTTTTGTGTGTAAAAAATTACACTCTAATATTACACAATCCGTGAAAAATAAAGGGCTCATAAAAAATCATTGCCCTAAATGCACCCATTATTCTCTACTTTCCTTTTTCTTGTTTTTGTTTGCTTAAATTATCCATCCACAGATCGATGATGAGAAGAGAGGAATAATGGGAAAACATGGCATCCCCATTGGAATAGGAAGAGAAAGCCATGTAAGAAAAGCCATCGTTGATAAGAATGCTAGAATTGGTAAAAATGTCAAGGTAATTTTCAACAACTCGTTCAATTTTCACTCACATTTATCCATAAACAACCAAATTGAAAAATTGATGGCATGCTGTTTTCATATTTCATAAGAAAACATCCCATTTAAATTTGAAACCCCTCATGTGAACAAATATGCTATTTCTAACATATTTGTTAAGGGATGGTATATAATGAGATCATTTACTTTTAAATACAATGAAGTAACAATCACTCTTGTCCTTAAATTTCAAATTGGATGGCTGCCAATGTGTCTAGACTCAAAGTTCAAAAAAAAAAAATTTGAACTTTGTAACACACCATAAGCCATCCAATTTGACATTTAATAGCTTGAGCCAATTGTGACCTCCATCTACTAAAGATAAATGGTCTTGTAGTATACAATCTCATTTGTTAATTGTCAAATTTGACAACTTAAAAGGATATGATTTTTTTTTCCCAAATTAGTGTTTTGATAGAGGGAGTAAATGTATAATATGTTCCTAAGGGAGAATAATATATATGTTCATTAGTGAAAATTTACTAAGTGACCCATTTTATATTTATACCAATTTTAACATTTTATCCTTCTTAATTTGTTCTATTTTATTTTATTGATAGATAAATATTTTGCAGATCATAAATGTGGACAATGTACAGGAGGCAGATAGGGAAGCCTATGGATACTTCATATCCGGCGGTATAATTGTCATTATGAGGGGTGCAGTGATACCTGACAAAAGCATTATCTAACCTCTGCAAGCAAATGAATGCCGCTGCCCTCTCTAAGCAAATGGGATATTCTTCTCCCTTGTATTTTTTTTTCATATGAATAAAATTTAATCCATTATTGAAAAAGAAGGAAAATAGTATGGATTTTTCATTTTAGTATTGGGTGAGGTTTGAACAAGCCCCAACCTTATAACATTCAAAGTATGGCACAACTATAAATTGTATGAAAGATGCTCGGTGTCAAAAAGCCTTGTGGTAGCACAAAAATATGTTTTCACCCTCAATTATAATTATACAACTTAAAGTTTAAAAAATAGTTCAAATTGAGGAAATCTATAAATATTTATAAATAATGAATATAGACCGTCTAGATTATATATAACAAAATGCACTATTTTTAAGATTTAAAATTCTCTTCTTTTTTTTTTCAATATATATATATCTTGAAAATAAGATGATCAATAGAAAGGTTTTTTAACATTGGAACAACTTTTCACGATAGTATTTTGAGATGCTCCTTACTTCTATAATATAAATTGGTACCTTACATTAACTTTTTCCTTTCATATTTCTTCAAACCTTTCCTGTCATATTCCCCAAACCTACTTAAATATTTTCCCATATTTCATTCATCTAAAGAGCATGATTATTTAACAATGGGATTATTTTGAAATCTTGAAATGGACAACTGAAAACCCCTCGCTGAAACCAAGAAACCAGATCCAACATGGCCTGCAAACTTATAAATGGCATCTTCTCATGAGATTTGAGGTGCGACTCTGTAAAGTTATGATTTTCGAAACACTTTTCATTTCTTAAAAGCCGAATGTGGGTACATGCCAAAAAAAAATAAAAATTGAAAAAACAAAAGAAGTTAAAAAATTTTGTGCTCCCATGGGCAACTATACTATCTATTTACTTCCTTGGGCAACTCCTAAGAGCACTTTTCGACACAAAATTTTGGAGATACAACCTCTCCGACCTAGCTAAAAAATAGCATCAAATCGTATTATATACGTGCTTAAAAAAATGCCTCAACATTGAAAAGAGATCATACAACTTTTCGAACATAAACTTAAATTTTATCTTTTTCAAAAAACAACTATTTTTAAGTGATCCCAAAATTTTAAATTAAAAAAATACTCCTTACAAGGAAGGAAGTGCACAGTGGGAGAACCCTTTCATATTAGAGACTAAGGATTAGTTGGGATAGACTTTTCAAAGAAGGAAAAAGCTTATGGCATTGACGTAAGGTGCAGATCTATCGAAGAGAGTGTTATGATGTTAGAGTACCTTCCAATTGATTATCTCAACCTTGTTGTATGGATATAAAAAAAATAAAAAATTCAAACTTTAAAAATAGTACATCTTGTAACAAGTTATCCAAATAATCTATTTTTAAAAACTTTAAGGATTTATAGATTTGCTTGATATATACTTTTAAAAAAAAATAAATTTCGTAAGCAGTAATAAAAAAAAATTCTAGACTATCATAAGGTTTCGATACTTAACTGTATCTCCAAACAAATTTTAGAGATGCGTTTTACTTCTACACTACAAGGAGAAAACCCCTTGTACATCAAAGAATCACTAGGGTTGGATGGACATTACAAGAAGTTAAAGAGGGCAGTTTGGTCAAAACCACACCCGTGCTCTTTAAATAGAGAAAGACAAAACCCTAAAAGAAGCCTTCTGTTCGCCCTAACAAATTTAAACCCAGGATCCGTTATACAGACATAGAGGCTCTCTCCCTATGTTATATTGGGCAGGAAACAATTTGAATTTTCCCCCCCAAATCCCATTTAAACATTACCAGGTGACCATAGCCTCATCAGCCCTTATGGATGATGTGAGAAGGAAGACATGCAAGAGAGAGAAAGTTGCCGTAGCAGGCAGTAAGAGAGAGAAAGAAACCCTAGCAGAGGACATCTATCCGAAAGAAACCCACAAAAGGAAGACCTTTAGGAGAGAGAGAAAAGCTTTAGCAGACACTATAGAAGAGACCCATGAAAGGAAGACCTTTAAGAGAGAGAAAGAAGCTCTAGAAGCCATTGAGGACTTCTCTCTAAAAGATACCCAGAGAATAAAGCCCACTCACATGAGAGAGAAAGGATCCCTGCGAGACATTGAGGACTTCTCTCTAGAAGAAACCCTTAAAATTAGAGCTTCTTTGTTGGGTTGGTATGACAAGAACCAGAGGATATTGCCATGGAGGGCAAATAGTGTCCGAGAGAGTGAAGAGAGAGAAGATGCAGAGGCAAGGGCTTATGCTGTGTGGGTTTCAGAGGTGATGCTTCAGCAAACCAGGGTTGCAACAGTGATTCGGTATTATGGGCGTTGGATGGAGAAATGGCCAAGCATCCATCATTTGGCACAAGCTTCCCAAGAGGTATTACTCTCTCTCTCTCTC
>NW_006500355.1:1247877-1265680 GCF_000471905.2 Amborella trichopoda | reverse complement strand
GAGAGAGAGAGAGAGAAAGATTCTGGTATATATATATGAAAGCTCTACCTCATGATCTCAGGCTGTTCCTGTTGTGGATGGAAATGTGATCAGAGTGATTGCTAGACTAAAGGCCATCTCCTCAAATCCCAAAGAATCCACCACTGTGAAGGGCTTCTGGTGAGTCCAAAATTGCTTTCTTTCTTAGCCAGAAGAAGCAAGACGAGAAGAATTATCTCATGCACTCAAAAGCTTGATGATTCCAATTTGATATGGGTATATGATGAGAGAGAGGGTACAAGCGTAGTTAGGGTCCAAGGCAGATATTTTTTATCGTCTTGAGCAAGATAGAAGGACCACACTTCTTCTGATTGCATAAATTTGTCCATTTATTTTCACAGGAAGCTAGCTGGGCAATTGGTTGATCCTGAAAGGCCAGGAGACTTTAATCAAGCTTTGATGGAACTTGGGTCAACCCTTTGCACACCATCAAGCCCATCATGCTCTTCATGCCCAGTTTCCAAACGGTGCCAAGCACTCTCCCTCTCCAAAACACCAAACTCTGGCAAAGAGATTTTGGTAACTGATTTTCCAGTCAAGGTCTCAAAGGTGAAACAACGAGAAGACTTTGCAGCCGTATGTCTTGTGGAGATAACTGAGAAACTCGATCTAGAGAGCTGGAAACTGGAGAGTGAGAAAGACATTTTCCTTATGATAAAAAGACCAGATGAGGGTTTACTTGCGGGCCTATGGGAATTCCCTTCTGTTCTTTTGGATGAGACAAATATGGGGCTATGTACTAGGAGGTCAGCCATGAATAAGTATCTGAAGGGAACATTCGGTCTAGAGACTAACAGGAGTTCAAGGGTGATTTTTAGAGGTGATGTTGGAGAGTATGTTCATATTTTCACACATATTCGACTCAAGATGCATGTCGAGTTGCTGGTTCTGAATTTGAAAGGTCAGTAATGGTTTATGATCTATTGATTTCTCTGGGAAAATTCTTTGATCAAAGTCTGCTTAGCCATTGATTGACTTGGCCTTTATGCAATGAGTTTCTTCTTCACTAGAGAGAGAGAGAGAGGAAAATTTTGGTGATATTTATGGTAGTTCTATTTTGTGAAGGTGGGATAGATACTTCAAATGTCAAAAATGATTCGCAAGGGATTTGCTGGAGGTGTGTTGATGAAAATTCAATCAAGAACATAGGTTTAACATCTGGAGTTCGAAAGGTACAGCCTAGAGTGCAAAATGCTCATTATGCTGAACAATAGGTGTTTCATGTGCTCTGAACAATATCTATAGTTTTGGCTTTTTCAGTTAATCATTTTCATCTCACTAACCTGGGCTGTTTGTCTGTTTTTTTATTCGACCATGTTTGCATCAGGTTTATAATATGATTCAGGATTTTAAAAAGAAAGGGCTGCTCCAAAACCCAGTTAGAGGACCAAAGAAGAAAGACGTGTGAGAAGCAGGTTCAGGCTACATTGGAATTTTGTGGTTTATATATTCATTTCTTCGAATTTGTATTCAGAAATCAAAGTGGACTGAGTTCCAGATCAAATTCTGGATCATTTTTTCACTCTATGGAGTAAAATTATTTTGATTAACTAGTTAGAAAGGGTGAATTGTCTCTGCTACAGTATATTCATTGGTTAACATCAGAGTGTGTACTTAGGGGCTGTGGGATGACAATTAATTCAATCATGAATCTATGACGATCCAAATCCGAATATTCAGTATAATAGTACTATGTTGGTTATTTGGTAGGTATGTTATAATACTTTTTTAGCTGTTTACACTGACCTCCAAAACCAACTTAGCTCTCTCCTTTAGAACAAATAAAGCAGCTAAATGTATAAAGAACAGAAAACTAAGTTTGAGCATTCCAATGCAGAGATTTAGAAGCCATTAAAGCTTAGTCGACGACCCTCTCCTCATCATAATTTTGCCAATTAATTCATTCTCTAAAACAAAGAGAAAGGGGGCTTCTTTCTCCTGTAACAGAGAGAGAGATTTTACATGTTTATTAGAGGATTATATGTGATTTTGATTTGGAGACTTAGGGTTTCTGGTTCAAAAACCAGGAGAAAAACTGTACCATTTTTTCATTGAATCAAGTTTTGAATCCACATTGTTCATGTGATCTTGAAATGCAAAATTAAGGCTTCGGGGTGAGAAGTTGTTGCAGAGGAAAAGGGCTTTCTTGATATTTTTCCACCTACAAAAGGTGATCTATTCTTGAATTAGTGTTGTTCTAGAGAATTTGATTCACAGTCAGGACTGGAAAAGGAATAGCTCAAATCTGAGTTCAGAGGTCTAACGCTCAATGACATCATAGTCGAAGGTTAATGTGCCATTGATTGAACTAGTTATTTAGGGTTTCCTCTTTTTTTCATCTATATGTAAAGCTTTCTTGTTAGGAGGAATGTAGACTAAACCTAAGAGAAAAACAGCTGCAGAGAATGGAGATGGAGGTAATGAATTGTCTTAGGCCACTGCAATTGGTAATGGCAAGGATATGGCCCTAATTGTTCGCCAAGCTTTCAAGTTTAGGAAGCATGTTTCCTTACTTTTATGGTTGAAATCCTTTATCAAAAAGAAAGGAGTCAAAACTCAAAGCAAAGACTTTTGCAAACTCCATTATGAAAATTCATTCCAGTGGCTGATGATCTTTGAGGGGTTTTGATGGGATTGAGGATTTGCAAAGGGGGCATCATGGAGAAGAAGTAGAAGTTGAAAGAGAGAGAAAGAGAGAGAGACCTTATCTCGGTTAAGATTTTGTTTGACCTCTACCAGAAGAAAGAAACCGTTGTTATTCGGTGTAAAGATGAAGGGATTGTATACTATGAGATCATTGATTTTTGGTACAAAGAGGTGACAATCACTTTTAGCCATTGGATGTGTAATCCAATAGATGAAAGTGTGTCACAATGTTTGAGAAATTTTATTTTGGAATTTATGCCCAAACAATGACAAATCCTCAACCACCTGATTTCAAATCTAATGGTCAATGATGATTGTGACCTCCTTGTGTCAAAAGTCAATGGTCTCATTGTAACATTTCCAAAGATAAAACATCCTTTTTTGGTGGTATATGGTTAAATGGGATAAGGCATAAAAGCCTATCATGAGGATCTATTTACATGCACCACGAAACAATATACAGGTGCTTTTGCTAACTTAATCAGGATCATTATGATATGTTGTGCATATAGACACGCCTATAGTTTCTAAATGGGAAAATATCCTATTATCCCCTATTTTCAACTTCTATATCTCATCAAACCAAAAAATTGAAAATATTACTTGTAAGCAAAAGGACTCCATCTTTTCTATCTTTCAACCCCATAAACCCTTGTGACTATGTATTATTGACCTCAACAACTTGTGAAATGACTATATCTTTCTCTCTCTTAAACTCTATGTCTCTATCACATCATCGTCTTCTCTCTCAAAACTCCATCTCTCTGTAAAACCCAAACTCCATCTCTCTCTAAAACTCCATCTCTCTTTTACACATAAGAAGGTGTGCTGGTGTTCGAGCACAAGCTAAACTCCTTGGCAGGTAAACTCACCGAGACGCAAAGAGAGAGATAGAGTTTTAGAGAGAGAGAGAGATGGAATTTGAATAGGGTGTCATTTTAGTGTTTGTTTGGGTCAAAAATTTATGGTCAAAGGGGTCCAGGGGGTTGTGAGGTAGAAAAAATAAACACATTTTGCTTTTACAAATAATATTTTCAATTCTTGGGTCTCGTGAGATATGGAAGTTAAAAATAAGAGATAAGGAGATATTTTCTCTTTCTAAATCAGTTGACAAGGAATGAATGCATGCCCCTCAATAGTGTAGGGTGACAAGGATATTTGCTATAGATATGAGGAAACACCGGTTTAATGTTTTCAAAAGTACAAAGATCTTATGGCGAGCACAACAAAGTACTGAAGACAAATCATATCTGGTTAGACAAATGACAGAACTTATTCCACTGGGAATACTATGAGATTAAACCAACCAAGCTCAATGCAGAGAGAGAGTTAAAAGTATATTTTCTCCTTTCTTGGTTGAATGTAAGCTAACGGAAATCTATTTTATTCAACCACTCATTCAAAAGAGGTTCATTACAGAATTGGCTTCAAGTTCATATGTTCTAAATTGTTTCATTCAAGCATAGACATCATAAATATAACCTTTTGTTTTTTCTTTTCAGATGAATAAATCAAACGGCATTTCCTACATGTAACTCAACAGAGATCATTGTGTGAAAATCTATTACAAGTCATACCTTAGCCACGAAATGGAGTGAGGTCAATCTTGAATGGTTGTTTTCCTTTGCTGACCCTCTTCCGAATAACAAAGAAAATTACATATTAGTGTTGGGATCCAAGGATATTGGCTATTAACTAACAGTTTAAATGGATAGACTGCCTTACTGAAATTGCAATGAGCTCTTCAAGTAGCTCCTCCAAATGGCACAGAGGCTACGCATAGAATAAAAGATTTTAATGTATAATTCAGTGTATGGAAAATCTTGCTTGAAATATTTTATAAAAGAAAACCAGAACAAGATTAAAATCTTTCAGTTTGTATTGCAATTGATCCTTCTCTAAATACTATTATCTAAATTTTGGAAAAGGAGAAAATTATTAAGAAGTAGAAATTTAGAATTATGATGAACTTCAGCTTATGCCATCTAAATTTCTCGATCAAGTTTCAGAAATAACTGCTCTCCAGAACTAATGAGGCACCAGTTCTGAAGTTTGAGAAATTTCGGCTGGTATTCAGCATTTAAGTCCTAATGGCAGCTGATATAAGAAACTTTTGAAGGTACCAAAGCTCCAAATTTCAGCCACAGCTTCCAATGACATTCGATGCTATAAACTATTAAGAGCTCTTGAAGACACCCACCCACTGTGTTGGACCATCAACTGGAGCATTCAGCGGATCATCATGTACCTGACCAACAAAACAACAAAAGTTACTCAGTTTACTATGCTATTGATGTGACAAATATGGCTCTATTTAAAACTTGCCTAATATGGTCATTTTTTAAATTCCTTCCTTAAAAACTCATGAATTTTTCATAAAGCAACAGTTTATACAATGGGATGGTATAACGTCCACATGATGTGGACACTTGAAGGGTGCATAGGCACCCTTTGACAGTTTAGATCAAACCTAACATCATCCAATGGCCCCAAATTACTTTCGTTTTTTTTTTTCATTTTTATTTAACAATAATATTTGTCTGAATTTTGGAGTATAGATCTATTTTTACATTGTGCACCAAATAAAAATTAATAAAAAGTATTTTGAACAAAAAAATTGGCCAAAATACCCTTGCAACAATTCAGAGCATTCTGGTCATTTTTTGTTCAAAATATTTTTTTTTATTCTTGTTTAGTACGTCACTTAAAAAATGCTTCAGATAAATATCATTTTCTAAACAAAAAATGGAAAATAAAAAATAAAACTCTTTTGTGGCCGTTGGATGTGGCCATGTTTAACCTGAATCAGTAGAAGGGTGCTCGTCCACATCATGTAGACAAGAGACATTCCCTTATACAATGCCCCATGGTTTTCCTATTTCTTATTTTATCTATGTGGACAAGAAAATCAAGTTGATAAGAACTCAAAAATAAAATATTTTGAGATAAATTTTCTTTTATTTTTCTAATATTTTAAAATTTTCCTTTTGGCACGCTTTGCCCTTTTTTAACATTTCCCTGATAATTTCTCAATGGAAAACAAAAATTATAAGTATCTCTTGAGAAATTACACTGCTAAGAAATTGCTGAGAATGAGAAATGGTTTGTCACAAATTAGGAATTTAGCTACTTTTAAGCAAACTTGAGCTAGGATTACTGCTTCTTGCTCTCTCAGAGAACAAGAAGAAATTAGCTTCTTAGATGCCTCACAACTTTTGGGACCACATTTCCGAAGCAATGCTCCCAGAAATTTGGAAACTGTATACTCTGATTTCTGAACATAGCAACCCTAGTTTCGAAGCAGGATTTTTAATAATGGGTTCACGATTCACAAAATACAAGAAATTCAGCTTTAGTATTAACATGTGCATCATAAAACATTTTGAATTTGGATCATCTAGGTAAATGTTGCTCAATACATCCATTTATTTGAATAGGGTTATGTGGTATGCTTAGTGAAAATGGAGAAACACATTATCAGCGCAACTTGAGACAAATCATACCAGTAGATAACTACCACACAATTTCCAGTTTCTTCTAACAAAGAACTAATTTAAAAGCATATTAAAATTTTACCTCCATGAAGATACCATCAACCCCAACTGCAACTGATGTCCTTGCAATACAGGGTATGAGTTCACGAAGACCGCCACTTGCAACACCACCACCATCTAGCTGTTTACGAAGGAAGAGTCAACAACTGGATGTGAGTTTTCCCATTAGTTTTGTATCCTTTTAGGTAGTCCCTCAGAACCATTGCCAGTACCAGTCGCTAATTAATTAAAAGTGAGTTTCTTTAACCCATGTGTAAAAGAGCTTTTCTACATTTATGATGGGTTTCAGTCCATATTTTGGATGAAATTCAAAATTAGAGTTCCGTCAGCATGTGTATTGGGAATTGGAAAAAAAAAACGAAAAGAAAAGAAAAGAGACAAAGGATCAGTGTTCCCCCTGCCTCATACACTAGGATGATCAAATCCATCTACTCAACTCAATCGAATAAGATTTAATTTGGAGCACCAAAAATGCTTCAAATCCACTGACATCCCAAAATCTGTTCTGGATAGCTCACTTGAATATACAGTGGATTTGAGGGATTTGAATCTCCAAATCAATTCTTATTTTTAGGAGACTGGTTTGGGAGACTTTGGATCTTTTTGGGATATCTCACCCAATCCAAACTGGTGAACAATAACCTATCCGTCCCCCACCCCCCATCCCCCCAACAAACACGGAGGATTCATAAAAACGATTATTTGCAGATTTCAAAAATAATTGATATTTTGATGTGAGAAATAGAGATGAATTCCTGAACTGGACCAGTTCAAAATGTACTGGAATCCTCACACGACTTCAGTATCAGCTTACCCAATTTTAATAACATTGGTTGTCATACCTTTTTGCCTGCAGGCTGCTGTAAGGAATGAGTAATATCTGCAACCTGCATTTAGTGAAAATTTAAAAACTTATTAAAGTTTGATTAGTTAAAACTTGTTTCAGCAATCGTAAAGATAACGGAAATAACAACTATGGAAATGCAACTGTAAAAGTTCCAATAGTTCACTTCAGAGGAGTTAACAAATATATAATCAACTCAATCAAATAGTATTTTTTGCTGACCCATTCAATCAGAGATGTTAATCCTAGAATCATGTAAAATGAAAAAAAAAAAATCTACTGCTACATATTGAGCTTTTACTGTACGAGATTGGTATTTTAGAATCTAATAACCTATGCCGATGCTTTCATCAAAATATATATATTTCTGTACTAGTTCATTTGTAAGGGACACATTGTATAAAACTTCCTGCTTTTCTATGAACACATTACAACAATTCCTGCTGCTATCCTTCAAGGAGTTTCCAAACTGTTTCATATAATTAATCCAACACTTCAGTTTCTGTGAGTGTATGTGTATCTTGGTTCAATGGTATCACAACTATAAACTCTTCCCCCTCAATCTATTAGGAATGAAATGCATGAATGTAACCAATTCGAACTAATTTAACAAAGAATGCTATCTAGAGCTTCATTTGTTTCTTGATACCCAGTATGAAATAGAATTTTAGTAGGCTGACAATGGTGTGTACAAAGTGGGCGGATGGAGAAAGTGAAACAGAATTGATTAGAAAACTGGAGAAGAAGCTATGGATGGAATGCATGGTCTCACAAAAAATATCTCCAAGCTGATGTGTTTAATTCCAACTGCTTACCTACTTAAAAAAACTTCTCCTAGCTGGCACTTGATATTATCTAAAAACCATGCAAGAAAAATTTATCTTTTGTTATTATCATAACTGCTATGTGCTCAAATCCTTTCCCCTTATGTCACTATTATCCATCATTTATTTTAACATTTAAGTGGTTGATTTTACATCCGTATGGAAGGAAGTTTAAGTTGGTGCACAGCATACCATGGGATGCATAAGGATTAGCCGAGCCTTAAGCTATGAAGGCGTATTAAAATCTTAGCATGAGAAAAAAAAAAACCTTATCAACCAGAAATTTTAACCAGAACATTGTTTGAAGCGCTTCTATTCATGAACAGTCTAATACAATTAATAGGCAAGATATTAGCATATTTAACTCACAACAGGACAATTTGCTTCTCTCATCCACTCCAAGTTGCGGGGATCAACAATCAAATCATCTGCATCAAAGGTAAAAATATGTTTCGATGTATGTCAACATTGAATAAACCAAGTTGGATTCAGACAACACTAAGTATAAGCCAAGAATGGTGTTGAATGATGAAATAATGAGCTCCGACTACGAGTACTGTGATGGCACAGAGAAAGCCAGATGGGGGAGGAGAGATGGAAGTGGGCAACAGTAATAAAGCAAGAAACACTCATGCTAAAAGGCTTGAACTATGGCTGCCATGGTCGAAACCTTGCCATCAAGTTATTAGGAGCTTAAATACTAGGTACTTGTACAAATGGCAAAAGACCCGAAAAAATAGAAAATAGTCTAAAAACTTCCCTTGGTATCATCTTCTATACTAAAATATACAAGGACCTAGGTAGCAATATTAGTTGTTCCAAGTTTATTTACAAAATTTTCATTTCTGAATTCTGAGCAAGTTCTAATCAATGTGCTCCAAAAGAATACAAGAAAGAAAGCATTTAGGAAGATCCTCATCCATTTTCCCCAGTAATCATATCCAAACACAATTAGGTTCTAGCTAAAAAGGCATAAAACACCCACATGATAAACTATTAATCATACAAAGTTTCTCACCAGATATCAAGCTATCATAAGATTAATACAAGGTTCAACTTGTTTCAACTTCACGCATAAGGATGTGCCAATTTTCAAGTACTCACCAAGTACTGAAACTTTCCAATACTACAACATCCAAATAAATAAATAAAAAAGGATCATAGATAATGTGCAAATCCAAACAAGATGCAATTTAGTTATGGAAATCAAGTGGGAATGATCACTAAAGGATTTTCACTTGATCAACCAGTCATTCTGTTCCGTTTAAAGCAATATTTTATAGTCTATCATAAGTCCACTCTTGATCTCAGTCACTGCCAAGTCCACTCAGCTCAGTCACTGCCAAGTTCTAAAGACTTGGCCAAGTCTTACCAACTCTTGATCTCTTCTTTTTTTCTTTTCTTTTTTTTGTATGTGTGTGTGTAAGTCATCCTAGTGTTAGTGAGTCCTACTGAGTAAAATAGGCTTGGAACAAGGCCAAAGACCAAGCTGCTTAGTCAAGTTCAGGGGCAATAACATCTAAAACCATGTGTGACTATAATCAATCCTGCACATTAAATTAAGAGAAACATGCTTTTAGAAAAGGGGTATTTTCGTCAAAGAAAGTTACTCTTTTACTTGGGGGGTTGTTGCAAAAAAAAAGTAGTTTTCGGGTTAGTAGTGTGGTTTAAAAAGTATTAGGGGGTGGTATGCCTAGAAAGTTAAGTCAAGGGGGTTATCTATAAGCTTCCCTTAAATTAAAGACAAACGAGATGCAAAATAACTTACTATAGCCAAACATGGTGCCCCGCTCACAAACCATTACATTTTGATTCCCTGCCAATCGAACCTTTTCTGCAGAATTTACCATGACCTGCCCATACATCACTTCTAAGGTCCTTGAACGAATATAAAATAAATATAATATAAAATAAATAGATAACTCATATATAAAAATCATTACTTTCAAACCTTTTGTAAGATCACTTCACCATTACTGTTAAACATAACCCAGATGTATTATTCATGAATTTCTTTAGAATTATGTCATTCTATGTGCACCATTAACTAGGGACAAGCAAAGTAAAGTGCATAAGCACTGAGCGAGCCAAAGAGCAAAACAAGTGCTTTTCTGTGTAACATCAAAGCACTTTTGAGGGCGGCAAAGCACTCGTTTTAGAGTGGATGTAAACAGCATGTCCCTTCCATCCTAATATTAACTCAATTGACCTCATTAAATATTGGTGTATGGTAGTTGCAAGGACTGAGTCATCTGGATACTATCTAATAACTAAATCCCTATGGTTCCAGAAGTCTACCAAAAAAAACTATGAAAGAAAATGACAGAAAAATAAAGGACGTCAGCCAATGTTTGAGCTGATCAACACGCCAATTCAACTCTTGTTCTCTCAAAACAAATCTCTCCTTTAAAAGGTGTTTGTCTAAAGCAGATAAAAGTTGCTTGACTTGGATAGTTCTTATCATTTCTCTTTTCTTTTTTGTGTTCATATCAAAATTTTCAATCCCCATATTAGTGCCCCTCCTAGACAAAATTATCGAGAACACAAATTTGAAAAAAACGAATGTATAGATTTTGTAGCTCCAAATAAGAACCACCGTGGCACTTCTGCACAGAAGAACCTCAAAATGGATTCCCTTTTAGGGCTTGAGACTGCTATTTTTCTTTAATTATTACTTGAAAATTTTGGAAGTATTAGACATGACAATTATGATACATAAAATCTATGAGAGGACTACAATACTCATGTCCACAGAAGCAAAGCAAATATAAACCATTCTGAAGAATACTACTGATATAACATCAACTGAGTACTTACAGAAGGAGCACAAAATTGGCCTTTCTTAATATTGACTATTTTCCCAGTCTTTGCAGCTGCAACTAGAAGGTCTGTCTGTTTGAGTGAGACATTTTTGGATTAGTTAAACAAGTTGTGATGAATAAATTAACCCCGAAGCAGCAGTTTAGTTTCCTTTTGCTCAAAATCACAAATAAGAAAGTAAATATAGCTGTGGGATAATTAAATTTCAACTAAAATTAGAAATAGCTGTTGAGAACTAATATGAAGTTGTGGCAAAAAAGTATGGAGATCTCAACAACCTGGCGACATAGAAAAGCTGGAATCTGAATGATATCAGCAACCCTCCCAACAGGTTCACACTAAAAGAAAATAATGCATGTCAGAAATAAATTCATAAAAAAATCCATTTCGAGCAATTATCCTGCATTATTAATTTACTGTCAACATGAAACACATACAATCTTCTAGACCACGTATAGAACTATATCCACAGAATGAGCTAATGATCTATCTCACCTTAATGGTGACATACGACCCTGTTAATGGGGTCCTTTTTTGTATACTTATTCCTTACTCTTAATATAAGTAATCACTTCTCAAAAAAAATCTGTAAAAATAATAACCCTATTTTAAAGCATTTTGGAATTCTTAGTCTTAAAATAAGTTGGAATAAGCCTACCAATAAGAAGAAACAAGAAAAGTTAGAATCCATCCCAAATGTAAAGTAAATAAGGTTATGTGACATGCACATGTTAAAGATCTTAGCTTAAATAAGCTGAAAATTGGACTTTGCCAACTAACTAGACACCTGAGTAGAGTAGTATCCAAGGTTCTGCATCTGAGTTTTGAAGAAAAGGAATCGATTAAAGAGGACAAATAAATAAAAGAAAAATTTTATATAAGTGCGAGGCTCTACACAATCAAATTAGAGAGCACCACAAAAATTTCACTAGAAGAGGTTGTTTTGAAGCCCAAATATCCTCAAATCGATCATCTCGACCTCAAGATGCATGGACATGAGAAAAAAAATGGAATTCAAGTTTTGGAAATAGTGCATCTTGTAATGCATTTTTTGGACCGTCAATTTTTCAATATTTTCAAGTTTTCATAGATCTGCTCGATCTATACTATTTTTGAAGGTTTAGATTTTATAATTAGAGATGAAAATATATTTTAAGGCTATCACAAAGATTTTCGGTATTGAAACCACATTTCTCGACACGTTTTGAAGGTGCGCTTTACTTTGATTGTTTAGAGCCTCGGCTCTATACAAACTGCACCCATAAATAAATGATGCAGAAGATTAGACTTCGGGAGAATAATTTTAGCTTTTTTTGTTTTCTTTCTCGAGTGGGTGGGTGAGCGGGTGCGTGTGTGTGTGAGGGGGGGAGGGGGGGAGGGAGGAACCCCAGGTTACATAAATCTTGAAAAAAATAAACAAGGACACGCACATCTTTTTATGTGCTTCAGATAGAAATCCAAGTTAACTTTGGTCTGATTGTTGCAAGAATGCCCTAACCAAAACGATCAATTTGATTTAAATAATTAAAAAAACCTGAATTACAACATTAAAATTTTGAAAACAAACTTACCTGGCTTGCCTCGTGCACATCTGTCACAATAGGAAGATCAAAAGTCATCTTGACCTTTTGAAGGATCTGCATTGTCATGGATAGTGAATTCATCAGACTATTTTTACAATTAGATATGTATGTAAATTTCCTATTGTAGACATAATTTCCCTGGCTGAGAATAGAAAATGCGACAGCCATCTTTCAAGAACCCAGAGACATAAGAGCATGGTGCATATGACAAGAATCAAGTGTCATATAGTGTGCTGCCGTAAACTTCTCAATGGTGATACAGGCTTTACCATCAATCACAAATTGGAATGTTAGTGTCATAACTAGCATAGAGATTTTGGAGATCATCAGATCATAACAATTTGATACTGCATATTACGTGTTAGTACATAAAAATACAGATTAGTGTGTTATGGTATCCAACTCATTAAACTTTGATACTCTTCCACGTTGTTTAGTCAACGTTTAATACTTAATTTAATGCATCAACATTCAATTGACGTATTAAAAACCACAATAAATGCTTTCATCGAGTCAAAGTCACTGAAATCTTCAATTTAGATAATCATATTTCCAACAAATGCATGATTTTTCTTTTTTTCTTTTTTTGAAGCAAGCTCGACGAAGAAAGGCTATAAAGGCAAGCGGGTGCATATATTATTGATGTATCATGTAAACAAGCTAGTTTTGACACCTATTTTGAATGTTAAATCTCATCATCATCATCATCAAGCCTTTTCCTAAATTATTATGGTCGGCTACATGAATTCCAGTCAGCCATTCAGCTCTCTCAAGGGCCATAATACTCTCAGTGAGGCCATAATTCCCCATATCTTTTCTCACTACTTCCAACCATATCTTTTTAGGCCTACCTTTTGCCCTTTTTTAGCCAATAGGTTGTAAGATCATTTAAACCTTAATCAGAATGTTAAATCCAATAGAAATTATACCAATGGGCTGTAGGATCATCTAAACCTTAATCAAAATTAACATCATCAGAAAATGTAGAATTGCACAAAAGCCTGGCCCGTCATATTCATCCGTGCAACTATGCATTAGATAACACCAACCAGAATTCCTTAGCCCCTAGTAAACCAGCATCAGTACTACGTATTGGTACCCATACCCATATTGGTGATTTGGAACTATATAAAAGTACCTAGAAAATTGGCCTACTAAGTAATCAAGAGCTTGCCTAAACTGAGGCCATGGACTCAGTTCGATGACTTAGACCAATTTTGGAATATTTACCCTTTCTTATTGTCATGATGGGGTCCCTCACCATCAACCACTAGTGGCATGATGGTATCATAAGCTCTTGACATCTTAGAGTTCATTTTATCATATCAAAGACATTAATCTTCTCTCCATGTCCATAGGAATGCTAAAGATAAGCGTACAGGGAAAGTAACAACTTGATTTATTTATTTATTTAGAAAAGGGAGAAAGTAACCATTTGATATGTGGTCAATGGTCCCTTCCACAAGTAAAATGTGCTCTATACAGTTATAGTAGTATTGCAGCTTACCCAAAACAAAGTGTTGCAATGTCAAGATCAGTAATTCTAATTTACAAACAGGCATACTCAAACTTTTAAATTCCTGGAAAGAAATGGAGAATAAAAAGGATGGGTGGAACTAGAGATATATCATGAATTCTGACGGTAAGATCCTTTTGCACATAAAAGGTCCCTTTGGAACCAATTCAACAGCAAAGACCTCATAAATTACGACTTCATGAGAGGATATACAAGGAACACTTCATTTAAGGGCATTCCTTTCAAAAAGCAAAACGAACCACATTGAAGGGATTGCATTAGAAGATTTCATAGTTGGAAGAAAAATTCCTCACAAAGAGAGGCCTACTTGTTTCTGAAATAGTGCACATATTAATGTTGGGAATATTATTCCAGAGACAAGGACACCAGTCAGCTTCCCAGTTGGCAGGTTTTCAGGTTAACTTGATAGAATTCTGCATAGAGAAATAGCGAGCAAAGTTCTAAGACTAACTTGATGTAGATTATTGATGTTTAACATTATACATTATGTTTAGTAACATACACACAATCAATCATCAAAAATAAAACAAGTTGTTCATGAACAGCAAGGTACCAAACTCATCACTAAAAGCAACAATGCATACAGAGTATAAATTTTTATAAAATGCTGGTGAACACAACTACTGCATGTGTGACTGCATGTATATAACGTTCCTTTGAAAGGCATTCAAATGTGATGCGTATAATCATCATAAATGTGCAGAACGAAAAATATAAGTTCAAACTATGAATGGAAAATCTACATACTATTTTTGCAGCAATTAAACCAGCTGAAGGGAAATTATGACCTTCAAGCCTTCTTCTAGGCCTGGACCACGGAATGATTTTGACGATGTACGATTAGCTTTGTCAAAGCTGGATTTGAAAACCAACTGCACCCCAAGCCTAACAATTGAGGAGAAATATTGGCATCAACAATCTCAAATTGAGTTGCACTTTGCATGAGCATGTCTTAAGATACGCCACATGGCCCTATACTTACTTTGAGGTGATGTCCTTAATATGTCCAGCCATCTTCAGAACATGCGCCTCAGATTCTATAACATTGGGACCAGCTAAAAGGAAAAATGGTTCTGCCGCCTGCCCACAATTGATACAAACAAACTAGCTAGCCTCTCAATATAACTAGTGGAAAGACTTCCATTTCTCATAAGCAAGAGGAATAGCAAATGAAGCTCACAGACTTCTAAATGCCTAAATACAGATATTAAAAAGGAGAGGGATAGGAGGTTAAAAAAGAGAGAGAGAAAGCACAAAACTCAATGTGGTAATTAAAACTACGAAAGGCCTACAATATAACACTTCATTGCATTATGGTCTCAGTCACCCCCATTTTTCGAAGACTAAAAACTAGCCTCCCAAGGCTACTATTTTTTAAACACGAGTTACAGATTAAAGTTTGATTATCTAATAGTATCATGTTCCAATATACTAAAAGGTGGTGATAATGAGAACTGTAAATCACTTAATCCCCCCTGATTTACCCAAAAAAAAGACTTGTAATTCACTAAAAACTTATTAAACGCAAAAGATACAAACCTTCAATTGGTTGAAGAGAGCAGTTGAATCCATCTCTCAAGGAAAAAGCTGCATTGAAAAAATTGTTAATATGGAATTGCATAAATATCAAACTATATTGATTGGCGAATAAAAAATCTGTAAAAAAAATATTGAGATTGAATTTGATACAACGAATATGAATTTGAAACTGCTTTCTAGAGAATAAAACAAATAATATATATATATATATATATATATATATATATAATTATGTGTATGTGTTGTTTTTGCACATTGGGATTGATCCCGAATTAGCTTTACATTGACACATTGATCAGAACAGATAGCAGTTTGTCCCATGCAATGTGGAAAAACAAGGAACTGGTCAGGACTCGCTAAGATCCCAAGCCTACGTCAGTTTTGACGGACTTGACTGAGTTTGTAAGAGGACACCCCAGTCCGAACAAAGAATATTATAATAAAACATTGGGAACTCCTGTGGTTCCCATGGATTTGATTCCGGACTCAGCAGCCTGCTGAGTCCAACTAACACAGCGAGTCTGAGTCTGAATCAGACTCACCAGGTTTTCCCACACTGATCCCATGGTGCCAGTATTCTGCTTGAAAAAATATAGTAATTTATCAGCAATATAGTCTAAAATGGTGGAAAAAATTCTAGATTAAACAGAAAAGCATAATCATGAGCACTAAACAGTCAAATAAATCAGCTGAATGGAAAAGTGCATTTAAATTTGCAAGAAAAAAGACAAAAATCCCAGGGAAAAAAAAAAGGAATCAGAGAAAAGTATAATTCATGTAATTTGTCCGTGCCAAAGATAAATTATTAAGATGTTACCACTTAATCACTTATTAAAATTCGAACTATCACAATTTTACATCAATTGATCAAAATAATCAGGCATATCGAGTAGCTCGTAGGATTCTTAAGTTGTCCATTAAGCTTTTCAGGCTCCTAAAAATTAAGAACTAATTTCTCAAAAAACTAAAGATAATTTGGGAAAAATAAAATAAAGAACAGGAAGATAGCCTGTTTACAGAAGGTGAAGTTAAAGCCACATCAGATCAAAGGTAAACTAAAATTATATAAAATCAAAGGTGCAGAATTTTCAACTCTGTAAAGGAAGATAGAGACAGAGAGAGAGAGAGCTTAAAATGTTAAGAACGAGATCAATGGCGCAAAAAACTCACGAGATAGAGAGACAATGTAGCTCTTCCTATTCTGGATAGAGAGTACGACGGAGAAAATGTACCTCTTCCTACTCTAGAGAGAGAGACTGGCTATGGCCGTATAGCTCTTCCAGCAGTGCTTAGGGTTGTAAATTACAGAGACAAATGTAGAGAGGGAGAGAGAATGTAGAGAGAGAAAATATATATTTTCGGTGAAGCCATAGAGAGAGAGCATAAAGAGAGACTGACGATGGAGCGTTTCCTTCTCTTGATCTGGTGATGTCGCTGTGCTGTGTTAAAAGTTAGAGAAATAAAAGTAAAGAAAGAAAGAAGAGATAATAGAGAGAAAAAAAAGAGAGAGAGAAAGAGGAGAGTATATAGAGAGAGAAAATAGATGGAGGGGGGGAAGCGGGAAATGTGCAGGACATTTGCAGGCGAGCTTTTACCGCGAAAGTTACCGTGAAAAATCAGTTTATTTGAGACTATTGGAAAAATCATTTAGGCAAAAAGATATTTTACTCTCTCGTATGTATAATATCTATTTACTCCCTCAATTAAAACTTTTAGGATTCTAAATTTTAAGGATGTAATTTCTTCAATCCATAGATTAATCTCAATCAAATATTTTCTTTAACTGTACCCTCTCTGCATTTGAAAAAAAATAAAGTATACCAACCAATTTATATATGGTGAGATCTAAATTTTAGAAAACTCAAATTTCCAAAAAAAAATCGACAAGATCTACTAATCCTTAAGTGGTTCTCAAACTTTCATATTGAAAAAAAATCTCCCAAGCAAATTTTTTGACCTAAGGAGTAGAAGTAAACTATGCTCTTGAAGAAGCAAAATAGACATGCTCTTAAATTAGAGTATCATGAGATAGAAATAGTCGATAGACCTCAAATTCACTAAGGTGGTCGAAATCCATGTTCGAAACAACGACTCAAGTTGGGTACTCAACCAATGCCCTAGCCAAGTACTTGTCCTGAGTTCAAGTGACTCGGATATAGTAGCGAGTTTTGTTCAAGTGACTCGGATATAGTAGCGAGTTTTGGGCAAGCTACAGTGTGTTTTAAAACTAAAAAATCTCAAAAATAGGGAAAATATGTTTAAAGTAAAAATATTTTAAAAAACGTTAAAAAAGTAATGAAATCTTGATTTTGAAGCAATCAACTCATGATGAGGGTATTTAGAAATAATTTTAAAAATAAGAATAAATATAAAAATAAGCATTCACGGCCAAAAGTCCAAAAGACTTTCTAATATTG
>NW_006500355.1:1226180-1247857 GCF_000471905.2 Amborella trichopoda | reverse complement strand
ATATATTAAGATCTCCCATTGGGGCATGCAACTCTTGGATACTCGAGCTCACTAGGGTCGTGAACCAAGTATCAGCCCGAGTAGTCGAACCTAGTCAAAATAACCAATTTACAAAAAAAAAAATGATTACATTGGACAAATCATTTCACTTGATTATCAATTAGCTCGACCTCAAAAATGTATAGACATAAGAAAATATATATATCTCTAAGTCTTGAAAATAGTTCATCTTATAACAAACTAGATATCTAAAACATTTATTTTGTAATATTTTAAGGGAAATGATCTTGTGTGACCCTCCCACACCCATGTATGTAGGACTCCAAATGATCACCTTTAAATTTGATACATATATCTATAAAAGTCAAGTCCCATACAAATGTGATAACTTTTATAGAGATATGTGTCAGATTTAATGGTGATTATTTAGGGTCCTACACACACGGGTGTGGGAGGGTCTCATAGGATCATTGCTCACATTTTAATTATTAATAAATATGCTTGGTCAGCCCTATTTTGAAATGTTAAATTTCACAATTAACAGGGAAAACAAATTTTGAGACTATCATAAAGATTTTCAACATCAAAGTTTCATCTCCTAAAAATATTTAGAGGCATGGCTTGCTTTGATTGTCAAATGTGGATTTCTTATCGAAACTGTACATATAGGTCATAATCACTCTTAACTATTTGATGTGAAATCATAATACCATTTGATGTAAGATCATATATTGAAGTTCATCACAACATCCAAGAGATTTTATTTTGTACTTCGTAATTTGTATCTTTTAGTGGCACATCATTGACCGCCCAAATTTTTATCTAACAGTTAGTTGTGATTTTTTTATACAGAAAATAAACAGTTTTGGAAAAATTACAAAAAACACCCTAAAACGAACAACTTACCCCCACCCCAAGATTTTGTCACACTTTTTCCCCCCAAACTACCTTTTCTCGCAAACCCCTCCAACCTAAAGTAAGATGAAATAAGACTAAAGTACCCTCGTTTATTTTCACACAGTCTTCTCTCTCCCTCTCCTGTTTCCTATAGTAAAGACGTGCTCCGACAGTCCCAATATGAGCTTCGACGGTACTTTGTTTGACCCATAACGCTCCGGCATTCTGATAACTCGCTCCAACAATGCAACTACACACTCCGGCAGTCCACTCCGACAATGAAGCCTCTAGAGCTACAACGCTTCGGCAATGGAGGACTACACTCCGTCAGTCTGAATGTGCGCTCTGGCATGTGCACTTCGGCAGTCCGAATGTGCGCTCTGGCAGTCACAATGTGCACTTCGACAGTGCTTTGTCTGACCCACAGCGCTTCGGCATACTAAGAACTGCGCTCCGACAGTCTGAATGCGCACTGCGGTAGTCCCAATGTGCGCTCTGGTAGTCATTTGTCTGACCCATAGCGCTTCGGCAGTGAAAATACTCACTCCGGTAATGAAGTCTCTGGAGCCACAATGCTCCGGTAATGTAGTACAGCGCTTTGGCAGTGCTTCTCGACATTCCACTCCGGTAGTAGTATACTGTGCTTCGGCACTACTCTACTCGGGATCTGCGAATTGATTTGGTTTGTATGGGAAGGACATTTCTGTTCAAAAAATAAGAACTTTTTACTTTGGGGGGGTTTTTGCGAGGGAAGGTTTTTGGGGGAAAAAAGTGTGAAAAAATATTGGGGTGGGGGTAAGTTTCATAGATAGGGTGCTTTTGTTAATTTTCCCTAATTTTTTTTTAGAATGGTGCGTTAATCTATTTTTATCTCTAAATTAAAAATTTAAACTAAAAAAATAGTTCAAACAAAGTAAATCATGAAAATATTGTAAATAGATAGTCTAGATAATGCGTTGCAAGATGTATTATTTTTAAAGTTTGAAATCTCTTTTTTTTCTCTATATTTTATGCATCTCGATGTGAACAATTGAGATAATCAATTAGATGTTTTTCTATAATCAAAATGACATTTTTCAAAGGATTTGATAGGCTTAATTCTACATTTTAAGGTGTCATCTTTATACAATCTTGTCCCTAATTAGCCAAAAAGTCTCATCCTCTATCAATGAATAACAACCATCCGATGGTTCGATTATCGGCGATGGACTCCACTCTCAACTGTACCATTGTCCCCAGCTCACATAATCTCTATCCCTGGTTGAGCATTACGTGCCCTCCCCACGACATGTTATTATAGATTAGGGATGTTGTTTGTATAGAGCTGAGGCTTTAAACAATCAAAGTAAAGCACACCTTCAAATAGTGTAGAGACTTATGATTTCAATACTAGAAATCTTTGTGAGAGCCTTAAAATATATTTTCATATTTGATTATAAATTTTAAAGTTACAAAAATAGTGTAAATTGAGCCGATCCACAAAAACTTGAAAATCTTGAAAATTGACAGTAAAAAATGTATTATTTTCAAGACTTAAAATCCATTTTTTTATCATGTCCATGTATCTTGAGGTTAAGATGATCAATTTGAGGATATTTGATCATCCAAAAACCTCTTCCAATGAAATTTTTGATGTGAGTCATAATTTAATTGTTTAGAGCCTTTAAAACCCCGACCTTATATAAACTTTTTCCTTTGACATTGTGCCCTCCAATGACTAGGACATAATATTATAGAATGAACAAAAATTTATATAGAGCCAAGGCTCTAAACAATCAAATTAGAGCCTAACTCAAAAATTTCACTAGAAGAGGTTTTAATGTTTAAATATCCTCAAATTGATCATCTCGACATTAAGATATATGGATATAAGGAAAAAAATAGATTTAAAGTTTTGAAAATAGTATATCTTATAACACATTTATTGACTATCAATTTTCAAGTTTTTCAAATATTCATAGTTCTCGCTATAACAAATATTTCCAATGTTGAAACTACATATCTCGAAACTATGTAAAGGTGGGCTTGATTGTTTAGAGCCTCAGCTCTATACATACCGCACCCTTATAGAATAGATCGCATATAGGTAAAAAATTTGACCAGTATTTGTTCAGCTCGACCGTCCCATACAATAACAGACGGTGGATATTCCACCAAAAAGATGAGCCTATGAATGGCCCTCCTCCTCGTTTTCTCTCTCTCTACTGTGAAATGGGACTCGATTAATTTTTCTCTCTCTCAACTGTGAAACCCAGTTAAACCTCTCTTGATCATCTCCAATGGAATCTGAAGAGTGAACACCAAAGTGAGACCAATTATACCTTTCTCTCTCCAGAGTAAAACCCAATTGAACCTCTCATTCTCATCTCCAATGGAGTCTGAAGGTTAACACCGAAGTGAGACCCAGTTAAACACCTCTCTCTCTCTCTCTCGTCAGTGAAAGCCAACTAAACCTCTCTCTCACCCCGAAAGTTAATATCAAAGTGAGACCGAATTAAGGATATCTCTTTTTCTCTCATTAATCTTGCTTGTGGTTCTACTGCCTTTGCACTTGCCATAGCCGGTATGTTCCATGTTCTGTAAATTTCCATAGTCAAGATCAGTACTTTTTGTATACAGAGGATAATTCTAGTCAAGAGTAGTTTCTTTTTCATTTCTAGCATTTGAATCTCTAAAAACCCCGTTAATGGAAGGATTAGTCAGCAGTCATGCCACCCATTCATATGTTTTCAATTATATCCCATTAAAACACTTACAAGTAAGTCTCACCTCACAAAACCAGGTGTTCAATCACAATTTTCGAAATGGGTTCTCAAGATTTTGCCACAAGAGTTGCAGATACAGACCTGGGAATTTGTTTATGGCTTCCAATCACAAAATCAGGCTTGGCTCTTGTAGTATTAATCCTAGGAGTTCCAGACATAAGGGTCATGAGTTGTTAATGGGTTTTCAAAACAAACTTAGTCATGGGGTAGCTAGAATTTGTCTAAGAAATTGCAAAACTAGAGAAGAAGGTGTTTCAATGGCTTCAAAAAGTGTTGACAATACACAAGAACTGAACATGGATTGGGAGACTGAGCTTATAGATGAGATTGATCCCTTGGGATATCGGCCCCCACCAAAGAGGCGAGCCCGGCTCAAGTCTAAACCGATTGAAGATACAGAGGGTATGGATTGGTGCGTTAAAGCAAGAGAAATCGCGTTTAAAACTATAGAGGCCAGGGGCTTGGCAACTTCCATCGAAGATTTGGTGACCACAAAGAAGAAAAAGAAGAAGAAAACCAACAAAAAGGTGAAATTTGGCAAGAAATCCAAGGATTCGAACAAGTTGAATTTCGAAGATTCGGATGATGATCTCGAAGAAAATGTTGGCGATAGCGATCTTTACTTGAAAGATGACAGGGCCTATTTGAGAGAAACCGTTAGCACGTTTGAAGATGGCATGTTTGAAGAAAGGAAAGAGAGAACCAGAGAGGCTTTCATAGAGAGACTATCTCAATTCTCAGGTCCTTCTGATAGGAAGAAAGAGGTTAATTTGAACAAGGCCATTGTAGAATCACAAACTGCGGAAGAAGTACTGGAAGTGGTTAGTGAGATGATATATGCAGTGGGAAAAGGCTTGTCGCCTTCACCATTAACCCCTCTAAACTTAGCTACAGCTCTTCATCGGATAGCAAAAAACATGGAGAAAGTATCAATGAATCAAAGTCACAGGCTTGCTTTTGCTCGCCAGAGAGACATGTCGATGCTAGTGGGCATTGCCATGGCTGCTTTACCAGAGTGCTCAGCACAGGGGATATCAAATATAGCTTGGGCTTTGTCTAAGATTGGCGGGGAGCTTCTTTACATATCCGAAATGGATAGAATTGCAGAAATTGCATTGACCAAGGTCGGGGAATTCAATGCTCAGAATGTGGCTAATGTTGCAGGTGCATTTGCTTCGATGAAGCATTCAGCTCCAGAGCTTTTCACCAAACTGGCAAAGAGGGCATCCTCGGTTGTTAGTACTTTTCAAGAACAAGAGCTCACTCAAGTGTTATGGGCCTTTGCTTCTCTGTTTGAGTCTGCTGACCCTTTGCTAGACTCACTTGACAATTTGAGCCCCAAAGGAAGCAACACAAAAGAAAAAGCTCATGAGTCTGAAGTACAATCACAAGAAGATTTTGATTGGGAAATTGAAAATATTGAGGACCTGAACATTGATGATGTTTACGAGTCTGAACTAGAATTAGAAGGAGAAGGTTTTAATAGGGAAATTGAAGATATTGAGGACCTTGTTTTGGATGTGAACTTAGATACCCCAACACTGAATTTCAGTAGAGATCAGATTGGAAACTTGGCCTGGTCATATGCTGTTCTTGGGCGGATGGATCGTCCATTTTTTTCTCACATATGGAGGAATTTAAATCATTTTGAAGAGCAAAGGACTTCAGAGCAATATAGAGAGGATGTCATGTTTGCTTCACAAGTTCACCAAGCTAACCAATGCTTGAAACTTGAGTACCCCTTTCTCGGATTATCATTAGGAGAAAGTTTTGAGGATAAAATCACTCGTGCTGGAAAAACCAAGAGGTTTAATCAGCAAACAACTTCTTCCTTTCAAAAGGAAGTCGGCAATCTTCTTGTGAGTACAGGCCTCGAGTGGGTCAGAGAATATACAATAGATGGTTACACTTTAGATGCAGTATTGGTCGATAGAAAGCTTGCTCTTGAGATCGATGGACCAACCCACTTCTCAAGGAACTCAGGTATCTTCTGTCAAATTCTATGGCCTGCAAAAATTAATGTTTTTTTTTTCTATCTATAAATAAGGTTTTTCTATTGTCTTGATGATTGTAGGCTGCCAATTTTCACTGTAGGCACCCCTCTTGGGAATACGATGCTGAAACGGCGATATTTTGCTGCTGCTGGATGGAATTTAGTTTCTGTCTCCCATCAAGAGGTAATTTTCCAAACCAGAAGCCTTCCATTATATTTAGCTAGTTGGTTGATTCCTCTTTTGGATAAGTGAGCATAGGTTTCGAACTTGGGATGTTGGGATAAATCATCAAGAACTTAACCAGTTAAATCAGTGCATGAATCCCTTGATTTTTACCTGAAAAAATCGCCTAGCTAAAGCAAACGTTACTTCTAGTAAGTTATCTTAGGTAGGAGCTGATTAGTAATTAACGATGAGTGGCCAAGTCATAAATATAGGGAAATACATGGTAGTTAATACTCAGGCTTCACATTAGTCACTGAATCACCGGTCAGCTCAAAGGGGATTGTTATTGTCTCATTACAAGTGAAATGTGCATCAATAAAGGAAGTCATAACATTACTTATGCAGGGAAATTTGGCAAACTCTACTCTGAAAACAATATCAATAATCATACCTTTCACGAGAATGGGGTTTGTAAATGTCTCTTAAGTGTAGTAATAACCCAAGAGTGATCAATATTAGGAATAATGTCATCAATGTAGCCACATGATCATGTTATACTTGTAGAAGAAGAGAGAAGAAGCAAGAAAGTAGTCCACTCAATTAAGTTACAATGCTATTTGGCAGCCTATTCAAGACTGTAAAAGTCATTGCGCAAACAACAAATGGGTGGAAGCTCTAGATATACCTTCTCATGAAGTCTTCTCAAGAAACGCTCATCATAACAAGCCGATAAAATGGACAGTGATGAACAGAGACAAGAGCAATGAGTGTAATGAGACTAGGCATATTCTCCATGGAGGTAATGTCCGAGCATAGTCCAAGCCATACGGCTATGCAAATCCTTGGACTACAAGGCATGCCTTATAATCATATTGCCATTAGTTCGTTTTGTATGATCTACAAGAGCGGTATACAGAATGGAAGGACAACAAGCTCCAATGCACGGTTGTCTCTTAGAGTATCGAGTTCTTTTAATGTACTCTTAAAGTTTTGGGAGCATTCAACATGTGATTAAAGGGAAAGTGAAAAATCGGATGTCCCCATTTTGTGCCTTTTGGCTGACATGGATCAAAACTGTGATTTTGTTGAATGAGAAGGCCCTGGCTGGAGATCTTCAACACTACAATGATGAATTGGAATAGGTATTATAGAGGGAGAGATGGACTTGAAAGAGTTTAGTAGAGGACTGAGTTGTGGAAGACAATAAAATGGATGACTAGTGTGGAAGACAATAAAATGTATAATGTGTGCATCTTTTGTGAATTTGAAAAGCATTCACTACATTAGGCGATATAACTAAGAAAGGTTTCAGAGTATTGTTATAGCAATATCCCTTTTGAAAGGGACCATTTCCTTAAAACACACATGGAGACCCTGCTCATGATAGGAAGCAGAGTAAAATAACTTGGAGAGTTCCAATTACAAATACATGCACATGAGGGTGGTTCAAAGCATGTCGCATTAGAATCCCTTTTAAGAGACACGGCGTTGTATAAGTGAACAGGTGCTTCCATGAAAGATGGGAGGAACATGCATTGAAAGAAGCAACATGTGGGCAGTGTTGCCTAGCGAAGGATACGAGTAGCCAAATTTAATGTGTCTTAAGTGTCTAGAACTGTGGCCTCAAAATATGGCAAGGCGCATTGGTGCAATCATCAATTTGTAATAAAAATAATAGGCTTTTAATGTAGGGTGTGGTTTGTATAAGGCCGAGGCCCTAAACAATCAAAGTTGGCACACCTTCAAATAGTCCCAAATTATATTGTTTTAGTATAAAAAATATTTATGATGGCCTGAAAATTTATTTTCATCTGTTATTATAAAATTTAAAGTTAAAAAATAGTGTAGATCGAGCAGATCTATGAACACTTGAAAATTTTGAAAATTAACGGTCTACATAATATATTACAAACTGCACTATTTCCAACACTTGAAATCTATTTTTTCTTATGTCCATACGTCTTGAGGTTGAGATGATTGAATTGAGGGTTTTTAAGCATCAAAACAACCTTTTCTAATGAATTTTTGAGGTGCGCCTTAATTTGATTGTTTAGGGCCTCACCCTTATATAAGCATTTTTCTTTTAATGTATATATACTACATATTATTACACGCCGATGTGGTTGGCAAAGGGGTGAACAACACAAGTTTGACACAGGGCATTGATTCAAACCCACTATTGTGCTCTATATTTTTTTTTAGTATTCCTGGTCTGAAGTGTCAACACATCGTCTGGGTGACATGGCATTGTGGACCATCTCAACAAGATGGTAAGATGTTTAAGTTCAGTGATTTTGTTGAGATCTCAAAATTCATGGGATAAGCATCCCCTTATGTTGTTGAATGTGAAGGTAAGATGTTTAAGTTCAGTGATTTTGTTGAGATCTCGAAATTCATGGGATAAGCATTCCCTTCTGTTGTTGAATGTGATGGTAAGATGTTTAAGTTCAGTGATTTTGTTGAGATCTCGAAATTCATGGGATAAGCATTCCCTCCTGCTGTTGATGTGAAACTTTGCAGAAAATCATCTGAAAAAGGTGAACTCTTTGATTTTATGATTCATAAAATAGAGATAAATATAATATTTAGGTCCATAATAAATATTTATATGGATCTAAAATATTCTTTTTATTTATCTCAAATAAAATATATACTTCCATAAAAAATAAAAAAAAGAAACATCATCATCATCAGAACCTTTTTCCAAGTATTTAGCATTGGCTACACGAATTCTGGTCCTCCATTCAGCTCTATCAAGGGTCCTATCCTCAGTGTAGCCATAAGTTATTTAAAAAAAAAAACAATGGCACTAAATAGGAGTGATATCGACACTAGAATATGCAAACACAGCAGAATCGACGTAATCGACATTTCGGAGTACAGAAGACCTTGGTTGGCTCATCTGCAGTGTGATCTCTTCGGCCCAATATGTGAACCAGCAAATACGAGCCAACAAAGGGATACCTTCACGTTAGCTCGGGTGCTCCACAAGCTAGCTCTTTGATCCTGTCCTGTATACTCTTGTTCGATCCTAAATCAAAGGGGCGCATTGCGGAAATACTAGAAATGACTAAGTGGTTATTCCTTCCATTCATTTTGGGTGGGGCTCGGAGCTGGGAACAGCTGTCATTGGACTGGAATGGAACAGATCAGTAGCGGCCTAGCGGGTCAACCGTTGTAGCTAGCTTTCCGGGGAGCGACTGTTCCCTCTGACAATCGAATAAATGAAGATGGTTTAGGAGAACAACTGCATAAATATCCAATCGGCACCTTTCCAAGCATTTAACCAGTACAAGGGGCTGAAGATACAACATTTAGTTGACCTCAGTAATGACTTCCATCTTTTATTATTCTTTAAGAAAAATTGAACATAGGGGCAGCCAAACTTGTAATGCTATATCAATGGAAATTAATTATTGCCATTGTCGAGGTGTTCAAGAGAAGGCATAGGTCGTTTATCTCCTTCATGTCAAATATTTCTTTTTGGTTTGTTCCTTGTTGTTCCTCATGCTTAACTATTTTCAATGGTTCCATAGAAGAAACACATAACTTTAAAAGCTTAACTTGTAGTTATTTGCAACTTTGATTTAGTGTACTGTTGATACATATTTTCATTGGTCACGTGTTTCCTTTTATTCACTTGTTTTGCTTATTCGTATAAATATTATGTTATTTGGTATTTTGCTTCAAAATTTTGTAAATATTCTCTTACATAATTTCACAATGAATCCACGAATCTGATTTCAAAAAGGAGGTCTTACTTTCGGTGCAGGACACAATCACCCCTGGCCATCATATGTGAAATTGGGTGGCGGGGTGGGGTGTGTGTCATTGAATGTGTTGAAAGTCCTTTTTTTAAAAAACTTTGCGACTGACCCTTAGCCACCAGATTTCACATACAGTGGCCAGGGGTGATTGTGTGCTTGTACCAAACCTGAAGTAAGTGGTCATATAGTACACAATTCCAATTTCAAATGGGACTTTTCTTTTCTCCAAATCATGGGATCCATATATGTACTTGGAAATTTTAGAAAATAGGAGAATATATTTTACCAAATCAAGAATTATTTAAAGAGAATATCAAATCTATATGCTGATTTCTCATGTGTACCTATCTAATCCGTGTGCTTGATTATGTTCTTTTTACTACTAAACTGAAAAGGAGGATTTTTTCTTTTTTCCTTTTCTCTAATTGGTTGTGCTGCAATAGCAGATTCTAATTTAGAGTTGTATTGTCATGATGCTATTGTGGGAAGAATGCTGTATTGTCATGATGCTATTATGGGAAGAGTGCTCTCTCTCTCTCTCTCTCTCAACATAACTAAACAGAATTGAACTATTAATGATCTTTGGACTTTCATTCTTTTAGTGGGAGGAGGTTCGCGGCGGGTCCGAGCAGCTAGAATATCTGAGGACAATTCTCAAGGACTACATTGGCTCATAAGTTTGTGCATTATACACATCAGAAGTTTCTCTCTTGTTCTTTTGGATAGCTGAGTCAGGTTAGGGTAGAACCTGAACCTTGGTAAAACAATCACAGAGATTCATTTCATCTTTGAGTACCATTTTATCTTTGAATACCATAAGCAATGTGCAATTATGCTTCTACCAATTCAGGGAGTGACAAAGAGCCCCATGGGTTGTTCTTGCTTGGGTTTTCCTTTGCCTTAATTTTGTATGCATTGTGCGAGAATATCTAGCGCAATTTTCTATTACGTCAGATGTAATATGTATGCTAAATATTGTTATTGGTTTTTCCTTTGCCTTAATTTGTATTGCCTTGTGCACTGCACAAGAATATCTAGAATAGGGTATAACAATTCTATTAATAATTTTAATTAAATGTGCATTTCAAAAGAAATAATTTATTAGAATGTTATTTTCTCCACGAGAAATGTTCTATCAATGATTTTATTGAACTATGGGAGCAAGATTAAATTATGGGTTTTTGGCTGGAATTCGATATCACAGAACAAGCTGAATTGCTAAAAAAACTGCAACTATATAATCTGGAATATAGTTATGAAAAATTAATGGCTGAATAAAAGTGATATGTATATCCTGACAATAGACACATTCTGAAAAATTAATAGGGAAGAAAATGACATGTATATCCTTACAAGAAGCATATTTATACCAATTTTTTTCCTAAGCCTTACATTTAAATAATAGTTAAAGAAATATGTACAAAACCCCAAGAAACAATTGTTCTTTCCGCTTTTAATAACTATGTATAAACAATTTGACACAAGCAAACACAATCATAATGACGTCCACACCACATGTGAGTCATGGATATGAAGATAAACGACATATATAAGGAATGTGCTAATTTGCTTCTGATTTTATGTGTTATAACATAAACAAGGACAATTTTAATTGAAAACATATAATTCCCAAAAGGGTACATGCCTTTGCCGAGATCAAGTCACCATTACAAACACATCCATATATGAAGGGTCCATTTAGGGGTGGGAAATGGTTCGGATCAAGCTGTGGACCCATCCAGGTTCTCGTGACAAAGGGCTTGACAGGTCAAGTCTGGTTCCAATTGACCTTCACCCGACTTGCGTCCAGTCCGGTTTAGGCCCGACGCGAACCGACCTGACCCGATACATATCAGTATAAAATACATATAAATAATGCAAATTATAAGTATAAAATATATAAACGATTTTTTAGTTTTTTATACCTTGACCTGACTTTGTCCGGGGGGTCGGGCCGGGTTTGGTCTGGTCTCCAATTTACTTGAACCTGACCAAGTTCTAGGCCAGGTCATGTCCATTTAACTTAGACCTATTTAAATTGGATCGTCTGGGTCTACCCACCTGGACCCGATCCTACTCATTCCCACCCTTAGGTCCATTCAAGTAAGGCATGGTTATGAAGCCCATCTTCCATGTATAGTGCCAACCCAAAGAATATCTAACTTGCACAAGAAATCTGCACGATAACTCAGTAGAGATGCATGCTTAAACGGTGTCTCATGTAAAGTCAGTAAGATATGTTAATTTTATTTGTTCAAAAAGATACGGAAAACGGTGGACCACCGCTGGTTAAAAACAATGAACACACAAATATAAATTGAATATTTAAGTAATTCAAAAAAATACGTATATCCCCAAGAAACAATTCTTCTTTCCACTCTTAATAACTGTGTATGAAACTATGAACAATTTGACATAAGCAAACACAATCATGACGACGTCCACACCACATGGGCGTCATGGATATGAAGATAAAGGACATATATACGGACCGTGCTAATATGTTTCTGATTTTATGTGTTAGGGACAATTTTAATTGAAAACATATAATTTTCAAAAGAGTACATGCCTTTACTAAGATCAAGCCACCAATACATACACATCCATATATGAAGCGTCCATTTAGGGGTGGGAAATGGTTCGGGTCGAGCAGTGGACCCAACCAGGTCCTGGTGACAACGGACTTGACGGGTCAGGTCTGGTTCCACTTGACCTTGACCTGACCTATGTCCAGTTCGGGTCAGGGTCGACCCGACCCGCTATATATCAGTATAAAATACATATAGATAATATAAATTTTATGTGTAAAATGATTTTTTAGTTTTTTATTTAATTTTAGATAAGATAGTCTACTTCATGTCCATCTAACTTAGACCTATTCAGGTTGGGTCATCTGGGTCAACCCACTCGGACCTAACCCTACTCATTCCCACCCCTAGGTCCATTCATGGTTATGAAGCCCATCTTCTATATATAGTGCCAACACAAAGAATATGTAACTTTACATAAGAAATCTACAAGATAACACAGTAGATATGCATGCTTAAAGGGTGTCTCACGTAAAGTCAGTAAGAAATGTTAATGTTATTTGTTTAGAAAGATACAGAAACAATGGACCACCGCTGGCTAAAAACAATGAACAAACAAATATAAATTCACATTAACTTTGTACAATTACATTACAAAATGTAACAAAAAACTTGTTAAAAATGAGTTACATTTATGGGTTATCATAAAACTCATATTGATGGATTACTCAAGGGACAGCAAACATCTCCTCCAGATTTTACTTCTGGCCTTGAGTTTCTCCTTGAAACATGGAGGCCACTAGAAGAGGGATGCTTCAACTCCCACACAAATTGAATACATTTTACAGATTCAAAAGACCAGTTAGCAGCTGTACAGATTAATAATAACATCCTCCTCTTAACAAATTTACAAATGTCCAATAGAACTGATGAAATAGGTCTCCGCAACTGCAAAACAACTTTCTTCAATAGAATACGTTGGTTGACAATGTTGCAAAAATCTATAAATTTCCTTCGGTAGCTGATAGAACCTGTGTCATGACTAGAGAATTCCATTCTGCATCAGAATGTTTTTTTTAGTTAGTAAATGCTTAAAAATTGTTTGTCATTTAGTTGAAGTTTTTCTTCCTTGAAGTTGGATGCTATTACAAGTCATGTTGATAGTTGAAATTACAATACCAAATTATCCAAATTGTATTATAATAAATCTAAACGAAGAGGATAAAAAGTCTGAATAAACCTAATACCTTAATAAAGTAAAAAGTTTAATTGGGTGTGAGAAGAATCATATTAAAGAGAAGCTCCATAACTGCAAGTCTTAGCAACCTGTTGTTGCATTCAATGGATCATAGTCGTAAACCTCACCAGCCTTTACAAACCTTCCTTTAACACGTTTTCTAATGTCTGCCCTGGCTTTACGAGAAGCATACCGTATTTGTTTCTCATACCTGCATAGACAAAACCAGTGTTAGGAAGAAGAAAGCAGGGAAATCACCAAATTATAAATGATTAATCTCTCTGGATACTCGAGAAATATGACCAGAATGATCTTTAGTGTTTGTAAATATCAAAGATAACTAAAAGTTACCTTTGATCACTAGGTAATTAAAGACCAAGGCAAACTTGAAGAAGAAAATTTATATTGATTTATAGGGGTTATGAAAACTTGAAAGGGAGATTCAGTGATTTATCAAAGTTTGAAGCATAACTGTCAATTCTTATGTCAAGGGCTGTGAGGTTCAAGAAACCACAAATGAAAAAACAACTGAAACTATATTTATAGCCCCATGCATTACGAAAACCTGTACATATCCCATTGGGCTCATCACCATCAGATGATATACGATGATGGAGAACATTTGACACCCACTAGAACGCAGGGCCATCATCGCATGTTTTCCCACCCTTTCCACATCCCCTTCCTTCGTTTCATCATACTGTGATAACCCCAATAGAGACTGTATATTGTATAGTACAGAGTATCATAATTTATATTCCCAAAAAATAAGTCACATACTTGCGATTCTTTTTCTTTTCTTTGTAACGCATCATCGCACTATCCCTGGCCTGAGGGCATTGAGGCTCCAAATCACCAATGAACATCACAGGTGATGGTGACACCCCACAATCTTGATAATCAGAACCAGTGTTGTCACCAGTAGTGAGGCCCGAGAGTGGGAGTGAAATGCTAGAGAAAAATTGCCTGACAGGAAAGCCTAAGTTTACACTATTGCTGTTGCTGCAAGGATTGGAAATCACTTGATTGGTCGCACTGCATGTTGTTGTGGCCTGAATTGATCTCGGTGTCCCGACAAATTGCATAGATGGAAGAGTCATGCAATCTTGTTGTGCTGTTGAGGATGCCTAAAGGAGAAAATGCATGGATGCGTGAGTGATTGTTGAATTGGGAGAATGACAGAAGGACTCATCTTCAAGCTTCATTTTAATTGAAAAACATATAGTATGGGTGCACATAGAGCTCTATCAGGGGTGAGTTGGAAGGCTATTAATAACTGAAGTGATACATAGTAGAGAAAATGACACTTATTAATTGAAATGCTGTATTTATAGATATAATAGCCAGCTAGGAAGGACATATTTGTAGAAATTTAAGCATACATAGCATGCATATACACACAGACATGGATAATAACCTAATAATAGACACTCACATTATGCAGAGAGAGAGAGAGAGAGAGAGAGAGAAATCCCTATTATGTATACATTATATGAACATTGGCTTCATACTTGTTATTGCATCTTAAAAGTTATTTATATAACAAAGTGATGGACAAAACTAAATTAATCATCCTGATGAAAAGGGATTGTGTTATGAGAACAGAAACATCGAATTATATGTGTTTATTGTTGTCGAGTTCGGAAAAAGTGGTTGCAAACTCAAATCAAACCAAAGCTATAAGATCCAGTGACAACCTCTATGGCAATATCACTTTGGCCATTTGAATCAGCAACAGAGAAGTTGTTCTCCATGAAAAAACAGTCAATAGTAGTATCCTCAAAAACATCTTTTATAAGACTTTCAGATCCATCAAATAGCTCTCCACAGTTCTCCAAATTCAAGGCATCGTCGCTAATCCCAAGAACTTCGCAAAGATCATCACCATCGCAAAAGTCAGTATCCTTTAATTGAGGACAGCCATGCTGCATGACACAAAATAGTCTTAGTCACCAAAAAACTAAAATTACTACAATTTGTCTCAGTATGGAAAGTTGTACAATACTAAAAGGAAACAAAAGATTCCAACAATTCTGAGATCCATTGATGAGGAGACATTCACCATTCTTAATACCTAAAATGGGTCAGATATCTGCTAACAATGTATTAGTCCATCTTGAAGTATAAATATCCTTGTTTTACAAGTCAAAATGCCTTGCCTCAACTCGACAACAATGTGGCTTGCATGGAAAGTATGAATTAAGAAGAATCAATTACAATTAGAAAAAAGGAAAATCGTTACATGCGGCAGGGACCGCATTTCTACATTTGCGGTAGGTATAAAGTATCCATCTTAAAGATGGATGCAAATAGGTGGTCCATCTAAAAACAATTGAACAAATGGTCTAAATGTTTTCTTAATAGAATTATGATTTATAATTTTTTAATTTTATTTATTTTGTCATATTCACGATCTCCATGTTAGAGACTACATGTCCTTAAAAATTAAGTCCAAAATCTATCTCAAAAATAGATTTTTAAGATGTGGCTCATTCTACATGGACTCATAGAAACCGTGTCCATGAGAAAAAGCTAACAATAGGTTGTCACTTAAAATGAATAGTAGTTTAGGTTATACTCCTAATCTTCAGATCTTGATTAGATGGTTGATAATGTATGTTATTATTTGAATTTTATTTTATTTTTACAAATCAGATTGAGATAAAATTTTGGGCTTGTTTACTACATAATAAGGCACGAGAAAAAATAATCAAACAAACGTCTTTCGAAAATTCAAAATGACCAAACTACCCATATAAAATGATTGGGGGTAAATTGGTCATTTTGAATTTTTAAAATATATATATTTTTATATGGTGCATGATGGTGTCAAGTATATACATCTAAGTTTTATGCTTAAATTGATTTGTAGAAAAAACAAAGGTTAAAATTCAAAAATGAGAGCATAACCTAAACTAATGTTTGACTACTCCGTCTGACTGGCGAGTTGTCGGGCTTGTCACCCTGGAGAGCCCGAATTACCCCAAGTTGGGCGTCTCACTCAGGGATATTAAACTACTATTCATTTTAGGTAACTAATAGCCATCGAAGAATTTCTTACACAAATTCTCGGCTTCTAAGACATGAGTATGCAGACGAGGCCATTACATGGCATCATTTATTGTGAGAAAGAAAAAGAGAGAACGAAAATTGATGTCGCCCCCTGGATGCACATGGTTGTAAATTTACAAGGCAGGCCATCAATACATTTAGGGTGTCAATAGAAGCGTTTAGAAACAACCATGTGCAGTCATGGCCTTAAATTTTAACTACTAAACTTATACAACACCAAATACAGAGTAGGTAAATATAAATAGCAGTCATTTTAGTAGAATTAACAAGAAATACGATTCAAGACCCCAAATAGTTGAGATAAAATTCAGATGATTATATACAAGAAATATGACAAGGTGTAGAAAGAAATATTAGAGAAAAGTCTCTGATGATGATGTACAAGAAATATGACAATGTGTAGAAGGAAATATTACCTTCGATTCGTTCGATTCATTTCGGCCCTCCAGTTGCTGTTCCTCACGAAAAGGGGCAGGATTTGAACCACTCGTTGCAGAAGAGGCATGCATCCAAAGATCACACTTATTTCCATTATCCAATTCCTGAATCCTGCTCTGTCCTGCCAGGCCTATCAACCCACCATTTCCCTCACCTTCCCAGCAATCATTGCTTTCACCATTTTCATTAATCGTAGTCATCAAACAGTGGGAATTTGCAGATGAGCCATCCAAGACACACGACCAAATCTGTGAGGGAGAAGGGCAACCAGAGTAGCCATTAAGGCTCTGTCGATTGTGCCCGGATGCCATCGAACATCCGAACCCATTCCAGTCACAAGCTTGACAAAGGGAAACCTTATCATCAAAGCACCTCACTGTGGCAGGGTGAGAGCTGCACGCCTCGCAGATTAGTACACGGTTATGGCGGCTAGAGAGGGCATTTGCAGAATGCACATTTCGGTCGCATGTTAGGCACAGACGAGCAGCGTCCGGTCGGCAATACACAACAGCATTTTGAACCCCACAAAAATCACACAGGGAATCCATGGTCCTCACTCCAAAACCAGGAGAGGATTTTGAATTCTCAAACCCACTGTTCACCTGACCACTTTCGACAATCACAAGTTATCGAAATCAATCGTTCGTCGGTGATAGGACAAGACATCCATTTTCTTCAAGCACAAAAACACAAAATTTTAGTTTTTTACACTTTCTTATACCTGCCTCTCAAAATCTAAATTCCAGTCCAGTTCATCCAAACAATGCTCAAAGCAAAGGCAAAAGGAGGGCAACTGCAAATAAAATGACATGAGAAATGTAAACATTAGGGAGACAAAAACTCAAGAGAGATAAACAAGCGTTAACAAGAGTAATAACAAATAAAAAATTTACAAGAGAGAGAAACAAAGAGATGAGAGATGAGGAGTGACCATAGAGAGGTGTAAGCCAAGAGTCGCCTTGACCAGGGGACTCGACCCCTGGCTGAGGCGAGTTACTCGGTCGAGTCTTTATGGCTGAGTTATATTTCAAAAAGGCCCTAAAACAATTAAAAAATCAATAATAAGAAACTTTGAAAAAATAAAAACCATGTATTAGAAGTAAATTCAAACCTAAAACAATCCGAAAGAAGATAGAGAAAAATGGATTTAAAAAAAAAAAACCTAATTTACAGTTTGGGATATTTTTAAAAATATATAAAACAGTGGTTATGGCAAAAAGGACCCCGCCGAGTCCGATCAAATTGAGAGAATCAAAAGAGAGAGAAGGCAAGGGTACGTCCCACTTGGAGAGAGAAAATACAGAGCAAAACTAGTTAGAGAGAGAAATATTTAAAAAAAGTCCTAGAGAGAGAGAGTTTTAGAGAGAATGAATAATAATTCAAAAACCCTCCTCTCCCCATTTATCAGGTGGATGGAGGAACTCATTTTCCAGGCATATCATTGTTTTGGCACCATAGTCAGAGTTAGAGTTAGAAAGAGAAGGAATAACAACCTGATATCTCCATCCTCAGGGGGCTGGAAAAAGTTTTAGAGAGAGAAAGTTAGTGGGAGATAGTTTTCTGTTGGAGAGTGTTGCATTTCTAGTGAGAGAAAAGGTAAAAGTTGTCTTGGATATATGTAATGGGAGCGTGATGCCATGATTAGGCATGAGCTTTCTCTCTCTAAAACTGAAATGAGAAAGAACAGGGGAGAGGATGCTTTAGGGCTTATATACCCCCCTTCAAAAGTGGGCCCGTACGTGCCACGTGGCGTCCAGAGAGGGGAATAGAGGCCCGAGTAATGGGACCCATACGGTCAACGTGATTCATATTTGTGGAGAAGGAAAAAAAAACAAAAGTAACCATTTTATAAGTATAATTTTCTATTTAACCACGTTGGATGCATCCGTATGGAAAACGTGATTTATAATATGGAAACGTGCCACGTAGGATGTGCACGTGATTTTTCTTTTGAACCGAAAAAACGCTACGTGTACGTTACGTACCGTTAATGTACATCACGTATGATTTTGATTTTGATTTTGAATTTGTTTTTTTTTTTTTTTACAGCCAGATGATCAGTTTTTTTTTATTTTTAACAACCATTGTAGTCAATTTTTTTTTTTTTTAAACGACTATGATAGTCCAAACTGAGATGATCCATTGAAAGGTATTTCAATTCTAAATACTTTAAATGAGTTTGAAGGTGAGGCTTTGTTAATTTTAATAGGCCTACAACCTTATCAAAATATTTTACTATGTTCAGGGTACAAAGTTTTGAGGACGTGGCCTCTAGAGGTTAATAATCAATAAGAGGGAAAACAAATTACACTTGTGATTATACAATTTTTATGTCAATCAAGTGCATCCTAGAAAATATTAAATAAGTCTTCATATTTTTTTTCACTACTTTCATCCATGTCATTTTGGGCTTATTTTTTACTATTTTTTTAGCTTTCCACTTAAACCAACCCACACCTCCTGATAGGTGTTGTACTGGATCTGCACTGTACATACATGCTCACTTAAGTTTACTTTCTCTCATCGTACAGCCTATTAGAGTCACACCTAAGTTGCCCCTAATGTATTCATTTCAAATCAATGTTGTCAGATTCGCTTGGAAGCCTTATTTGGTTTGGTGAGAAAAATGAAGCGCTTAAGTGCTTCAGCCGATTCGAAAGAAGACTTCGGACTTTTTTTAAAAAAAATTAGTATAAATAAATTACATATTTATATAAAAAATATATACCAATAATGAAAAAAATTCAAATTAAAAATAAAAAAAATACATTTATATAGCTATTTCTTTGTTGGTCGAACCATACCTGTAGCGATCCGAATTTGACCGAAGCAGCCCGAAGCACTAGCACCACGCTTCGCTTCTCTTCGGTTTATGCCTAAAATTCAAAGGCTTCGGCCTCTTCGGCCGAAGCGAAGCGAACTTGATGAGGCTATTTCAAATTATTATCCCTTCTTATCTTGCCACTTATTCATCTCAACATCATCGTCTCAGCTACAGTCATCCTAAGAGTATATTGTTTCTTGACTGCCCAATATTCTACCCTATAAAGTAAAAATGGTCTTACAATTGTTCTATAGAACTTACCCTTTAGCTACATTAGTATGTGGCGATCACATAAAACGCCAATTGCACATCTCCACTTCGCTTACCTAGCTCTACTATGTGTGACATCTTCCTTAATATTTTCATTTTCCTAGATTATTAACCCAAGATATCAAAAGTGCTCTTTTGTTTTGGTATTTCATAACCATTACTTTAAGTACTTCATTGTCTTTACTCGTATTATTACTAAATTTACATTCCATATAATATGTCTTAATCTAACTAATTTTAAAACCTTTAAATTTTAGAGCATGCCTTCAAAATTCTAACTTTGGGTTGACACCACTTCAGGTCTTATCTATAAACAACATACACCACAATACTTCATCTTGTAAGTGCCTAATTAACTCGTTCATAAATAAGATCAAGAGGTATGGGCTCAATACATACTTTTATCTCTAATTATCATTTGGTTAAGGCCTATTTGGTGGTAGAATTTTTAAAGTACCCCTAATTGTTCCAACTTCCCAATACTGAATAACGGCATTCTAAGAAATTTTTTCTTTTTTTTTGAGTACTTGATTGATAAAGAAATTTAAAGCTATATCCTCAAGTGTAACATTTTGACCCTATTATTGATACCGTAAGGTTTTTTATATTTTCTAAAAACTAAGTTGAACATGACTATTTATGTGCCTCAAAAATTTAATGTTCCAAGATTAAACAAGAACCATCCAATTTTTGGAGGGCGAGGCCTAGGTTTTCAAGAACTTCGAATACAATTTTTGCCCTTGAAAATAATCAAATGATATTACTTAAATGAATCCCAAAATTTTGGATCAAAAAAATCCTTCCAACTTACTCAAAATCTCAAGATTGAACAAAAACCATCCAATAATAACTGACGCTAATCTGAGACATTATTGTTAGCTTAGTACTAAGCATCTCATTAAATATTAGACATATGTCAACCCCCAAATATAGTATAGAAGAGCAATAATTCTGCGTATAGAGTTATAGACCCTGATTCAAAACATCCATCTAAATGAATGCAAGGGGATATCCATCTAAATGAATACAGGGTGAGAGCAAGTCCCTCCCAATGTATCTATCAAACACACAAATCTACAAAGCCACTGAGAGAGAGAGAGTCTAGCCATGGTCACCTAAACATGTCATTCCACAAGTTTCAAAGGCTTCAACCCTAGAAAGTGAATTACAGAAGTATAGATGTTCAGTTTAGAAGTGGGAAACCAATCCGTCCACAAATGATGCCATTTTTGTCCTTAAAATCAAAGGTGTCATAAGAGCATCTAAGTCTAGAATAGAAGACAAGAGCTTTTTGGCATATGCCCAATTCCATTTCCATGTTTATTTTATTCACCATTTCAATCTTTGGCATTGGATGCTAGAATTGCCTTCTGAAGCTCTGCAAAGAAATCCATCTGTCCATAAAAAATACTACAAATAATTAGAGCCATGACTACCCATTCAATAAGTGCATCAAATCTACCCTCTCCCCCTCTCTCTCTCTCCCCATTCGATTCATGCATGAAATCTACTCTCTCACCACTCAATTTGTGCATGAAATCTCTCTCTCTCTCCAAAATTCAATTCGTGCTCGAAATCTACCGTCTCACCATTCAATCTCCCTCTCTCTCTCTCTCTCTCTCTCTCTCTCTCTCTCTCTCTCTCTACTACTACTACTACTACTACTACTACTACTACTACTACTACTACTACTACTACTACTACTACTACTACTACTACT
>NW_006500355.1:1207914-1226040 GCF_000471905.2 Amborella trichopoda | reverse complement strand
TACTATTACGTCTACTATAAACTACTTACTTACTTACTAACTTAACTTAATTAACGTTCGTACTTACGTAATACTACCTACCTACTACCTACTACTACTCTCTCTCTCTCTCTCTCTCTCTCTCTCTCTCTCTCTCTCTCTCTCTGTGGACATTGCAAAGGAAAGAAAATTTTAGTATCGCAAGCATCCCGTTACCGTATGGTAAGTAAGCTTTGAGGAGCCCCATGCTGACCCACTGGAACCAGAGTACATCACCGGCTTTTCTGGTTCATAAGAAACAAATTAAGCCATTAGATTGCAACCCGATGGTCTTTACATAAACTAGCACGTATTGGGTTCTTTTTTCACTTTAAAAGATACTCATTTGCCTCAAGTATATCATGATGTAGAAATCGAAACCTATGACTTCCAATCTCTCTCTCCCTTTCCCTGCAACTCACATGTATACAACTAGCATTCTGACTGATTAGATAATCTGTATTTCCAAAATGTCAACCAACATGGAGATCATTAATTGAGAATCAATGTTATTAAGATAGGACCAAACTGGCCAGTCAAACCAATTAGACTGGGAATAGAGCTTGGAACTGGTCCAGTCTGAGAAATGAACAGGCAACTGGTCAAAACAGTCTGAACCAGCCCTGTTCAACCGGTTGGACCGATTGAACAGGCAGGTTTGGAACAGTTCAGAATGATTCAAACCAGTTTTTAATCCGGTTTGATGCAGTTTTAAATTTCTAGAATATATATTTTTTCAGACCAGTTTGACCTGTGAGCCTACTGGTCTGAACAATTTGGATCGGACCAGTGCTATCACCAATTCAATGACAGGTCCAATCCTGATGACATTGCGGGGAATAGCATTAGCTTACCAGTCACCTCAACTGATGGATCATTATAGGATGACATTGCAGCTGCCCAGCCTGCATATAGCAGAATATCAGAGACAAAGAAGGCTATTAATTAAGCAAGGACACATGTATAACAATTCACATTGCATGACAATATTGACCATCATATACAATCAAGTAAAATATGCTTTATACACACAGTTGCTACATCTACATGAATTGAAATACATGTGTACAAGTGCCTGCCTTAAAACACACGCAAAAACAGATGCATATGCTGTGTCTAAGTGCCGCTCCAACCCCCCCAACAACCTCCTCTTTCTCTCAGTATGTGTGTATGTGTGCTCGTGCATGCATGTTGCACATGTATGGTCCAATGGAATATGAATACCATGGTCCCTTCAGTTACTACCTTCCAGTGAAAGAAAGGGTGGTGATTGATCCATTAGGTTAAAAGAACCCAATGAACTACGTTTATACCATAGTTGATTGAACTAAAGTATACACACCCAAATATTCAGTTTATATAGCTTTAGTGTAAATCTTAACCCATGCTGCATGTTCAGAAGACCACCTAAAGGAAAGCAAACAAGATAAATCTTTCGTATAATCAAACGTGCATACTCACGCTCGCTCATCAGCTTGGCAGCCTCACTGTTACTACATCCATCAACCAAAACTGACCCTGCAACAAGTGGGTTGGTATCGTTCTGAAGGCTGCTGCTACTACCTGCCTCACCATGCTCCGTCAAAGATGAGTTTTTTGAAGAAGTTCCAATACTCCTCTCTCCTTCACTGCCATGAAAGTAGTTTAATCTCTCAAAGCGATCTGTCGAAGTCGATCAGATCACACATTATTAAGACATCCAAAGTTCTATAAAGCTAACAGCTTTTCATATCTAGTTCATTAATCATGATTCATGGAATGTTCAAAGATGGAGAATTGGAAGCTAAATGCTTCTTGGACCACGTTCCCTACAGATTCCTAAATTACATTTAGCAACCAAAATTAGTATCTTAATCAACTATGTAAACTTTGCTACTTAGGGACCCTTAAATGCAATGCAAAAAGTAAACCAAACAAATTGACAAAATTAAGAAAAAAATAGAAAGAACACTAAGAAAAATGTCTTTAGACAGCGCCATTATAATTCCAAGCACACACCTTGTTGGGTGCACTCTTTTGTATATAATTAGAATATACAATCTGCTCAGTCAATGTTGGAAACAAGCTATTACAGAAGAAAAAAAAAAAAAATTGTTGATTAAAGAAAAAATGTAGAAGTTCATTGTGTTACACTGTTAATTTGAGATAAAGGAAAGGAACTTTGTAGAAGCAGGTCTACATCTCAAACCATAATTAAGATTGGATTCATAATCATCAGAATAAGATAAGTTTTGGTGAAGATTAAAATAACTTACCAAAAGAAGAAATATAAATAGAAATTCCTAAATTAAGATAAATATCTTCGAATGTAATCATGTAGAGAGAGAGAGAGAGAGGGGAGAGAGATGTTAGAGAGAAGTATTCCAAATTTATTTTATGCACCCCAAATCTCCCCATTCAACTAATTCCTAAAAAGGTATTGGAGATTCATTACTGAAAATCCATGGAAGTTATAAAACTCATGCAAAAAGAAATAAGTAAGGGGAACAAATTACAACAGCACTCTTAGGTTGAAATGGCACTTTGCTTTGGACCAGGGACTGAAGCTGAAGGCATCAGCCAAAGCACTTAGATTTAAAAATGCAACATTGAGCATCACTGATTTAGTATATAAAATATTGTTTTATGCAAAAAAATTTCATATGCATTATTATATTGATAAAAAAATCATCTCATTTGAACCCTCATGCCTAACAGGCTATAGCTGGTAAGTGGTAAGAGATCAGAATATATGTTTGCACTATGGGAAAACCGTTTTAGGCAAGATAATATAAAATCACTCTATGGTGCTAATGTCGTCCTGACAAAAGTATCTAAGAATCAGTACTCAGGTCGGAAGGTTCTGAGCCTGAGTCACCCAGTTCAACACCGGCCAAGTCTGCTAAAGATTGACAAAAAGTGAAACACGGTGAGACTTGGGGCAGGTCCCTAGGTTTAGCTTCCAGACTTGCCAGGTCTCTATCCAAGGCAACTCGGGTCAGTGATCTTTTAAACAATGCCCCACAGCAAAAGGTCACTTCAATGAGCTAAGCAGTTTGAAATGTACATTCTCTTGAAGCAAGAGCAATGGGCTAGGTATTGTTGTTTTAATAGTAGCACATAAAGAAAAAACAGCTTAGAGTTACCCTCAGAACTGCTAATTTCTCCTACTAATATATGCAGAAAAGTTCAACCATATAGGAAACAATTTTTTTCTCAAATAAGCATTCAGAATGAGATGAAAAGTACAACCATTTTCCAAAACTGTAAAGCTTTCTTCGGATATACATTATTGAATATCATCATTGTCGAATCCATAAAAAAAGATAAACCTTCACCCAAATTCGGACATATATCATGAACAGTGAGATCCTTATTTATTAAGAGAGAACAAATTAGGCTCTACTTTTAAGGAAGTATGTAGGCCTGGCACTACAAAGACAGATTACCCAACAACATCTCATTTGAATACCAATATTTAAAACACTCAAGTAAAATGAAAACCTCAGTCGTAAGGTGGCATAGAAGAACTACTAGGCCTGGCACTTTTAAGACATGGATTACCCAACATCATTCATTTGAACAACGTTCAGCATCTAGACTCAGTCCCTGAACACTGCGTAAGAGTACCAAAACACTCAACTAAAATGAAAAAATGAGTTAAATGATGGCATAGAAGGTTTACATACCTCCAGATTTGCGCCTGTTGAGAACACGATTCCTGCAACCATAAAATGCCCAATAAAGAAGACCACAACATATATATAAACCAAGCATTGACACCAATAAACCAAGCATTGACACCACCCAATTAAAAATTTCTTGTAGCTATAATATGAACAAGAAAAGTCAACAGATTTAAAAATTAAGAAAAATGAAATAAAAAAAGAAATAAGTAAAAAAGAGAATGAGTAATTGAATGATGCACCAATACAGATGTCATGTAACCAGTCTAGAAGACGAGAACAAAATTCGCTTTCCATATTGAAATGTTTGTGTACTATAGCAATACCATAAATGTCTTTGACCTCAGCACAAGAATTATAAGTTTGATAAGTTTTTTATGAAAGCTTATTAATTGTCCAGAGATAGACAAATAATCAAACCAAATAGATGAAAAATTAACCACTTCTAACATAGAATCTAAAATCTCAGCATCTAGAACTAGGCAAAGACTAAGCTCCATCCCAAGTTATAGTTCGGGTAAAGCTACACAAATAATCTAAACAATACTGAATGGATCAAGAACACAAAAAGTAGAGTGAAATTTTAAAATACGAACATTGCTCTAAAATAAATAAATAAAGAAAAGTTCCAACAACCATAATAGAAATCATTGTGAATTCAAAAAATAATGCTTTGGCTATTGATTATGTTGGGGGGTATAAAATTTTTAAATGAGAAAACAAATGAGATAAATATAGAATGCAAAATAAACCATGTGATGGGATTAAGACAAAGGACCAAATTTTCAAAATCAACTGAATAAACAAGGTGACTAACGATCCCAAGTAAGCCCCTTCAACCCCAAAGCAATGAGGCTTCCCAAAAAGAAAAGGTAAAAACCAACAATGATTCACGATCGATAACACAATAATCAAATTAAAGCAGATGATTCACAACAAAAGGAACAAAGCACTGTGCACTAATTAAGGAACAATTTGACTCTTGGTTTCAGAGCCAATTATTGAAATCTTGACAAAGAGAGCTATTGCAATCTTCAACTGAAAATCTTCAAAACTGTGTGTCTTGTACTAGAGAGAGAGGGAGAGCATATAGGGCTCTCTTAAAAGTAGACATAGAAACTCTAAATACCCACAACAGATAGAGAGAGACTACTGAAACAGCTTCACAACATAAATTTCCAGTGTTTGAAAACTCAGCCAACTTACTCAGTCTCGGCCCCTTGCGGAGCCGAGTACTAGGATAGAAACTCGGGTAAGATAAGAAATTCATTAAAAAATATTAAATATTAAATTTCTTGTAAAATTAATATATAAATATTCTAATTATTTTTAAGTTAACATTCTCAAAAAAATATATATTCTATATATCATTTTGAAGTTTTTGTTGATGATCTGTGAGTTTTTCTAATCATATGCCATGTTTTTATGCATTACCCTTTTCTGGATTTTTCTGAAATGTTTCCAGCTATAAATCAATTTCAATAATTCATGAAATGGAGAGAATAAAGAAGATGCCGCATATAGAGTTAGAGTTGGGTAGACAAAGTGGAGATGTGCTTCTAGAATCTTATGTAATCATTGTGTACTAAGGAAATTGAAGGGGAAGTTATATAGGACGGTTGTAAGATCAGTCATGTTTTATGCGACGGAATGTTAGACAATCAAGAAACAACATATTCATAGAATGAGTGTAGTTGAGATGAGGATGTTGAGATAGATGAGTGACAAGACAAGAAAGGATACAATTCAAATTGAATACATCCGTGGGAACTTAAGAGTAATGCCAATAGGCGATAAGATGAGATAAAATAGCCTTAGGTGGTTTTGCTATGTGCAGTGTTGACCTAGAATAACAAAGTTACAAGGAGCCGTTTAGTTCAAGTGGAAGGTTCCAAAAAGGCAAGGGAATAACAACAAAGGATATGGATAGAAATAGCAAAAAGAGATAGGGTGATTTATGGTCTGACTTAGGGTATAGCAGAATGATGGAGTAAGATTCGGGTGAATCCACTCAGACTCACCCAACTTAATCGGCATGGGCAGGGCCTAATCCCAAGTCCAAGCCGAGTTATTGAACCTTGTATATTTCAATTAGAGCTAAATTAGCACAATAATTAATGCCAAAAATGCCTAGAAATAAAAAGACGACAACAGTAAAAATAATATATATATATATAGAGAGAGAGAGAGAGAGAGAGAGAGAGAAAGAGAGATCCTATTCTACTGTAACCAGCACATTATAGACGAAGGACTCCAAGATTCCAAGCTAAAACTTGAATCTACTCCAAACAAAAAAGTATATATTATAAATTAAACACACGAATAAATGGAAAAAAAATATTACCACCTAATTAAATCAGCCGAATTATCCACTGAGAAAATCCAAAATCAAATTAACAAATCAATATCGTACTACAAACTAATTTACTCAAGTCATTAATCGCCCAAAAACATCAGAATCAAGAGGTAGAGAGGAGAGATCACACAAGAGAGAAATCTCACACAATTAATAACAAAACCATCAATGTACCCATATAATTACCTGTCATGATTGTAATGCACAAAAACATAGAAATCTGCAATAAAAGAGGGAAAATTAAATGTTTTTCTTGCCTTGGAGGAACGTATCTCTTAACGGTCGCATCTCCCGAACTGTTTTCGAGCATATCTCTTGAGTGTGTCAAACCTTAGGGCAAGAGAACACCATGAGAGACTTAGAAGCTCTGGATAGTAGGAAAACCTTAGAACCAGGCACCAGGGAGGAGAAGGGCTAAACAAGCCCTAACCCTAATTTGGGGCAAATCATCCAACCCAAGACTCCTACTCCGCATAGGAGATTTGGGGCCTTTTGCTCCCCCACGAGTGCAGGGTGGCATCAAATCAGTGATCAAATAAAACTGCGAGTATAAAAGGGTCTCAGTCTAGAGAGAGAAAATAGCGTCGGTTATTTAGAGAGAGAAAGTGCCTATTTTAAACTTGAAACTTGTCGAAGATAAAATAGACTGTGGGCTTATAATATGATCTTTAGAGAGAGAAATAGGATTTTTTTAGAGAGAGAATGTGTGGACAGGTTTTTGGAGTGAGAAAGTGGCTCTGTATTACTTGCCTAAGTCAAAAAAAAAAATTAAGATAATAAAATGGAAATGGATACACGATTTTTTGAGTGTGATATAGGATTTCTAGACAAAAAATATTCCTGAACTTTTTTAGAGAGAGAAAGTGCTCTCAAGTCATAATAGACAGTAGATAGCAGTGTTTGAAAATCCGAAAGGTTTTCAACCCGCGTCGTGGATTTAGATGTGAAATTGATCGAGACCGAACCGGTTCCAAAATGCTATAGATCTCCATCCCCTTAATTCTCCCACAAAACCCCATTTTTCATTTTTTTCCTTCATTTTATAAACCTTTATTTTAATTTTTTTTTTAAATATTTTCAAAAAAATATTGGATCATTGATTCAAATGATTCAAGAACGATTTAGAACACAATCTAGCTGATCCATATTGATATTGGGGGCGGATAATCTATTTCACCAATTCATTTTTTAAAACATTAATAAATAGGGTGGACAAAGCATACAAATTTTAGAGAGATCAAAAGTGTTTTTAGAGAAATAAAGTGTGCAAGTTTTAACAAAGAAAGTGTCCCAAAATTTTTTCCTATCCCGAAAAAATAGAATATTGACTTCGTATAAATGTGAACTTGAGACAAATATGTTTATTTAGAGAGAAAAAACTCGTAAAATTTATAATAAAATTATTTACTTTTTGCTACAAAAAGGTTACAGTCAATCTCGGCTGTTGGATCGAATAATATGTTAATTATTACTCTCAATATTCAACAAAAAAAAATTGGATTTCACGACACACCCCTAACCTCCTAACTTCACACTAATGAGTAATTGACACCTTGTACCAAAAATTGATCATGCACCTAGACTTGGTGGCCTAGGTCCAAGTTACAGGCTCATGGCGGTTGCGACCTTGATGTGCCAAAGGCAACTTGCCTTGTAGTATAATTGTCCCTAGTTAGTAACACTGCAATAATTTGGTTAAGTGTCATGGGAACCAAACTTGAAGTCATAGCTCATTGCAATAAAAATATAATATAAATGGTTTATAGGGAAACTAAAAACCTTTTATTAAAGGGTGCAGTTTGTACAAGGCCGAGGCTATAAACAATTAAAGTAAAGCTCACCATCAAATAGTATCGAAAAGTGTGGTTTCAATATTATGAATATTTGTTACAACCTTAAAATATATTTTTATCTATAATTATATAATTTAAAGCTTCAATATGTACTATTTCCCAACTTGAAAACCATTTTTTTTTTCGTGCCCATATATTTTGAGGTCCACATGATTAATTTGAGGATATTTGAACATCAAAACAACCTCTTTTAATGAAATTTCTTAGGTACGCCCTAATTTGATTGTTTAGATCGGCACATATATAAACTTTTTCCTTTACTAAATTGGGTACGGTTTGCATAGAGCCTAGGCTCTAAACAATCAAATTAGAGCCTACCTTCAAATAGCATTGAGAAATATGGTTTCAATATTGGAAATCTTTTTGATAGCCTTCAAATATATTTTTATCTTTATTTATAAAGTTTAAAGCTTAAAAAATAGTGTAGATCAAGAGATCTATGAAAACTTTAAAATTTTAAAAATTGATGGCCCAACAATATGCTACAAAATATACTATTTCCAAAACTTGAAATCCATTTTTTTCTTATGCCCATGCATCTTGATGTTGAGATGATCAATTTAAAAATATTTGGGCATCAAAATAACATCTTATAGTGAAATATTTGAGATACATTTTAATTTGATTATTTAGAATCTCAGCTCTATATAAACTTTTCCCTACTAAATTACTAAGGGGTCCAAATGACTCTATAAAACGTTCGCAATGGTTATTTTAAAACTTTTTTAATCATATGCCTCTCAAAATATTTTTTAAAAAATAATTTAATTGCCTTTATTATGGATTAGGAACCTTCAATTTAGCCTCATTAAATTATCTAAATACCATATATTATTTTTGGCTCCTATTTTTAAATAGAGGCAATTTAAGTAAATAAGGGCAATTTAAGTATTTTTACTTTTTGGGAGGTACACAATTGAAATGATTGTTAAAAAGTAATCCTTAAAGTGTAAAGTAATTTAAACTCTTTAATAACCTTTTCTTACTACTACAGGTAATCCTTTGTAAGACAGCAGTACAAGCCCAAAGACTACGATTAGATGATTCAATAATGAACAAACATCATTGTGTTATAGAAACTTTCTTAAAGGAAAATAAATAAATTCCTTCTAAATCAGCTATTCTCATGAAATCCTTTGACTCACGGTTCCATACATTTCATATTTTACAATAAATTTTTATTTTACAATAACATGAAATATTATATATATATATATTAGATTGTCAAATTTGTTATATTCATCATTTTTCATATCATAAACATGCAACAATTAAAACATAATTTAAAATAAATAAAATAACTAAACTAACCCTATAGTATTTAGGGTAGTGTGCTAATTTCATATATTTTAAATTATTTTTTAAAAACTTTTTACAGGTGTATAATGGTGAGAAGTTTGTACACACTAAATTTGAGCTTACTTTGATCTATTGATAAAGGGAAAAGTTTATATAGTGTCGAGGCTCTAAATAATCAAATTTGAGCCTACATCAAAATTTTCACTATAAGAGGTTGTTTTGATGTCCAAATATCCTCAAATTGATCTTCTCAATATCAAGACGCATGGACATGAGAAAAAAATAGATTTCAAGTTTTGGAAATAGTGTATTTTGTAATGCATTTTTTGACCGTCAATTTTTAAGATTTTAAAGTTTTCATATATCTATCGATCTACACTATTTTTTAAGTTTTAAACTTTATAAATAAAGATAAAAATATATTTTAAGGCTACACAAGTATTTTCAGTATTGAAACTATATTTCTCGTCACTATTTGAAAGTAGGCTCTAATTTGATAGTTTAGAGCCTAGGCTACAAACCACACCCATTGATAAATAGCTAAATAAATAAAATCAAAACACACTTACTACCCAAAAAATGGATTTGGTTGTAAAATATAAAATGATTCTATACTATGAGATTGTTTGTCCCTTTTACAAGGAGGTCACAAATACCTCAAGCCATCCCATTTGAATTTGACAACTTGAGTTGTGCTTCAAAGTTCAATAAATTTGTTTTTTAAATTTTGAATGTAGTACATACTTATAACCACCCGATTTGAAATCCGAAAGACAAAAGCGATTGTGACTTATTTATATAAAAAATAAATGGTCTTTTTATGTACTTTTTTTATTTTTAAATATTAAAAATAAAATATAACTTTTATGTAAAAATTCGTAAAATCTAAGTTCCTAATTAATTAATGCAAGCTTTCCATCACAGCTGATCACAATAGATAGCCAATAAGTAATAATTGAAACTCATTATTACCAATAAGCAATTTAATTACTTATAAATATTACTTTGCTGCTTCTCACGTGAGACTTATTGTCTTTTTGCTCACATTTTTTTTTATCATCACTTCCTCTGACAGTTTTCACGTGCAGCACCGACCTTATTAATTGTTTTTTCAAAACCTCCCATGGTGCTTTTCATTATGCTCATGAAGTCATTCAATATATCCAAACCATCAGTATTGTGTAGTAATAATGCGTCTTAGGGGTGGCAATGAACCCGGATCCGACCCAAGGGGTAGACCTAGATCAAGGTCTGGATATGGATTTGACGGGGTCTGGATATGGATTTGACGGGTCCGGTCTACGTCCACGTATTGGACCCGAATATTATTTGGATCCAGGTGTGGGTCCAATCGCGTTCATTTTGGTATGTGTCCAGTAATTTTTTTCATCTTTCAATATATGAAGGAAAAAGTTTATATAAAGATGCTATCTTATAATGTAGAACTATGGATGTCCCTCAAAAATCCATCAGAAAAGGTAGTTTTAATGTTGAAAAACCATTTCATTGATCATTTCGATATCGAGATGTATGACTATGAAAAATAGAAAGATTTTAAGTCTCATAAATAGTGCATTTTACAACATATTATCTACACCATCCATTTTCAAGATTTTCATATATTTATAGATCTACTTGATTTTAACTAGTTTTTAAGTTTAAAATTTTATAATTAGATATAAAATTAGATTTTGAGATAATTCTAATAACATTTTACATCAAAATTATATACCATGATAAATTTTGAAGGGCACCGTACCTCTACACCTACGGAGGCGTCTGTATGCGAACAGCACCCATATATGAAATAGAGTTAGATCATAGATATTCTAATTTTTGGGTCGGGTCTGGGTCCCATATCCTTTTTTCAAGTCTGAGCCCAAGTCCAACCGAACTCGACCCCACCCGTTGCCACCCCAATATTGGGATGGGGGCCAGGCGGCTCGGTTTGAATATATGGGTTTTGAAAATAAAAATGATTTCAAGCTCTAAAAATAGTGTGCATTATAGCAAAATATATAGGTAATCTATTTCGCCTTAAAAATAAGTGTTCGTAAATCCGCAAGATCTGTATCATTTTTTGAGTTTTGATCTTGATTTGATAATCAATGGTGAGGTGAAAATAATGTCGCAAACTTTTTGTTATCAAGCAGGAATTATTGCGTGACATTATTATTAGTTCACTTTAATTTTCTCATCCATTATATCAATATCAAATGTTTGGATGTTTCTAGGCACATAGATTATATGCATACTGTTGATATAGAGAACTCACACTTGGACAATCAGGTGCACCTCCGAACTTCGCTACGAGATGCAATTTTAATGTAAAAATTCTTAAAGATAGAGCGATACTATGTTTTTATCTCTAATTATGAATTTTGAATTTTATGAATGTTTCAAAACAAGGAGATCTATAAACATATGAAAATACTGAAAATGGATGGTTCAGATGATATACTGGAAGATGTATTATTTTTAAGACTTAAAATCTATATTTTTATCTCTGCATCTCAGCGTTAGGATGATAAATTAGATGTATTTCCAATATTAAAACAGTATTTTTCCAAAGATTTTATAGGTGTATCTTAATTTTATACCTACAAATATCAACCTTATCATCATCATCCGTCTTTTCTCAATTTTTTGGATTAGCTATTATAAAAAATTTTAATAAAATTTTATGTTGGCTCTTTTACCCGATTTGAGATCTGTTAAAAGAAAGTTTAAAATATTTACCCTATTACCTTTTATTTAATAAAGTTGGAGTCAACCCCAGCTATAAGATTTTTAGAGATTACTAGCCGTCCGATGTTAGATGGAGATAACAGTTTGTTGGACTCTGGCCGCACTGTAGTAATCGACAACCGCGTCTTTGCCTCGAGCCGCTATTAAAAACGGCCCTCAATTTACTCTCACTCTACAGTCCTCTCTCTGCCTCTCTCTCTAAAACCACAGGTTTCTTGCAGGTTTCTTCAAGGATCTGCCTGGTGAAGCGAGGTACACTGGTAAGTGTTCATCTACTTCATATTCTCTATCTACACAGTATACATCAGTAGATCATGTTTTCTTCATGGAACTGACAGATCGTTGAAGCATAGACTTTCAGTCATGTTGCCTACTTTCATCGATTCAGCCTTAGGGTTTTGTGATTTATTTTACATTTTTAATTGATCTTGTGCGATTTCACTTCAATTCTTCTTCAGAATCGAGTGATTTTGAGCTCGATCTATGCAAAGCTGTAATGTTTTGGTTTGGTTTGAGAATGGATGATCGATGTGAAGGTTTTTTTGCGATCTCTGAGTCAATGTAGGGTTTTGTGATTTGTAATGGCACGAATTTTATTTTTTTTGCACAGTTGATTCTGCATCACCAAGATCCGCTGCTCTATGTGTGTCGTCTCCAAATATCCTTGAAGTTTTTTGCTCTAAGTTGTTTATACTTGTATTCAGTTCACATTTCGATGCAAATTCATTTGTGTCTCAAATCCATGAATTGGGGCTCCAAAATTAGTTCATTTTTTATGATCCTTGAAGTTTGAAGAATTGAATTGTACACTAAAAACAAAGAAAAACAGAGGGGGCAAGATTAATCAATTTCAAGGCTCAGAATTCATTTTTTTTCCAGATTCATAATTGTAGTTGGCAAGATAATAGACTTGTGATGTTTGGATCCTCAAACGATCTCCAAGATGGATTTTGGAAGGGTGAATGCACTACCCATAGATATATGAGGTCTAGAGTTGATAATTTTTTTTGCACAAGGCCAAATGTGATCACCTCCACCCGTCGCTTGATTCGTAGTTTGTTTGAACTTCTCCTGTTGCATTCGCTGCAAAAACAAAGACCACCATGACCCATCTCTTGATTCATAGGTCGTTTATTTGATCTTCACTTATTAGATTCACTGCAAAAACAAAACTCTGATTTTCGAAACAACGGTTACCAAACTGTTCTCAAAAACATTTTTTTTAGATTCTAAGAGAAAACTTAAAAAAGTAGATCAACCAACACTAATTAGAGTTTAGAGCTTAGAGCCCTAGGACTTTAACTTCGATTGATTACTATTACTAACCAGTTTCAAATTTTCAATGAACTGGATAACGCGAAAGCATGATTGAACTTGGATCAAGGTGGACTTATTGAAATTTAAAGTGAATTCATTGCAGAGATTTCCCCCTCAAACCATGACTTCAAGTTAATATGACTTGGGGTCTAGGACCGAATTCCAGCTTAGTAGGTTAAAAAATATAAAGGGGAAGCCCATAGAGTAATGACCTTTCTAGTTAGTCATATTCTAAGAAGAAGTATGGTCCAAGTACTACTCGAGCCACTTAACTTGTAATCTGCACGAAAACAAGAATGAAACAAGAAAGAAATGTTAATTGGGTGAATCATCATTCGTTCAAAGTGCATTCCACTAATGCGCAGTAAGAGATTAGCAGGTTACTTAATATCTATGACAGCCTCTATAGAAAATTGTTAGAACCCTATGCATAACAGTAAGCTGAAGGTCGCAACATGATCGATGATATGCATTGATTGGCTTATAAGTGACATGTAATTGATTAATTATCAAATATACGGCTCCACGTTCTGAACCCTGACAAAATTGACATTTCATTTGCCTCGTTAGCTTTATTCATCAAATTTTACCTGGAGTATTTGTTATTTATGAGGTTCATGCATTAATGGAAGAGTACTATTTAGAGTGATTATCCTTTTTATTGTCTTCTTCTTTTTGATAGAATTGATCCATTGGATGCTTTCCTGACTCCCAATTTATTTTTTTAGCTATTCTTGCATCAGGGATTATCATTCTTGAAGCATGTCTTCATCTGAGAGACCAGAAGTAATTGAGAAGGAAGTCAAAGAGAAAGACTACAAGGAAGAAGATAAAGATGAAGAAAAGGGAGGCTTTGTTGATAAGGTAAAGGGGTTCATTCATGCCATTGGAGAGAAGATCGAGGAAGCAATAGGATTTGGAAAACCAACTGCTGATGTCTCTGCAATTCACATTCCCCATATTGATTTGCATCGGGCTGAATTCGTAGTTGATGTGCACGTAACTAACCCAAACCCTGTTCCAATCCCTCTTGTAGACATAGACTATTTGGTAGAGAGTGATGGCAGGAAGCTCGTATCTGGGCTCATCCCTGATGCTGGTACTATTCGTGCGCATGGATCTGAGACTGTTAAAATACCAGTGAAATTGGTTTATGATGACATAAAGAACACTTATGATGATATCAAAGAGGGTAGTATTATTCCTTATAAGATCAAGGTTGACCTTATTGTGGATGTGCCTGTTTTTGGGCGAATCACCATTCCTCTAGAGAAGACGGGCGAGATTCCTATCCCTTACAAGCCAGATGTGGATCTTGGTAAGATAGAGTTCAACAAGTTCTCTTTTGAAGAGACTGTTGCTACTCTTCATGTGAAGCTGGAGAACATGAATGATTTCGACTTGGGTTTGAATGCTCTTGATTATGAGATATGGCTGTCAGATGTGAGCATTGGGAGTGCTGAACTCTCCAAAGCAACAACAATTGAGAAAAAAGGAAACAGTGTTGTTCAGATTCCTATAACATTCAGGCCTAAAGACTTTGGCTCTGCAATTTGGGACATGATTAGAGGAAGAGGGACTGGGTATACCATGAAGGGGAACATTCATGTGGACACCCCCTTTGGCCCAATGAAATTGCCATTTAGCAAGGAAGGGGGAACGACCCGTCTCAAGAAGAACAATGAAGAAGGCATAGATGACGATGATGAGGAGGTACATTTGTTTTCCTTTAAGCATCGTTATGCTTTACATCATAAACTTTTATGATTGTTGTTTCCTTATGAGATATATGTAGATTTTGATGCTGCATGTTGATTATTCATTTTATGATTATAGGGCTATTTTTGAAGTTATATAATTTCTGTATTGGAATCAATAATATTTTAAAAGAGATTGTTTACAAAGAGACCATTTATCTTTTGTACAAGGAGGTCACACTCATTATTGTCCCTTACATTTCAAAATGGGTGATTGTAAAAGTGTCATTGAATAGACACAAAATTCCCAAAAAAAATTCTCGGACGTGCGATTCACCCCAAGTCATCTAATTTGATGTCTAATGAGCGGGAATGTTGTGACCTCCTTGTACAAAAGATAAATCGTCTCTTGTAGACAATACCATTTTAAAAAGCATTTTAGTTAAGAAAAATTATTGATATGATCACTTGTGCATCCTATCTCATGCAGGCACATTTGCTGTATAAACTGTAATTTTATCCAACATTTCACATTAGATGGTTTGACGATAATATGGGGAATACTAACTCAAAATTTGCAATCCATGTGAAAGCCTAGTTGTATAATATCTTATTTTATGGCATATTTGCTTTAAAAACTTCAATTTTATCCAACATAGCAATCTGCATTTATTTATGTTAATAGTCTGAAAATAATATGGGAATGTGAATTCAAAGCGTGCAATCCATGTGATGGGTCTAGTTGTATGCTTCCCTCATAGTTGTCAACTTACTCTATCTTTAGACGTGAAGCAATTCTTGTTTAGTTTTGTCAGATTTTTGAAACATGACTCGGCCAAGGTACTTGGACTTTGGCCGAGGCGAATTTCTCGACCAAGTCCGAGGAACTCGCCCAAGTCGTGTTCACTTAAAAAAAAACACGGAAACGGAACAAAAAGGAAAATAAATTTAATAACCTACCTCACTTTAGCATAAGTCTTGGAGTGACGTATTGGTTGGTTCATCCAGCTTTTGTAGGTTGCTCTCTATGAGCTCGTGGGTTTAATTCCCACGAGTGCTACTCATTTTGTTTAGCGTACGAAAGTACAACATTTTGAACCTTTGTAGCGTTAACATTAAATTTTAAATATCAAATTGGTTGGGCTGCCTTTGTACATTTAAGAGCTCATGGGTTCGATTCCCATGGGTCCCCTTTTTTTAATTTATTTTTTCAGGCTCTTTAACCCTTTAAAAAAGAAGAAGTGTCTTACCTTTGGCAAAATCGAACCCCAATCACTTTAAAAGGCACTCGGATATGTTATCCAATATGGGGAATAGCCATTCGTGTATTGTGACATAGAAGTGACATTATATATAGTTTTCAAGTCTCTTTAACCCCAAAAAAGAAAAAACAAGAAAAAGTGCTTTACCTTGGGGGGAATTGAACCCCTGACACTGTAAAAAGAACGCGCATATGCTATCTAATATGCCATTCACGCATTCATAACCTACAAATGACATAAATATATATATGTACTTATATAAATTGGAACAGCCTACTTGGATAAAACTTTCCTCGCCCTTAGGGTGAGGCGGAGAAACTTGGCCGAGTCCGAGTGGCCTCGGCCGAATCTCGAAACACTGAGATTTGTAGACTTAGCATATCTTTAGACATGAAGCAATTATTGTTTAGTTATCAAATATGAATAATTCCAGATAATAATAATTAGTGTTTAGTTGTCAAATATAAATAAGTCTAAATACAATTATCAAAAAAAAGAAAAAAATTCCAAATAATAAAAATGTGATTTCTCTGACTGCTTTCTTGTATACAGTCTGATAAGAACCTATTTGACCCATGTTTCTGTCTAAATGTTCTATTTGATGATGATAGGAAAAAGTGTTCTCTTCAGCGATTTTAAGATAGCCCTTTAGGGTCACAACTCCTTCAATTTTTATGTTTTTCTTCCCTCCTATAGATGGCCGTAATATTTGAATTACTACCTTCAAGGGACTCAATCATGCCTCTTTTTTTTTTTTCTGAAGTACTACAGTACACTTGATATTCCTTATTGATGAAAAATGTTGTGTGTTTGTGTGTGCGCTTGCCTGCACGCATGCGTACGTGTGATGCCTAAGGTTTAGGTCTATCCCAAACGCGCACCTATTATAGTGCATCTACCTTTCCAAATCCATCTTGGAGATGGACTTGAGATCCAAAATCGCAGGTCTATTATCACGACCACTGTGATCATGAATCTAAACAAAAATGAATTTTAGGTATTCAAAATAGTCCTTCAAATATCCCTTCTTATACTTGTTCTTTGGACTGTTCTTTTCAATTCTTCAAAGATCATCAAATCTACATTATTTTGCAGCGCCAAATAATGGATTTGCTATGATTTAGGATTTATTTATGGTCTTAAAACCTCTGAAAACCAGGGTGGATACATGAGTGAGCAGACTCATAAAAAACTTCTTCTTTAGTTGATTAAATCATAGGCATTACAGCTACAATAGCATGTTAACAGGACTATGAGAAATAACCACCTCATGCAGACTATGCAAGTTGATAGGGAGAGTTGTGCGCGGATTACTGAGTATTGTTTCTTTTAAGGGAGAGAGAGGAAGAGATTATCTGAATCTCTCTAACAGCCCAAGAAGAAAAGAGAAGATGACAAGAACATGGTGTTGTCAATCTCTTTTAGATATTTAATTAGCTACTTAGGAACCTTTTATTTTCTTCCCCACCCCTAGGGGTGGTCCAAAAGACCCAGCTAGTCGAGTCTGTGTCCAAAACTTGGACTCGAACACTACTAAGGTCCACGTCTGGGTCCATGTGGACTTGAGCCAGACCGGACTCGAATAGTGTTACTATTTAAATAAAATTTTGTATATAATATTTAAATAAAAATACTGTATATTTTTGTTATAATATTTAAAGGGGAAAGTTTATATAGAGCCGAGGATCTAAACAATCAAATTTGAGCCTGCCTCAAAAATTTTACTGGAAGAAGCTGTTTTGATGCCCAAATATCATCAAATTGATCATCTCGACATCAAGATGCATAGACATGAAAAAAAAAGGATTTCAAGTTTTGAAAATAGTATATTTTGTAACGCATTTTTTGACTGTCAATTTTCAAGATTTTCAAGTTTTCATAGTTCTATCGATCTACTTCATTTTTTGAAGC
>NW_006500355.1:1173251-1195196 GCF_000471905.2 Amborella trichopoda | reverse complement strand
AGAATTTTGTAATTTAGGAAAGTGCCTCAAGAAAGGGCATTTTCGTCATCTCAAGGTTTTGGGCTTTTTGGGACCTGCATTGGGAACCCAATGCATGACAAAAGTAGGATACTTTTTTGGTCGTATCCTTGTGTATGGGGGGATGAACAAGCAACTGCAAATCCTAAGGATGCTGATCTTAGAGAGAGAAAAAATGATCTGAGAGAGAGAGAGATAATTTGGGGGAGAGGAGAGGAGAGAAAAGGAAATTCAGAGAAGGCTGGACTTAGAGAGAGAAAAACTGGGGGAGAGGAGGAGAGGGAGGAAAAGACGGGGAATAAAGAGGGGGGAAGAACCTCACCACCTCACCTCCCTTCCACACACTTTCATGCTGCCAAACCATCAGTTAACAGTATCAGACATACAACCCACATGCATTCAATGGTCCCCTGCCCACCTCCATTTAAAACTAATGGACCCCTCAATCCCATATCACAGGTATGTCTGCTAATTTGATCCCTACCCATTCTCTTCTGGATAACATTCATTCCAAACCTCCTCCTTTCTTACTCTTTGACATTTGAAAAACACCCCAACTCTCTCTTTCTCTTTCCATCTCTTTGTTCTTTTTTCCTTTTTTTTTTTTTGGGGTTTTTGAGATATTGGGGATATAGGTCTCAAGGACTGAAAAGCAAAGCACTTGTGGTGGGTGGTTTTGATTTTGGGTTTTTCAGATGGTTTTGGATTGATCCTGTTGGGTGATGAAACCAGTTCTTTGTGTTTTATTGTGCAGTAGCTGCTTTTATTTAGGGGTGGAGCTTGATTCAATGAAGTTTCTATCTTTATGAGGGTCTCTCTCTCTGATCTGATTTTGATTCTTGCGGATCGAGAAGTATAACTATTGATTTGGAAGCCTAGTGGTATTATATCAAATACGGATTGGGTTTTGGAAATTGGATCCCCTTTGCTTGTGAAGCTGTGACTTTGATTACAAGCTAGAGTCTGATATAACCAACAGTGGAGTAAAGCTAGAATCTGATATAACCAACAGTGGAGTATATATTACAAAAGAAAACATTTTTTTTTGAAAGAATATGCTACAAAGGAGAGCATTGACGTCAAGGACTTAAAGGGGTATAAGTTCAAGGAAGGGGTACATAACCAATGTGTCTTTTGGGTCATCTAATTGTTGAAGAAGCAAGACATTAAGAGAACCCAAGCTTTAGGCTTGTTGGGGTAGAAAGCATTTTGAAATCAGAGGAACTAAGAGTGATAAAGACTCAAAAAGAGTTTGGACGCCAATTGGTTTTAGCTCCAAATGAGAAGAAACAGTCCATTTGTATTTCAGCAAGCTCCAGCTTTGTGCTTTTGTGGTGTAAAGCATTTTGAACTCTAAGAACCTGGATTGAGAAAAGGTTTCAAAAGTTTGGAGAAGCTGATCTTTCCAGTTGATATCTCCAAACCAGAGGAACACTCAATATTTATCTCCCCAATAAGAATATGTGGAACCAAGAACATGACAGAGCATAATCTGTAGGCTTTTTTTTGGTGATTTTTGATATAATGAATAGTAGTGGAAGGAGTAGTTCTTTGGTTGAGGGGCAACAACTGAGAGATTATCAGTGGCCCCTTTCAACAAGAAACACTAGAAAGCCTTTCTCAGGAGGCTACTTTAGCATTGAATCCTTATTGGTACTTCTCTGTCTAACTGCTTCTTTACTTATACTTCCTCTTATTTTGCCTCCATTGCCACCCCCACCATTCTTACTCTTGCTGATCCCCATATGCATATTTGTCGTGCTTATGGTTTTGGCCTGCACACCTACTGATGTTAGAGATATTGCGACAACTTATGTCTAGCAAGCTTAGAGTTTTTCTTTCTTTTGTCTTGTTTTCTTTTTCCTTTTGTTGGATAGATGAGCGAGCAATTTTAGTTGTATGAATGAATTCTTTCTAATTTTTACATTGATGGGCATTAAAGATTGCCATCATTCTCATTTGGTTTTTCTCTTGGTGTCTGTGAGAACGTTCTCTTATCTGATAAAAATGTGGACTTTTGGATGAAATGTGGTTCTTTTTTAGTTAATTGATGAATGGATGCCTAATAGGTGTTTCTTTTTTCTTGTTTGCTGGGCAAAGGTGCAATTTTAGTTGTATGAATGAATTCTTTGTATTCATTACATTAATGGGCATCAAAGATTGTCATCATACATTTGGGTTTTTCTGCTTGGTGTCTATGAGAAGATCTTCTTATTGATTTGGATGAAAATGTGGTCTTCTTTTTGGATATTTGATGAATGGATGCCTCAAAGGTCTTGTTTTTCCTTTCTTGATAGATGAGCCAAAGGTGCAGTTTGGTTGTATGAATGAATTCTTTTTAATCATTGTATTGATGGGCGTCAAAGATTGTCATCATCTAATTTGGGCTTCTTTACTTGGTGCCTATGGGAAGGTCTTATTGTGTTGGATAAAAATGTGGACCTCTTTTCAGATATTTGATGCATGGATGCCTAAGAAGTCTTGCTTTTTTCTCTCTTGATAGATGAGCCAAAGGTGCAGTTTTAGATGCATGAATGAATTCTTTCTAATTATAATATTGGTGCGCATTAAAGATTGCCATCTATCTGATTTGGTTTTTTCCTTGGTATCTATGAGAAGGTTTTCTTATCATATTTAATGAAAATGTGGTCCTTTATTAAGAATTAAGATATTTGATGAATGGATGGCTAAGAAGTATTGCTTTTCTCTTTCTTGCTAGATGAACTAAAGGTGCGCTTTTGATTGTGTGTATGAACTCTTTCTAATTACTACATTGATGGACATTAAAAATTGCCATCATCTAATTTTATTTTGTTTTTTTTAATTGCTCTCCCTGAGAAGGTCTTCCTAATGATGAATTGATTCCTAAGAGGTCTTGCTTTCTTCTTTCTTGCCAAATGCGCTGAAGGTGCAATTTACTTCTATGAATGAATTCTTGCTAATCACCAGATTGATGGACATTAAAGATTGCCATCATTCTGATTTGGGTTTTTGGCTTGGTGTCTATGAGAAGGTCTTCTTACTGTTTTGTATGAAAATGTGGTCTTTTGGATGAAATGTAGGCCTTTCTTCAGATATTTGATGAATGGATGTCCAAGAAGTCTTTCTTGCTAGATGGTTCAGAGGTGCAATTTAATGTTATAAATGAATTCTTTCTGATCAGCACAGTAAAGGACATCCAAGATTGCCATAATTTTGATTTGGGTTTTATGACTGGTGTTTTTGAGCCGGCCTTCTTATTGTTTTGGATGAAAATTACTCTTTTTAGATATTTGATGAATGGATGCCTAGGAGATCTTCCTTTCCAATTTTAGTTGTATGAGTAAATTGTTCTTAATCTTTATATTAATGGCCATTAAAGACTGCCATCATTTTTTATCTGGTTAGCTGCTTATTGCATGTAAGGTTCATGGTTTTAGGGAAAAAGAGCCCAGGTTTAATTGGTTAGCGCTTGAAGATTTGCAATGTTACGTCCTAGGCTCAATTCCTACCAAGGGTAGGGGCCTTCTCCCACTTATCCCAAAAAAAAAACAAAAACAGGTTTTCATGGTTTGAATGGAAATGTGGTGCCTCCATTTGAATTTTCTGATGAATGGATGTCTCTGTGCAACTTATGTACAGTGGGTTTTAACTTCCAAAGGATGTGATCAAACCTAGAGATTTTACTATTCTCTTTAGGCCAGATAAGCTGGAGGGCAAGGGCAATTTTACTTGGTATCAACAAATTCTTCCAAATTACTTATACTTCTACATCCTTACAATTAATACAAAGTCAACTTAAAAAAAAAAATTCTTCCAAATTACTACATTGATGGGCATTAAACATTGCCATCACTGTGAGTTGGGTTTGGTGCTTGGTGTCTATGAGGGGGTTTTCTTATGGTTTTGAATGGAAATATGTCGTTTTTTTAATTATTTAATTTTTGCATGGCTTTTTTGGTCTATGCAACCGATTTATAGAAAGCAAAGAGATTTTTTTTTGTCTATTTTTTTCCATCTGGGAAAATATCTATAAGTTGATCAAACTACAAAAAAATCAATGATGTGGTTAAATCAATCGATTTACCAATAGTGGGTACCTTTTACAAATTAGTTCACTTTTGGACGACTTCAACTATTTTTAGAGAAAGCCCAAACTGCCCTGTTCTAAACTTGGAACTCTGAAAAGGTAAGGGAATTTTGGTAACTTGAACACTTGAGTTACTGGAGCCTAGTGACCTAAATGCTCTGCTTGTTCTAGGCTATAAATATTGATCATATTTTCATAAAAGAATATTGTTCGGGTTTAAATGCTCTGCTTGTTCTAGGCTATAAATATTGATCATATTTTCATAAAAGAATATTGTTTGGGTTTAAAGCCCGGGATTTTATGTTTTTTAGCTTGGGTAATTTAAGTGGGGCTAAACTGCCAAATTATCATTTTTGCTTTATATTTGGAGCCCAGAGCAAACAGGGGCATTAGACCAGTTGATGAAAGTGAAGTAAGTGGGTCTAATTACCAAAATCTGGGTATATAATATTCTTGAGGAGGTATCCAAATGAATGAATTTTTACAAAATAACATTTGTCCATAAAATTATTGATTTACCATTTCATTGCTTTTTAGGTGGTTAACCATCTCAATGATATTTGCCCCCTATTTTCTTTTGCGATTTATGTTTTGAAAGAAATTTTTTTTTCTTTTCTTTTTTTTGATTTTTTTACTTTTTTTTCTCAAAAATGCGATATTGCATTTGCACATGGATCCTTTCGATTAAGAAGGAAGTGGATGCTAGTTTGGAACCATGTGTGAGCTTGCAAGTTTTATGAAGGCTAACGATATTGCTGATGGACTTGCAAAACGGGGAGTTAAATTGCATTCCACTATAGTATATGACGTATTGCTTTCTTGAGAGCATTATACTTAATCATTGATTAATAAAAATCAATAATATTTTTAAAAATAAAATAAAATCAAAATCCATTGAAGATTGTTATCATTCTGATTTTGGGTTGTTATTGTCTCTCAGAAGATGTTCATATGGTTAAGAGTGGAAATATGGCCCTGCTTTTAAATTTAGGTTTTTTTTTACTTTGGGTCTATTTGGCACAAGCAGAGTAAGAATTTGTTGATGCTCAAAGTTTTTTTATATAGTACAGAAATTAAAAGAATAAATTTCCTCAGGATTAGCTAGAAGATTATACACTCCCACAAGAGTATATCAGCTATTCATTCCCCCGGTTAGAACCGTATCTAGGAGTATATTTCAACACCTAAAATTTTGATAATATACAAATAATTTTCAAAAAAGGAAAAGTTCTATATGCATTCTATAAGTTCTTTTCACTATCTCACGAACTCGATTTTTTTTTCTTCTAAAAACACTCATTTGATGATTCTGAAACAGATCCTAAAATTTCATACTAAAATTTTTATCTAAATATATCTTTTGCCCAAGGAAATAAGTATACAGTGTGCTCCCACGAGAGGCCCACTGAGGAAGAAAAAATATTTTTTACACATCCACTAAGAAATTCCTTATTGAGAATAGTTTGGTTTGATTGGAAGCTTTGTATTTTGAGAGATGTTAAGGAGAAGCAAATGAAGAAATCATTAACCCATGAACTGAATGGACAGAACCAACTTTAGCTAGCTGGTAATATGATTAGATGGAGAAGATTATGACTATAATCATGCCACGAATGAAACAAATATATTCTATTCAAATGATTTATTGACATGGTCATAACAAGTAATCACCAAAATAGGAGAAATTTTCATAAATATCCTTTATATTATGTGGAGTTTAAAAATTGGAAAAATATCTCCGTATTCTATTTAGGTTTCATTTCTTAAGATATTTGGGGTTTGAAAATATATTTAGTGGCGTAGAGATCATATAATATATATTCTAACCTTTTGAATCAACTTTACTCTTTTTAACCACATCTTTTTAACCCAAACAACAAAAAAAAAAAACATCATTTTCTATTCCTTTCAAAATCTCTTTCTCTCTCTCTTCTAGTTTATTTCTTTTCCTTTTAGTTGTTTTGCATAGTTTTATATTGTGAATGTTTAGCAAAATGAAGGCAATGAACCGACTCGACTCCTATATTTAGCTTGATATTTAGAAACACTGGAAGAGAGAGAGAGAGAGTTATGGGGTTTAAAAATGGTATTCTTTTTTTATTTTGTTTGGGTTAAAAGGTGAGGTCAAAAGGGCTAAAGTTAGTCTACGGGATTAGAAGATATACTTTGTGGAATTTTTATACCGTCAAATATTTTTTTAAATCCTGGGTCTATTGAGAAATAAAACCTAAAAAACAGATGTTCGAACATATTTTCACTTAAAAAAATGTCTTAAAAAAGAGAGACTTTTATAAATATAAAATTTTAAAAAATATTTCTAATATTTCATTTTTTATGCTCACATCTCACTTTTGGATAGTGTATCATCATAGAGCAGAGATAAGGGTATAAGGACTACCTACAGCATCATACATACAAAATAAAAATAAGCCAACCTCAATTAATTGGAAAAAGACTATGATGATGATGATGATCATAGATAAGAATAAGAAATGCAGGAGGCAAATCAGCCAAATGGTGGCTTTTAGGAGTGTCACAATCCTTCAATGGTTGGTGTTCAAGCGTCTCACTATCATGCACATATAAAAATATTATATATTTTTTAATTTAATAAAAAAAAAGACTAATATTTCCTTATGAATTTTATTGATAATTTAGTCATTTTCATCATTTTCTTTATTTCAAATGATTATTTCTATATTTTTCACAGGTGCATGATGTTTGAGAAGGATAGACTCCAAAAACATGATATATGTATAAAACAACGAAATTTAAATACATGCTCTAGAAAAGTAGGACAAGCGTAAAATATGAAACATTGAGAGTATTTCTTAAATTTCACAATATACAGGGGGTATTTCTTAAATTTCACAATATATAGGGGATGCAAGTTGGGTCGGGTCGATCTGCAGTCTTGGTCAAGCCCTAACTTATTCTAGACAGGTTGGGCGGGGTCCTAATAGGGTTGATCTAATATATGCACACATACACACAAAATTTAGAACTGCTTGTAGGCATTTCATTGTAGAACTTCACCCATAAGCGTTTTCTTGTACAACTTTGTCTATCCCTATATTTTGGGGTTAAGCAAATATTTGAAGCCCAATTTTTGGGATGATCCTAGTAAGAGTGGACAAACATAAGAAAGAAAAAAAGAGACTTCAAGCATATCTAATCATAGATTTAAAATGCACCAAAGTAGTACACCATATAGGCCCTCTTAAAAAAAATGGTTGTTCACAAAGAGATGTCAAATTGGATGCACCAAAATAGTACATATAGGCTTGGGTTGTTTATAAAAAAATTATTTATCTTTTGTACATGAAGATCACAATTATTCCTACTCATTTGATGTCAAATTGGATGCTTTAAAGTGAGTTACGAAGTCTATTTATATATAAATCCCAATTATGAAGCATTTTGCCTAACAAAAATCAAAGGAAGAGGCTCAAACGGTGTAAGACAATTTGATAACATTTGTGATAATTGTGTGGCATTTCACCATAAAAAGATCAACTGAAGAGGCACAAACAGTATGGAGCTGGTAGCACTAACCTTTACTAATTTCCATTTCCATTGCATCATGAGACAAAGGAATTTTCTCTGTAAACGGACCAGTTGAAGAGGCATAAAGCTCTGTGGATCTAAAAGCACTAGCTTTGCTAATTTCCATTTCCACTTGTGTCTAAAGAATCCCCACTCTGTTTTTGGATTTGTCCGAGTCAGACAGGATCGGGAGCCAAGCGATTCAAGGCCAAATAACCTAAGCCACCATTTTTCATCATCATCATCATCATCATTCATCATCATCGTCATCATCATCATCATCATCTAAATCTTATCTCAACTATTTGATATCAACTACATGAATCATGTTCCGCTGTTCTGTTTATAGGTTCAACATTCATGACAAGATTTGACAATTTTACGCTAGCCACCCTTTTTCATAATTTTCAAAAATTTTGTATTTACCCAATCTGGCTGGGACTCACCTGAGTTAGACTGAGAAGGCTTGGGCTCGGGCCCCTGGCATGGGGGAGCCCCAGTCTGATTTGGCTCGGGCCCCTGGCACGGGGGAGCCCCAGTTTGACTTTTTAAACACTAATTTGGATAAGACTATCACATTTTAACAAAAGATTCTAATGCAAAGATTAAGCCACTAAAATAGGGGAAAACATATGTGATTTCCTGACATAATGTGACATTTCCAGCACCAAACACATACATACATACACGTTCCCAAAAAATTTATGATGCTTTTAACAACAAATTTGAAGGAAAAATGAGCAGAAAGGCCCCTGAAAGAAAAGATGTAGATTATAAACTATAAATGGTGCACTTAAGAGAATTCACTGTGATGCTAATTTTACAATATATATATATAATGCAACAGTCATGGGAAAGGGAGAGGGAGAGAGAGAGAGAGATCACTGTCGCCCTTGAGCAAAAAGGGTGGCAGGGAAGCCCAAGGATGGCAAGCAACTCCTCCAGAGAGAGAGCGAGCGAGAGAGGGACACTCACTACGAGGCCCTAATCAAAAAAGGCGGCAAGTGGCGCTCAAACACAGTGAGCAGCTCATCCTGTGAGCTCATCGATGCGACATCCCCTGCCCCGAGCCTCCACACTGCCTCCACCACCTGCCCCCTCAGCCTCTGGGACAACAGCTTCCCACCGCAAGCCACACACTCCCTATACAACGGAAGGTACGCAATCCCCACCCTAAGCTCCACAGGCAAATCCCCTATGCTCAACTCTGAGCCTCCCCTCGACACCACCCTCATCACGTTGACATAATGGTCCCTTGATTCCTCCCTCCCCTTCATGAATGCCTCTTCAGACCAATTCTCAATCAAAAATTCTTTCAGCTTGGACTTCACCCCCTCATCCTCGCATTTGGCCACTATGTCAGATGCAGTGTAGGTGGCCTCAGGGGAGCCGAGGAAGTTGGATTGGAGCAAGAAGGTGATACCCTCCAGGGAGGCTGCACCTGCGGCTTTGAGGATCTCAGTGCTTAGTGCTTGGAGGAGGGGTCCGGGGACAAGGGGGAGGAGGAGGGCAGCAATGTGGGCACGGCCAGCAGAGGCGGCTGCAGTGAGCGCGAGGCATAGCTCCATGTCACGGCACCCCCGGCCCACAAACCATTGCACAACTGGGGCGCACCCACGCTCCGCAGCGCGCATCAAGGGGCCAAGGAAGGCGGAGGCATGGCCCTCATCAACCAAGCATTCCATTGTCCCAATCTTGCCATAGTGTGCGGCAAAGCCCAGGGCGAGATCCACATCCACGTCCAAACTATTACGTTGGGCGATCTGTGACCATAGGAATTCTAGCATCAATATCAAGCTCTGGTAAAACTTGACTCATAAAAAAATGCACATAACCTAACCTACAGTGGCAGGGACTCCCATGATCATGTGCTATTTCTTCTTATAACCTTCTTTCTTTATTGATATTTAGTATTTTAATAGAGCATTTTGAAAGCAGAAAAGTTCCCAACAAATCCCTCCAAAACAAAATCACATCTCTACTGATATCACTATTTACCAACTTCTTAAACCTGGTTTGTTAAATTTTATTCCTACCTGGGTACATGAATGGAATCGGTAATACACGATTTTAATGCATTACCAAAATGGTTTCTATGATAATCATTACCAAAATGGTTTCTATGATAATCACATTGAATACCTTTGGAGATTGGCTAATCTGTCATTCTCTTTTGTATCAGTTTATATCCAACTTTTTAGATGAATTTCCTAGCATGAAATTTAGATAATGGAGTGATTTCTGGTGTTCTCCAATATCAATGTATGATTTTAATTTGGGAAACAAACTCTGATTCTTTTCCATAAAGATTAAGGCTAGTGCGCATGTTCCATGATAAGAGAGCAGGGTAAATATGGTGTTCTCCAATATCAATGTATGATTTTAATTTGGGAAACAAACTGTGCTTCTTTTCCATAGAGATGATTTTAATTTGGGAAACAAACTGTATGTCTTTTCCATAGAGATTAAGGTAGTGCGCATGTTCCATGATAAGAGAGCAGGGTAAATATGGTGTTCTCCAATATCAATGTATGATTTTAATTTGGGAAACAAACTCTGATTCTTTTCCATAAAGATTAAGGCTAGTGCGTATATTCCATGATAAGAGAGCAGGGTAAATATAAAGTCAACTTTTCTCGAAAAAAATATATATTATCTAGAAAAGAGAGTACAGTGACTATGTGCCGGAAAAGACTTCGGTCATGACTGAACTTATGCTATAATAAATTTAGGGATGACTGAATTTATACTATAATAAATTTAGGGAAGCACCCATAAAAACAATCACACCTCATGAATACCGTACATTAAGCCTTGACAATCAATGCATAACAGAATAAACCCAAGAATGACAATGTTAGAAGAAACTTAAAATCAATGATTACAAAATCGGTAACCAAGTTCGAAACCAGCCGATCCGGATCGAGAATTGTCGGGCCGGTCAAAATCTTGTAAAATATTGGGAATCGGCTGATTCCCACCATTAACCAGGCCGGTCCATACTGGCTCTATGACAAAACCGGGATCCACATTTTTAAAATTTTAACTTTTTAAATCGTTGAACCCGCCGGTTCTTTGACAAAACTAGTCAATTTTTTTAAGAGTACCGGCCAAAACAGGCCCCACTTAATTTTTTTATTTTTTAAAATTACTAGATCGCCGATCTGCTGAACTGGATCGGAAATACATAGGGGCAATCCAGGTCAACGATACATTTTCTAAAATCTTGCCTAAAATGGATAACCCCTCCTATTGGCCCCTTCTTATATACATTTTGAAATATTACTCTACATTTGGTTATATATATAATACTATGTTTGGCTATAAATTTTAATACTACCCAATATAGCCAAACAAATAGTAATATTTTCAAATTTGCATTATAAATTAGAAATAAAGCTAAACATAGAAAAAATATATTATAAATTTTTAAATTTGCATTGAAAACATAGCCAAAAAGATACTATAATCACTAAAATAGCAAACCCTTACAAAAAAGATACCCTTAAAAAAAAAGAAAAAAAATATTTATGAAGTTTCATCATAAATGTAAAGTCACACTTCAAAAATAAATACAAGAAAACAATAAAAAAATATAAAATAACAAGAAAACAATAAAAAAATATAAAATAACAAGAAAACAATAAAAAAATATAAAGCAACACAATATTTACAAAAAATATGAAACACTATAAATTTTGACATATAATACTGTTTGGTTATAAATTTTAATATTACCCAATATAGCCAATCAAATAGTAATATTTTCAAATTTGCATTATAAATTAGAAATAAAGCCAAACAAAGAAAAAAATATATTATAAATTTTTAAATTTGCATTTTATATTAAAAACATAGCCAAAAAGATACTATAATCACTAAAATAGCAAACCCTTAAAAAAAAGATACTACGATCACTAAAATAGAAAACCCTTAAAAAAAAGAAAGAAAATATATTTAGATACTATAATCAGTTTCATGATAAATGTAAAGCCACACTTCAAAAATAAATATAAGAAAACAATAAAAAAATATAAAATAACACAATGTTTACAAAGAAAAAATATTTAGATACTATGATCAGTTTCATCATAAATGTAAAGACACACTTCAAAAATAAATACAAGAAAACAATAACAAAATATAAAATAACACAATATTTACAAAAAATATGAAACACTAAAAAAAATTCGTTTTTGTGTATGAAACACTAAAAAAAATCGTTTTTGTGGCACAAATCAAGTTGTCTTGGGGTTTGAGAGGACAAAATACCCCCAAAATACAATTTCCCCCCTCTTCAAGGCAGGTAAACAACAATTTTGCCTTTTTGGCAAAGCCCATTTTCGGGCTTCGCCAAAAGGGCCCTGGGCAATTAGTCGGCAGCCCAAGGACACCGTCCCGCATTAGGCCATATAAGCCCAAGGCAGGGTGGTGAGGCCCACCAACCACCAGGGGAAACCCGCCCAGGTAGCTGGCGAGCCGACATTTTGAACTTAGCCCTCAACAAAAATCCCATATCTCAAGCCAGAACGCAAGCTTGACTTTCTCTAAATATCTCAAGCCAGAACGCAAACCCTACCTATATCTCTTAAGGATTCAGTCTTACTAGCTTGACTTTCTCTAAACCTAATAAACATATATGCATTGGCCACTGTACCCTAGAATTATAAGACCTCATACCCTCTTATAATTTCCTAGACCTCCAACGATCAAGCCACACAACACTTGCCCTGAATGAGCCCCACATATATGCATTGCCCACCGTACCCTAGAATTATAAGACCTCATACCCTCTTATAATTTCCTAGACCCCCAACGATCAAGCCACACAACACTTGCCCTGAATGATAAAGACTCATCTACTCTTCAAGAATTTAACAACACTCGCCTAGCGATAACTTATCCACCTCCCTAGACTCCTAATCCCTAACACCACCAACCATAGTTAGCTACCTCCTTGACTAAATTTCTCCACTTGCCTAGGTTTTTCTGTCATAAATATCTCAAAAAATGCACATGACTCATCTTTTCATTCAAAGATAAAACATGGGGTAAGGCATTACATTCTTAACACCCAAGATTAACTTTAACACATGTGACCCAGGGGCACACAAAGGCATTACAATCTTGACATCCAAGATTAACCTTAAAACATATGACCCCAACCACCTAGTAGTTTTACAACTTCCTACCACACAAACTCACCACACACCACTCTTTAAATGGTAACAACAAACAATAACTACTAATAGTTTTACAACTTCCTACTACACAAACTTACAAGTAAAACCTTACTACATCACTCATGATAAAATAACATAAAAACTAATATACTTTCTAGAAAAGACACTTTAACAATACACATACTTTCTAGAAAATACACTTTAACAATTTTAACACTCTCTCTTAAAGTGATTTTCTAAAAAGGAGACCATGCATATGCGATCATCTCCATCATTTCCAAAAATTGAAAATCCGGCAATTTAACAGGCAACCAAAAATTCTCAAATTCCACCAAGTAGGGCTGCATAGCCCACCCTTGAATAGACGTAACATTGGGAATATACTCCCTCTTTAACCCATGACTGATAAGTCACTTCATTCATGCCTCCAAATAAGTTGCTGCAGATCAACAAGAGATCTCCAAACAGAGATTCTAGATCTTTAAGAAGAATTGGGAAATCGAAAGACCACCTTGAGTTGAGTTCCCAACTCAACATTAAAACCATTCAACCTTCCACCCAAATCCATCTTCAAAAAGACAATTGATCTTCTTCACTAAAGGAGTCAGGACAACATCACCACCACCCTTGTGACTTTGATACCATGTAGAGAAAGACGGATTCCACAACACCGGAACAATCCGCTTCTCAATTAGTGTGACAATGCCACACTAGCCCAAGACTCACAAGCAAATAGAAAGAAGTAGAAAAACCAAGATGAAGTAGAAAAAAAACTTCATTAAAGAAAAACATAAGATGAAGTGGAAAGAAAACTTCTTTAAAGAAAAACATGGAGTACACAAAGGCATTACAATCTCAACACACAATATTAACCTTAACACATGTGACTCAATTTTCTCACCAGACACCTCTCTTTAATCATGTAGGCTAATTAAAAAAAAAATTAAAATTGTAATCAATAGTTGAAAAAGATCCACTAAACCATGGAGGAAAGACAACATTACCACCACCCTTGTGGCTCCGATACCATGTAGAGAAAGACAAATGCCACAATACCGGAACAATTTGCTTCTCAAATAGTGTAACAATGTCACACTAGCCCAAGACTCACAACCAACTAGAAAGAAGAAGAATAACTAAGATGGGGTGGAAGAAAAACACTCATTAAAGAATTACAATTTTAATTAACTAAACCATGAAGCTACAACATTCATAGATAGGTGTGTTTTGGAAAATGGTTTTGTGGATTGGAGCAAAACCATGGAGGAAGATAATTCTGCACTTCCATTAAGTGTATTTTGGAAAATGGGTTTGTGGATTGGAGCAAAACCATGAAGGAAGATAATTCTGCACTTCCATTAAATTTGGAAAATTGGGAACCACTGCATAGTTCCCAATTTAACTGTAACTTGTGAAATGAGATATATGTGAAAAAACCCTTGAGTTTGTGATTATCTCTCCAAGAAAGAAAGAGTGTGTACTTCCTTTTAGTAATCAAATATTTCTAGAATACCACCACGCATAATCCAAAATTGGGAACCACGTAGTTCCCAATTTTTCGAGTAAAAAAAAAAAGGATACGCATAACTACTAGTGTTAAAATTGGGAACTACGCAGTGGTTAGTAGTTGTTGCAAGCCCTATTTTCCTATTTTCCTTTAATGCCAAATACACACCTAACTTATCTACTACTTAAACCTTCAACTATTTAGCATCGCATCATATCACATGTATTTTGAAAAAATGCTAATTCTAGCATAGGACATTGAGTTCAAACAAATGATTGATTATAAGTTTTCATCTAGACAGTTGAAATCATTGTTTTTGATGGGACACTTGAAAACACATTTAGGCCATATAAAAAGAAAGAATACTATTTCGTTTATTAAATGGCTAGGCCATATAAAAGAAAAGGAAATCATACTAATCCCAGTTTCATCATAATATTGCCTGGACTACCATTAAGTGCAGTTTTTTAGCTGAATTTAGTACAGTTTTTAGCTAGCTGAATTTAGTGCAGTTTTTTAGATGAATTTGCTGAAAATGACAGTATAATTTCACCTTGCAGGCATCAGATATGAAAAAAAAAGCATGTAATATAATTAATAAAAACCAGACAAAAGTGAGTTTTCAGTGTCAATTCCTCTTGAGTAAGAACCCTCTTCTCATCTTTACACATGTGAAGGATCATATGCAGTCAATTTTCATGCTAAAATAGAATACCTTTGCATGTAGATTCACAAACAACAAAAACATAGTTCTCATTCTTGAGCAAACCACAACATTGGTAATTTTATTTTATTTTTTAGTTTTGTATTGTCAATTTATAATTAAACTTTCAAATAAATTCTACCGATAATATATCTCAAACATCTGGGAATACCACTGCTAATATGGTGTAATCTCTTGAAAAGGTCTGGATCATGCTTAGCACTTTTCCCATTTGTGAGATGGGTCAGTATATGATGGAACAAAGCATTTTCCCACTGCAAGTTAGTAGGATGATTTGGTTAGTTATGTTAAAATCTTTTGAAAAAGTCTGGATCATGCTTAGCACTTTTCCCATTTGTGAGATGGGTCAGGATATGATGGAACAAACCAGTGTTCAAAAAAGGGACCGCCCAGTGCCTAGGCAGTTCAGAAGGCTTGGGCGCATCGCCCAGGCCTAGGCTGCCAAACTGGGTGGTGGTCCCTGGGCGACCGCCTAGGCGGTACGGAACCCACCTAGGCGGCCGCCCAATGCCCAGCCCCGGGTGGCCTGCGCCCCGCCCAAAGGCGGAAATGTTTTTTTAAAGAGATAAAAGGTTAGAAGGAGGGGTTTTAGGTTCATTTGAAACCTAAACCCACAAGAACCCCTTTTAGAGAGAAAGAAACCTCCAGAAAACTACATTTATTTAGGTTCATGTGAAACCTAAACCCACAAGAATCCCTTTTAGAGAGAAAGAAACCCCTCCAGAAAACTACATTTCATTGGATCGAGGTGTTTCTCAAAGTTTGGAGTTCAAGCAATCAAAGTAAGTGCAAAACTTTATTTTTTAGATTGCTTGTTTTACTTTGAGATGTCTTCCTCAAGAGTTAGTCGGAATGGAGATCCGGGTTGGAAATATGGATACAACCCGAATCCAAATGACAAAAATTACGTTAGATGCAATGTTTGTGAAAAAGATACAAAAGGAGGTATAAACCGATTAAAGAAACATCTTACCAGTATTAAGGGGGATGTTGCCCCTTGTAAAAATGTTCCTGAAGCTATCAGAGAGGAGATTAAGCTATCAGATAGGAGATTAAGCACTATATAAGTTATGTAAAACAAAAACAAGAACAAAGTCCTTGTCATAGATCTATTTTTGCTACTTCTAGAAGAAGTGATCTGGGTTGGAAGTATGTGTACAACCCAAAACCAAATGATAAAAAACAAGAACAAAATCCTTGTCATAGATCTATTTTAGCTACTTCTACTACTTCTAGAAGAAGTGATCCGGGTTGGAAGTATGGGTACAACCCAAAACCAAATGATAAAAAACAAGAATAAAATCCTTGTCATAGATCTATTTTTGCTACTTTTAGAAGAAGTGATCCGGATTGGAAGTATGGGTACAACCCAAAACCAAATGATAAAATTATAATGTATAATTTTTGTGAAAAAGATACCAATGGGGGTATTAGCCGATTCAAAAACACCTTGCTAGTGTTAGAGGTAATATTGCTTCTTGTACAAAGGTTCCTGAAGCAGTTCAGGATGAGATTAGACATCTTTTGAATTTAGAAGGACCATAAAAGGATGAAACTAAGCCTTATTCTATGGAAGTATCTTCTCCAGGTTCTAGTCGGAGTGGTGATCCGGGTTGGAAGTATGGCTATAACTCGAATACATGTGATAAAAATTGTATTAAATGTAATTATTGTAGAAAGGATACTAATAGGGGCATTTACAGGTTTAAAAAACACATTGTCAATATTAAGGGGGATGTTGCCCCGTGTAAAAATGTTCCTGAGGCTACCAGGGAGGAAATTATACAATATTTGAGTTCAGAGAAGCACAAAAAAAATCGTAGAGCAGCCAAGACTCTTAGGGCCTCATCTGCACAGACTACACATACTAGTAAGAGGAAGGTAGAAGAAGAGGAGGACGAGACAGATTCAGAAGAAACAGAGGAGGACGAGCATTATATTGAAGAGGGCAATGACTCTGATGATGATGGCCTCGACTCTGATGCATATGATGAGGCCTGCCCTAATATTCCTTCTGATGATGATGATGACGACTGAAGACTCTTGTCTCTTGGTGCTAAGTGTCGAGTGTTGACTGTTGTGTTGAGTCATGAGTCTTGACTTTTGTTAGACTGTATATTTTCTAAATTTCTATATATTTCTGTTGTGTTGAGTGTTGACTTTTATATCCTACACTTGTATGGTATTACAGTTTACTGTTTTAACAATATGGATTATCAAAATTCTCTTTCTCTTCTCGACGTTTGTCGTTTTTTTTTTTCAACTTGGAATATGGTATATTGGTATTTTTTTTCAACTGGGCAGCCGCCCATGTTCTGAGCGCCCGCCTAGGCGGCCTTCTAGGCACTGGGCGGCCTGGGACCCCCCAGGCCGCCTAGGGCCCGCCTAGCGCTTTTTGATACATTAGACAAAATGGATACAACACTAAAGTGGTATCCCTTTTCTTTTCTTTTTTTTTGGTGAGACTGAGGTGGCTTTCTAGCAACTATTAACATATCAAAGATTAAATGACCAGGTTTTTTAGACCTTCAAAGCAATTATTAACATATAAAGATTAAATGACCAGATTTTTTAGACCTTTAAAGCAAGAAACTTTGACAGAATCCTAGAGCTTTGAAAGTCATATGCAGAAAGTCATACGAGTGTTGACAACTAGGCTCTCTGCATATGACTTTCAAAGCTCTAGGATTCTGTCACAGTTAGCCAACACCTAGGACCAAAAACACACACACAAAATAAAAAAATAAAAAATCTTTGTGAAGTGCCAGAGACGTCAAAGGGTATATGAGGGGGTGTCAAATAGACTAGGGATATATCAAAACTCTATGGAAGGTATCTCAGCATTGAAACCATCACATGGGACAAAGCAAATACAAAACTGGATTTGCTAGGTTTTTAAAGGGCAAAGAATGTCTGTATAGACTCCCTGAATGCTATCCATTGTGTTAAAAAAGACACCCTGCTCTGGTTGGGATTGAAAGAAATTTATCCAAAATATCATGACTTTCGGAATTTTTATACTACAAATTTCACTTATGCACCCCATGAGGAAAACATAGTGGCAGAACTGGGTAGCAAGGAGTTATTTGATATTTTACATTTTTACCCACACGGTCTCTGTCCCCTTACTTATCTCTGTTTTATAAATCATAATCCATACAAAGAAACAAGTTTTGATTATCCACGTGTACAATGAATATTTCCTGACATTTGGTGATTTCCTATAAAGAAATTCAAGAGCAAGCTTAACCTTCGTGGCGAGAAATGAAGCTTCATCAAGAAATTTCAAAAACAGAATGCAATCGACTACTTTCATTTGGAAAAGCTAGAATATTGCCACACATGAGTCCTTCCTATACAAAGATAAACTAAAGTACGCACAGCCAAAGGGTATGCATCCAATTCAGACTCCTATACAAAGATAAACTAAAGTACACACAGCTAAAGGGCATGCATCCAATTCATAGATGAATAGAAGTTCCAGAAGACCGCTTCAGATCTATTAGAATCCTCTGACACCAGTTATAAGCTATCTCCAGCATGATAAATGAACACTCCTAAAGATTAAAAACCCATCTGGAAGCGCTATGGTCATATCAGCCTGCTTAACTTTTCAGGCAATCCCGACAGGTTGTAGTCATAACTGGTCATAGTCATCTAAACAAACCTCCCCGCTTTGGGAATAGAAGAAAAAAACATACGTAATTTTAATGGCATTTTGGGAACAGGAGAGGCACCTATCACTCTTTTATGACTATAAGGAAAAATAAATCTGTTGCTAAATAAACCATCAAAAAGTTAAATTGCACTTTAATTAGCATGAAACATATCAATTAGATCCTCCAAAACAAATATAGGTGCATGTCTGCATGTGTAAAAGCATTCATAGCCACGTGCAAATATAGGTACATGTCGGCATTTGTAAAGGCATTCATAGCCACGTGCATGCGTGTGCTAATATTACCAAAAAAATAAAGTGTATGCATTCGTTACAGATACTCCCACGTGGATAACTTACGAAAAAAGTTCCAGTCCCCCCCCCCCCTCCCACACACACACATACACAAGTAAAAATGTATGTATTTCAATCTTACTGATGTTAGAAGGAATAAAATCAATGGGTATTCACAAGTTACCTGAAGCAAAATGCGCACAAGCTCTGTGCTCCCAAAACGTGAGGCTTCAAGAAAACATTGGTTGACATTATCAGCACCCCCCTCCACCAACATCCCGAGTAATCCTCGTATAGCAGTTGCTGAAATCCCTGATGCCCAGCCCGGATCAAAAGAACTAGAAAATAGAGTTAGAGGGAAGCAGGCAGCGTCGAATGCCTCGCTAAAATCCTTTCCAGTAAGATTATGACCGGCAAGATCAAGAAATACCCCAAATGCTGAAAGTTGAAGTTGAATTTCAGTGGCAGAGTTGTGAACTGCGCCTTCTCTATCCCCACGACTGCGAGAATGGGAGCCTATGCATTTCAAAGCCCATTCAGTGAACTTTTGAACTTTGGCTCCTGCTTCAGCCTTAAGGACTTCATCACCATTACATTCTTGAAGACGTTCACGCAACCTAATGCATTTAGGAACGAGTCGGTTCACCACTAGATTGATAGATGTGCATGATAAGAAGTTAAAAAGAATCAATACTCGGCATCAACCAAAGCAACCTCTACCTCGTCAATTTGGTCGTCTAATGATGACATAAGGACAATACTCATAAACCATCATGAAATCTCAAAATATGAAAATAGCATGCATTAACATCCATATCAGGCATGTGGATCATCCATATTTGGCATGTGGAAAGTATGTTGTATTGATGTAATCCAAAGGACAATCGAAAAATCAAAGTATATATGGTCATCACCATCATTGAAATGATGGACAGGATGGAGAGAGCAAGAGAGTAGGATCCACAAGGTCAACATTTCTATCCACATCTCAATGGATGGTAATGATTCAGTGGACAACGGTTTTTCCATAGTCCATGTTGGAATGTAGTATACTTTCTCAGTATGAAATGTCTCTAATAGAAGGATGAGATTGATTTTAAGTGACGAAGACTTGCACCAGAAAAACTAAGTTATGAATAAAAAATGTAGCAAAATACTCTTAAAACCTTCCTTTATAAAAGGGACTGAGGCTTAAACACAATGAAGGGTGATTCAAGGAAACACACGAAGGATAAGAGAATGAGCTCAACGCATATGACGCTATTACTGTGCTCATTTTGAAGAGGCTCATGAAGGAAAGGAAAGCACATGAAGGAAAGGCAAGCAAGAGATTCAGAAGTACTGGAAAACTGAAGGCACATAAGTTGTAATTAGTACTTTGTTTTCTGTTTGGTTGATCACCGAATTTCATTACAGTGTAAAGAGGATACAAGATTTTTCAATGACTTGATGCATATTACTTATGATAAACAGGAGCTCGATAATTATGTGGGAACAAAACCAGCAAGTAATGGTGCTCAAACAAAACGAATAGACACCAATCACCAATAAACTGTTCAGATGGATAGTTCCGATCAAAGGGCAAGAGCCAGTGAGAAGAATCCAACTTGCCACCCACTACATGAACTACAACAGATATAAATTGTCTAACATTCAAAAAAAAAAAACATAGATCATAGATCACTTGACTAGGATCACTTCTGATCTTTGTGACAGTAAGCAATTTCTATCTTTGTCACTAGATGGAATTTGTGGTCGTCTATTTTAAGCAATTTCTATCTTTGACACTAGATGGAATTTGTGGTCATCTATTTTAAGATTAAAATCTACAATTCATAGAGCATTTTTATCCCAAAGAAGTAAAAAAATAAATTATTACCTTTGAGCCATGACAGTCACTGTATCAGCCAAGTTCATGGTCCGGCTCCGACAAGCCGAGACACACGAAGCTAGAAAAGAGGTTCTAAGAGCTGCACGTGTGAAATCATAAGCCCCACTCAAAATGATCCTCTCGATCAACCCTGAAGCCCCTTGAATCTCTTGCTCAGTGCTCAAAAACCAGATAGAATCCAGTGCAATGCACAGTAAGTCATTAAGAGTTTGAGTGTCCACTAATGGAAGTAAGCTCTCTGCACGTTCCCAATCCAGAGAGCTCATGGCACCCTGAAATATTCGACCCAGTTCTATTCGTTCCTGTCTGTTGAGCCTTCTGTCTTGGCCATTTCCATCCTTTTTACTGAAATCAAATGTTGTAGCCTCTGATTTGAAGTTATTTTGTAATTGTTCTTTCTTGGAAAGGTGTGATTCTTTGCAAAAGACCACGTTACTCCCCTCACCTCTCTCAGAGCCTTCCCTCAAAAACTGATTTTCACTGATTTCCATGTCTGAACATATTGATTCCCCATTAGAACTAAGAGATCCAGAAGTTGGGTCTTTTGGGGAATCAGTATAAGCTTCATTTGATACATCCTGATCCTCCATTTCTACAATTGATGCAATATCTTCCTCCATTTTCACTCGAATAACGCCTGAAAGACCCAACTTACTTATAAGAACAATCAGCGAATTCTTCTTGAAAAATCCACGAAATTCATCCTGATAAGCTCGGGACTAAGTTGAGAATGAGGAGGAAAATATGATCAATAAGTGGTTCCTGATTAAACACTGATCAGAAGCTTGGTTCTATATCAGCCACTGAATATCAGCAAAACCCATAATGGAGAATTCCATTAATGTCAACCAGGTAATTATAGATCACAAAACCCCCACTTCTTCATGAGAAAAAAATCATCTAATTGACTTCCTGCTTTCTGACGATTCTCTCTTCCTTTGAAATGGACCCAGCGAATTGATGGCTGGCAACAAATCACCTCTCTCTCTCTCTCTCTCTCTCTCACACACACACACACACACACACACCCAATCTATATCGATAATAGCTTCATG
>NW_006500355.1:1152296-1172969 GCF_000471905.2 Amborella trichopoda | reverse complement strand
TCTGCCATGAAAAATCAAAACCAGAAATAAAAAAACCATCTTTGTATGGATAAACCCAATTCCATAAACAAGTGGCGCACATAGAGAATGCACTGAGGAAACAAGTGATATTTGTCCTCAAAACAAATGGGTTTTCACTCCAATAAACAGTAAAGCACTTTCATATAGAGAGAGAAAGTTAGAGAGAGAGACTGACCTGGTTCATATGGGCAGTTCTTGGGAAATGGGCAGTGGAGCCTGCAATGCACAGATGAAATGGGGAGGAGAGAGAAATATATGATAGAGAAAATGAGGAGAGAGAAAGTTGTAGAGAGAGAATGAAGAGAGGCTTCTTGGACAGTTTTATTCATTTCATGGTGCGGTCACTCTCCTCCTTTTCTTTAGTAGGCCCACCACAATCATTATAAGCTTCTAACTTAATGCACTCTGTTCAAATTTACCAAACTGTCCTGATATTTTCCAAATGCCAACACAAGGACATAGAAATTGCTCTTGGGAATATCTACCAATACCTTAGGAAATTAAGGCCAAAATTCCCCACACTTTAAGTAAATCTCTCTCTCTAGAATTATGGCCAAAATTCCCCACTCTATAAGTATATCTGTTTCCCTCTCAAAAACTCTCTCGCTCTCTCTCTCTCTCTCTCTCAGGTTCTTTTTGGGTGGATCTCTCTCTGTCTCTCAGGTTCTTTTTGGGTGGATAACTATTTCTGTCTAGTTCTGCTGCAGAGATTTGTTTTATCCTTGTGAAGTGCTCTTTATCTCAATCCTCCTCATTGTTTTAAAGTTATGGAGCTGGATTAGAATCACTCGGTCTGAAGTTTTTAGTTATTTTTTTTTTTTTTTTTTTTTTAACAATGAATTGAGGCCTTTTGGTTCGATCTGAAGTTTTTAAATTTTTTTTTTTTTTTTTTAACAATGAATTGAGGCCCTTTGGTTCCCTATCTCTATGAAAAAGTGAGCGCTTTCTATTGGAATCGGTTGGGTTTTTTATGGAACCTAGTAACTCTTTTTTATTATTACTATTAATTTATTTTTATTTCTAATTTTTTATTTTTTATTCGGAATTGGAATCAATTTGAAATCCTTAGGATTTTTTTTTTTTGAGCGAGGAATTGGGGCCTCTTGATTCCTTGTCTTTATAAAAAATGGGGCGGTTTCTGTTGGAATCGGTTGGGTTTTTTATATAACCTAGTGGCTCCTTCTTTTTATTATTATTTTATTTTTATTTAGGGTTTTTTATTTTTCCTTAGCCAGATCTCTCGTCCAGATTGTCGATTCATAATGGTCTAAAACATCAAATTTTAAAAAAATTAAGTATTTAAATATCTACTCAATCTACACACTATTTTTCGATGATTTAGACTTCACGACTAGATATCAAAATAGATGCCTAGGCAGTTATAAGAGTTTCTAACACCGGAACACATCTTTTGGCAATATTTAGAAATGGGGCTTGCTTTGGTTGATGAAAATTGACATCTTATATGAAGTCGCAACATTTTATATAAGATTGCAAACTTAAAATGTACAATTAAGGTGCGCCTAAAAAATCTATCAGAAAGTATTGTTTTAACGTTGAAAAGCGCGATCTAATTGATCATCTCAACATTAAGATGTATGAATGTGAAAAAACAAAAAGATTTCAAATCCCAAAAATAATACATCTTGCAATATATTATCTAGACCGTCCATATTTAAGATTTTCATATGTTTATAAATCTACTTGATTTGAACTATTTTTTTAGTTTAAATTTTTATAATTAAAATTAAAATTTATTTTCAAGCCATCCTATAAAAATTTTACACCAAAAATATATATTATAATAAAATTTGGAGCTGGGACTTAATTTGATTATTTAAGGTAATCCCTCTAAAAGTCTCTGTCTATTATGGAGATTCACTGAATCTTTGTAAAGCTCTCGCCTGTGGTATTAATAACCAAAATTCCTCCATTTATTTAGCACATATGGCCAAACTCTCTCTCTCTCTCTCTCTCTCTCTCGAGATATTGAATTATGACAAATGTTCCTATATAACTAGAAATGAGACCAAAGTCTCTCTCTGCCTAGTTATAAAATGAAACCAAAGTCTCTCTCTTAGAGGTGGCAATGGACCCCACTAAACTTGGGACCCACTAGTAGACCTACCTCAGGTTTGGATATAAGTCCAAATTTTGGATCCGAATATTATTTGGGTTCGGGTATGGGTCTAGCCGGATCCGACCCATACCCAACCCATATCCATAGTCATATGTCTTTAGAGGCACCCTATGTGTTTATATTGTCACAATAGTGGCAACATTTACAATATTATTGACAAAAAAAAAAAAATCATAGTTATAAGGTATATGATAGTATAAAAAAAGGCAAAAAAAAAAAACCTCATAGTCATAAGGTGGCAATGGATCCGATCAAACCCGGGACCTGATGGATCCAAGGGTCCAAATTTTGGACCCGAGTACTATTGGGTCTGGATCCAGGTCTAGCCAATCCCGACCCGTTGCCACCCCTACTCTCTCTCTTTACCTCTCAACTATGTAGAGTAAATCTTTTTCTCAAAAAAAATGAGGGTGCAGTTTGCATACGGATGCATCCGTAGGTGTAGAGGTAAGGGTGCACCTTCAAATTTTACCATGGTATATAATTTTGATGTAAAATGTTTTTAGGATTATCTCAAAATCTGTTTTTACATCTAATTATAAAATTTAAAATTTCAAAAATAGTTAAAATCAAGTAGATCTATAAACATATGAAAATCTTGAAAATAGGCAGTGTAGATAATATGTTGTAAAATGCACTATTTATAAGACTTATCTATACGTCTGGCAATAGGCCTTACGGGTTTTTATTTTTTATGGTTATACATCTCGATGTCAAGATAATAAATCAAATGTTTTTAACATTAAAACTACTTTTTTTGATAGATTTTTTAGGTGCATCCGTAGTTCTACATATATAGAGTAAATCTTCATAAAACTTCATAAAACTTCCACTTATGGTATCATGGCCAAAATTATTCTTTATGTAGCTTTACTAATGTCAAGTTGTCAATCATTAATCAATCAAATCCAAGCCCGATTCTTAGTATGGGCCAGATGACCAAGATCAAAGGAGCAAAGATGCCGAGAATGGTGAAATCATTTTACCGCAGATTTTTGTGCGCGTTTATTTGTTTATTTTTTATTTTCAGCATCTCATGAGAAATACATGTGCAAAAAAAGCCTTTATTATTATAAAAAATCTAATTTATCAAAGCCCAAACTAGGGGGATTTAAATTTTTTAAAATTGAAAAAAAAATTAGTGTGCCAACAATTATATTTACCCCAAAAAATATATCAACAATTTCAGAGTTTGAAAATCTGAAATTATTTGAAAATTAAGTATTTTCAGATCTTGAAGGGTAGTTTGGTTTTTTATTTTATTTTTCTCTCATTAAATTTTTGAATTTTCAATATCCGAATTAACAAAATACATGATTTAGTGGGAAAAATATAATTTTGGGATTTTAAATAATCCAAACATTAATATCATAGTAAAATTTAGATTTTAAATATAAAAAAATTTAGGGATGCTAAAATTTTTTGAAGGTCTACTCTCTTTTTTTTTTGGTTTATTTTATGCTTTGAAGAACCAAAATATGGGGTGCAAATTATTACTCCATTTTGTACTAAATTTTACAATTAATTTGGGTTATCTCACACAGTTGTGAAAACCTGTAAACTCAACTAACAAAATGAATGTCTTTTACTTACCTTGGAGTCTATTTTTGATGGTTTGTATCTACATGTCTGGTCTTAGCATTACCGAACAACATAAAAGCATAACGTTTATTTTTAAAAAAAATACGAAGTTTCAAGACAATGAAAAGCCTCGAGCGAAGAAATAAAATAAAATTCACCCTTCTTACCTCTTGAGTGTCACACCATTACCCAAGCTTCACACCCACAGTGTTACCCAAGAAAGATAAATATATAACATTTACCTCACATTTTCCTAAACACAAATACCTTAAATTTTTCCAAACATAAAAAAATAAAAAAAAACGAGTTAATCCACGTGTGTACAAATCAACGGGTGCTTTATATAGTAAGAGATTTTAGGAGAGATGGGAGGGGTTCGTGACATAAAGACAGAGTTGAGTTAGTGTCTTTTCAAGAGAGAAAATTTTGGAACTTAAAAAGGTAAATATAAATAAAAAAAGATAATGAGAGATATAAAGAGCAAAATTAAGAAAAAAATTAATAAGAGATATAAATAGAAGATTCTTTAGGAGTTGTATCTTTTTTAATTTTGAGAAAAATAGGTATCAAAATAATTAGTAGATATTCATCACTACTAATTAAAAATGCCACAACAATTTCATATTTTGAAAACATGAAATTTGAATGAAATTATATTTTTGGATTTAAATGTTAAATTTGAAAAAAAAATAAAAAGAAAAAAGAATAGTGTGCCAACAATTATATTTATCCAAAAAAAATGTCTCAACAATTTCATATTTAGAAAATCTAAAATTTATTCAATTTTAGCATCCCTCAAATTTTGTACATTTAAATCTAAAATTTTCTATAATGTTAATATTCGGAATTTTTAAAATTCAAAAATTATATTTTCCTACCAGATCATGTATTTTTGTTCATTCAAATATTGAAAAGGTGCGTGTCATACAGATAGAGAGTTTAAAGGATTTGCACATTTTCAAATATTAAGAGAGAATAACTTTGAATTTAAAAGATGAATGTAAAAAAAAAACAAAAATAATGAAACTTTTTGAAGTAAAATCGTGAAGACAATTTAGTAAGAGAGATAGGAGAGGTACTTGTGATAGAAATGTGAGAGATTTAAGAAGTTGTACCTTTTCAAATTTTGAGAAAGACACATGCCAAAATAATTAGTAGATATTCACAGTTACCAATTTAAAATGTTACAACAATTTCATATTTTGAAAACCTGAAATTCGAATGAAATTATATTTTTGGATTTAAATGTTAAAAAATTGAAGAACAAAAAAAAAGGAATAGTGTGGCAACAATTATATTTACCCCAAAAAAATGTTTCAACAATTTCAGATTTTGAAAATCTAAAATTTAATTGAAAATTGAATTTTCAGATTTTAAAAATAAAAAATATTATATTTTAGCATCCCTCGAATTCTTTAGATTTAAAATCTAAATTTTACAATAATATCAATATTTTTTATTTTTAAAATCCAATAATTATATTTTCCTGCTAGATCATGTATATTTGTTCATACAAATATTGAAAAGGTGCGTGACATAAAGATAGAGAGTTTTAAGGATTTGCACCTTTTCAAATATTGACAGAAAAAAACTTTGAATTTAAAAAGATAAACGTAAACTTTAAAATTTTCTATAAATAGTAATATTTAGAATTTTTAAAATCCAAAACATATATTTTTTGACTAGATCAAGCATTTTTTTTCATTCGAATATCGAAAAGGTACGTGACTTAAAGATTGAGAGTTTTAATGATTTGCACCTTTTAAAATAATTAATGAGAAAAACTTAGAATTTAAAAGGATAAACGTAAAAAAAAGATAAATTTTAGGAGCAAAATCAATAAAAATATACTAATAAGAGAGATGGGAGAGGTACATGAGATAAAAATGAGAAAGTTTCAAGGAGTTGCACCTTTTCAAATTTTGAGAAAGGCACGTGCCAAAATAATTAATAGATACTCGTAACTATCGATTGCAAAGAACGAGGGAGATGACAATGTCATAAAAATAAGATAAATCCCCTTCTTGCTTCAAATATATACGATAAACATTAATTTTATGACCCCAAATTCTAGGGATGTAACATTTGTCACCGATAGACTAAGTGAGGGAAAAGAAAAATAAAAAGTTCATATAATATTGCAACCTTAAAAATGGACCTAAAAAATCCATCGGGAAAATAGTTTTAATATTGGAAAACCTTCTAATTGCTTATCTTAACATCGATATATATGAATCTGAAAGAAAAAAAAAGATTTGAAGTCCCATAAACAGTACATTTTGTAACACATTATCTAGACCGTCTATTTTCAATATTTGCATATATTTATAGATCTACTTGATTTTAACTATTTTTGTAGTTTGAAATTTTATAATTATATATGAAAATAGATTTTGAGATAATCCTAACAAATAAATTATACCAAAATTTCATATTATGATAAAATTTAGAGATGCACCTTAATTTGATTGTTTAGGGTTGCAACCTTTCAGAGACCGCACCCAAAAAAAATCTTAATTGATCTCTCTATATACTAAAAAATATATCATGACTGACCATAAACTTTCTAATTTTGGAAGGGCGGGATCTAGGCGTCAGAAACTTGAATATATATTTTTTTAAATAACCATCTAGTGATTATTAGGTGGTTTCCAAATTTTAGATTGAAAAAACCCCCCGAAGTATTTTGCCTAGAAGAGTAGATACACAATATACTATGCAATAGCAAAGTATACGTGTACTAATTTATTTATTTTCGATCTTAAGACGTAAACTAATATAAGATTTTTCCAACTGAACATAAGAGAAAAGAGTGATGTCTCTCTTTGATAGACTTCCAATAAGGGAGATGGAATCCCTGGAGAGAGACACTTCAAGAGGGAAGTGTGTGATGGAGATTAATAGAGAACAGAGGGGGAGAAAGACACTCCACTAGAGAGAGGGACACTTAATTCTCAGAGAGAAGTGTGTCATGGAATAATAGAGAATACAGAGCATTGTTATAAAATTGAACTGGCCGAGGGTTGGTTCCAAGTAACCGGTAAATCAGCTAGTTCAACCAGCTTAATGGGGCACGTCTCTGCCGATCAAAAAATGCTAAAACAATAAAAAATACAAAAAAAATCTAAAAACATATGAAAAGTATATTTAAAGCATAGTTAAACAAAAAACATCCGAATGAAATTGATGAAAATAATGGATTTTACAAAATCGATTTGTACTAGGGGGTATTTTTTAATTTTTCAAAAATTAAAAATTAAAAAACCAGTATTCATGGCCAAAACACTCTCCAACCTTTACAAAATGATAAAAAAATAAAACATTAAAAAACTACAAATAAACCCCTTATTTTTTGAGATTTTATATATATTTTTTTGAATTTTTTTTAAATACCCAGCCAGATCACCAAAAACAGCCAAAACAGGACCAGCCAGTGCTTGGTTCTTAACCGGCCGGTTCAGAGTTGAAACGAGCAATATTGCGAATGCTGATATACATAGAGAGGGAGAGAGAGATGAATATACAAATTGATACTATCGTGTAGAGAGAGACTTCTAACCTCGAAGAGAGAGAGAAACAGAGAGAGTAGCCCATTTGGCTCCTTAGAGTTACATGAAGATGGCTCTTCGAGAAAAATATAATTGTTGAAAAAATGGTTAAATCTTACTTGGATATCATCAAAGATGGGTAAATCATGTCTACAAGTAAAATGGAAGTTGCATTTTCATTGTTTAGCTCTCCTAGAGTATACATTTCATGAAATGCTTAAGGTAATCCAATTTTTATTGAAATCATTATAATGCAAGGGCCAGGTTTATACAAGGTGTCATTGGGTGAGTGTGGCTATTAAAGGCCTTATGAATGCTTATAAAATGAAATGGTATAGTGGAATATGAACTCAATGAGAGTGTAGTCCCTCGTGGACCATACTAAGCAAACAATGTTTGCTGATACTGGACTGAGCTTGACAAGTTAAGCTAGTTGGTTGGAAAAAAACCTATGTTACTTGGGCATAAAAAAACTATCCGAGTTCTAATAGGTCATCCATTTATGAGGTCGAAGTATGCTTGGATGAGTGAGCCGGGAGATTGTGTAGCCTTTGTGTGTGATGGTGGCCTTTAGAGATGGGGTCAAAGCCTCATCCGCGAGCCATCACATGACATGCATAATAATATCCGTTTTGGGAAAGCGCATCACCTTTTAGGGTGAAACTTATGCATGTGCGAGAGACACCCTTATGCATCATAGGAGTTGTAGTCGCATCAGGTCTAGGTGACATTGGTACGGAGAGAACCTGAAATTCACAAACTGGAATTAGACCCATTAGTTCATTTGTCATTGGTGACCCACTAATGAGCCCCTGCATGGACTGTGGGTCATGAGAAACACTGGGTCAATTTGATAAAACAATTGTTGACCGTAGTCCACAGTTGAAGGTGGAGTGCCCTAGCGTTTATTTATTTAATTTCTAGACCACATGGATCATTTTCTCATCTGATGAAATTAATTATGTTTGTTTAAATGATATGTGAGTTTTAGATTTATTATTTGAAATTTTTAATATTTTATTTATCAAAATTGGATTATAAAAGGGAAAAGTTTATATAGAGCTAAGGTTTTAAACAATCAAATTCGAGACTACTAAAAAATCTCACTAGAAGAGGTTTTTGTATGCCAAAATATCATCAAATTGATCATCTCGGCATCAAGATGCATTGACATAAGAAAACAATGGAGTTAAAGTTTTTGAAATAGTATTATTTTGTAACGCATTTTTGATCGTCAATTTTCAAATGTTCATAGATTATACTATTTTTTAAGCTTTAAACTTTACAAATAAAGATGAAAAAATATTTGAAGGCTATTACAATGATTTCCAATATTGAAACCACATTTCTTGATTCTATTTGAAGTCTAATTTGATTGTTTAGAGCTTAGGATCTATACAAACCGCACCTTTTATAAACACAAAGATATTAATTTTAGATTGATTTAAATATTCAAATTTGATTTTATGGATTTGTAAAAATCATATAATTAATTTTAATAATTTTAATATTGCATAGGAGATCCAATATGTTAATGGGCCCACCATTGCATGTGGGTGGGGCCCATGAGGTACCACCTAGGGTGGCACACCCCACCCTGATGAAACTTTCCTTGTGTTAGTTAAAGCTTTAGTTTGAATAGAGTTTTTTAAGTGTTTTAAAAATATTTTGCCTTGATGAGGCTTTCAAATGATTTTTTGAAAGCACGAGAAGGCTTGTGCATAATTTTGGTAAGCACTATATTATGAATGAAATTATGTTTTTTAATTTACATTGATGGGAAAATGATTTAGGACTTGGGGATAAAGGTTATAGCACATTCCATAATGTTAATGGCCTATCTATGAAATTGATGACTTAAATCTCTCATCCCACAAGTCACCTTAGCACATTCCATAATATTAATGGCCTATCTATGAAATAGACAATTCAAATCTCTCATTCTACAAGTTACCCAAGATCAATGATTCATATTCAATATCACAATAAGATGCAAGTCAAGGAAAAACCTAATATTGTTCAAAGCATATAAAAAAAGGTTTGTTTCTACCCAAAATCTGTATTCCTTATCTCGTACACCTAATTCCCATATATATCTCATATCCCACAAAAGGCATGCCCCACTTATAATTTCTCTCTCTTAAAAATGTTTTTTTTTATCTCTCAAGAGACTAAAAGGGATAAATGTTTTTTTTTATCTCTCAAGAGACTAAAAGGGATACGCCGCACTCTCTCATCTTTGATGTCTCTCTCATGGTGGTTCTCTCAACTCTTTCATAATCGCTCATATCTCATTGAGGTTTTAGACCATAAGGTTGCAGTGGAAAAGAAAAATATTTTTTGCTAAGGGGATTCACTTAAGGGTTTGAGATTAGTGATAAATTAGAGGGCTTGACCTAAACTTGCATTCCCAGTTGAGATTGAAGGTTGACCGTTGATCTTGCGGCATCGGATGGTGGTGACTCAATATGGGGTGTAATAAGCACGGTTGAGGTAATCTCTAGCACTATTTTTTTGTTTATTGTCATATTTAATTATATTGTATTTATATTCTCAAGCATAATAATTGTGGATATTTTATTTGTTTTAAAAAAAATTGGTTTAAGGACATTAAGGTTTTTAAGATATTGAATTTGTTAGTTTTATTTTATTTGAAGCAAAAGTTATTGTAATAAGACTACTTGTAAGTAATATTTGTCAAAAGAAAAGAAAAATAAAAAAAATAAGTGAAAAGAAGATAACTAAAAAATACATCCCTTGCAATTATAATGTAAATTGCCTGTAACAAGGTGTCCTCCTTATAAAGTAAATTATCTAGAGATATAGTTATGGTGTCAAGAACCTTATGATGGTTTGACATTATGTTTTCATCCGTAGTTATAAAAATTTAAAATTTTAAAATAGTATACACTGAGCTTATCTGTTAAACACTTGAAGATCTTGAAACGAGATGGTCCAAATAATTTATTACAATATGTTTTATTTTTAAGACTCGAATTTGTTTTTTCTTCATATTCATGCATCTCCAGTCAATATATACCCAAATATATATATATCTCGAGTTACAATTGACTTCGGAACACTCTCTTATTATAGAACATTTATGATGTGTACTTTACTTTAATAGTATAAAGTCCACACCTTATACATACTTTTTCATAATTTGTCAAATGAGTATATTCTTTGAATATTACATATATATTACATTTTATAGCTTCAATCATTTGTCAAGTGAGACCAACTTCATCAACACCAAGTTTCTTATAGAACCATCTCCATTTTGCTTTATACGAGACCAAACTCATTAGAGGCAAGCAACTTCAAAACTAACTGTTGTGAAGAGAGAAAGAGATAGAGAAAGAGAGGAGTTGCAATGAGAAAAATTAGAGTTAAGAAGTCTCATAGAAGAATGAGGAATTACAAAGAAAAAAACGGAAACCCTCAACGGGTCAGGCCCCATGCCAAAGTTATCGGATCCAGACTCAACAGGACCTCACCAAAAAAAAAATTTAAGTATTATATTAAATAAATATATATATATATTTTAAATATTATACTAAAGATACAAAGTTATATTTAATTTAATATTATTAAAATATTATATATTGAATATTATTTAAATAATAATACTATTCGAGTCAGGTCCACACTGACCTAGGCCCGGGCCCAACCCACCAATTCCAATTTTTTGTTCCATACTCAGATCCGGGTCGGGTTCGGGTCCATTGCCACCCATGGGGTTTCAAGTGTGAGGGAGTGAGAGCAAAGCGCGAGAAGGTTGAGGTCCATTTAGAGTAAAAGAGAAGAGAGAAAAGCCCCGTTCTGATGGGCCCAAATGGGTTTTATATATGTTAATAGTAAGGATGGAGACGTCATATTAGGTGAGACGTCATATTGAGGCATCCTCAGCTCTAACTACTAATGTCCCAACCCCATATCAGGCCCAAAGCAATTTTAAACTACTATGTTTTTCAAATCGAGTATCGTGGAAGATACAACTAAAATGCAAAAATCTTGTTTTGTTTTCGTGTTCCATTGATGGAATCTAAATTGGGAAGAGCTAACTTTTCAGAAAATACATTTCCAGTGATCCAAACGTCTTAGAGCATGAACCTCTAATTAAGATTTAAGATTTAAGAGCTTCAATGAAAGAGAGATAGAGGGAGACAAAGATAAGATAGTTATCATGACCAGACCTAACAAGTAGTCGGCTGATTTAGTCAAGAGAAAAAGTTATATTGGGCAAAAATGGCCAAAGCGGCCATGAACATGTTCGACAAGCCAAATAAAGTGGGTAATTTTTTTTAATTTATTATATATATTTTTAAGTATTATTATTTTTTTAATATAAAAAAAAGAAATTAAACCGATTCAACTGAAAATCAAACTAGTTGTAATTTCATCTTACCCGTTACTAATTCGGTGGCTAATCCATAATTATTGCCCTAAGACAACAAAAAGGAGGACTTCAATCGACTTAAGGGAAGAGAGAGCGCGACCTCACTCAACGAGAGAGATGCGAGGGCTCATCTCATTCGTGCGACACCTAGCACGCAGCACGTGCGAAGGAGGGAGCTAAAAGAACGAAATAATCTCGGATTAAATACAGGAGCGGATATAGGAACTGGTCTCTCTCTCTAGACTTATACTCTCTTTCTCTCTCTAAACCTTGTCAACTGCTTTCCTTTCCTTCCCTTCCCTACCCCAAGCAAAGCATATCTTCCTTCCTCTCTCCCCTTCCGAATCCCCATTTCTCTCTCTCTAAATTCCATCTCTATCTCACTGCAAATTCCACCTTTTTATCTCTCTAAAAACCCCTCTCCACCTCTCTCTAACTTCATCAATTAGACGCGATGGATGAAGAGTATGACGTCATAGTGCTCGGAACTGGCCTCAAGGAATGCATTCTCAGTGGTCTTCTCTCTGTAGATCGACTCAAGGCAAGCTTCACTTCACCATTATTCATTTGCTTTCTCTCTCTATTTATTTGTATTAATTGATTGCTGTGGCATTCATAATTTTATTTCATCTGTTTATTTATTTTGTGTTTTCTATAGTCATTGAATCTCTCTCTGATCATCAAGCTAGCATGCAAATTTACATTGCGATATCTCTCTTACTCGACTGATTACGCATTTTTTTGCATCTGTTATCTGTTGTTTCTTCAAAAAATGAGCATTCCAGCTGTTTTAATGCCATGTTTGACCTCCATTTTTCATTTAGGGAAATATGTTTCAATCCTCAGCTTTGATTCGGTCTGGATCATGAAGTTTGGATTAGGATATCATGATGCTTGTTGCCCGAATCAATAGTGTTTTTTTGGGGTTTTATTGATGATTTCAAAATGGGTATTGCCTGGTTGCTTTCTTGTTCGATGCTTGATAGGGTTGGATTTGTTTTTTTTTTTCTGAAATGAAGAGAATGGAAGCAATAATGAATAATTTTGATCGGATTTTAGTGTCTTGCAGAGGTCCCATTTAACTAATTTCAGTTAAGAGTTTAATGCGTGCTAATGGATGTTAATTTGCAGTGGGGCTATATTACATGCTGCTTTGATGATCCATTATTAAATGCTCTAACAACGTTCATGATGACCTTTTTTAAATTGACTGAGATTTTCAATGTTAATTTGGTTGAAATACTGATGGTCATTGAGATCTGTAACTTTTTTAATTTGGGTTTCTCAAAAATTAGGTCACAATACTGATATAGTGATTCATTCCGATTCTTTAGTTGAATCACAAGTGGTTTAGTCATTTATGGATTGATAAAATCTTGCTCTCAACATTAATAGTTAGATGTCACAATGTCACTTGCATACAAAAAGGCAATGGGTAGATAAAATGGCTGCAATATCTAATTTATATACTCTTGTATCATATTATTTGTGATGACTGGTATGCTAAAAAAAAAGGGAATTATTCCTTGTTTAGGCTCAGCTTAGATTAGGAGTCTGTGTCTTTGCTATTGGTATATTTAATTATAATTGCCCTTTACGTCTGCTCAATGTATTTCACTATTTCGTTGTCTTTTTTTTTTTTGTTGTTGTTTTGCTATGGGCGAATGTCCGTAGTATATGGACTTAGTTTTTATGAAAATTGTGGTTGATTGGGCATGAAACTTGGGTCAAGGGTGATAAGAAATGAGTCTCAGCGACTGATGCATGGCCTCTTCCAGTTTCTTGACTAAATGTGAACTTCTGTCTAATGAGTCTCAGCGACTGATGCATGGCTTCTTCTAGTTTCTTGACTAAATGTGAACTTCTGTCTTATGTGTCACATGCTTTCTCACTATGTGGTTTGGTCAAGCAGTTATTTTATGACGTTGAACTATTTCTTTGCCTAAAAAGTTTTGCTTTGATCTAATGGATCATGCTTACTGCTGAACCAGGTATTGCACATGGATAGAAATGAATATTACGGAGGAGAATCCACCTCATTAAATCTCAATCAGGTGATGTATTCTTGGATATGCTTTTACATGCACCTAATGTAGCTTGCAATTGTGGTCTTCATATTTATTGTTATGTTCCTTTGTAGCTTTGGAAAAGGTTTAGGGGGGATGAGAAGCCTCCTGTACATTTGGGCCCCAGCAGGGATTACAATGTTGACATGATCCCTAAGGTATTCTTCTTCAGTTGGTTTACCCCATGGTTTTGTTCTCTTTATTTATTCATTTGTCTCTTTTTTTTCGGTTGGTGGTGTGTATACGAATGAATGCAATCTAGCAGGCTAAAACAACCATTCTTCTTCCTATATAACTTATTGGACGGATATTGATGTTCAACTACTTTCATTGCGTTAATGATTAAACAAGTAACAATGATATCATAGAATGTGCACAGACTTATCCATTTATAATATTAAAATTGTGCTTCACATAAGGCATCCATGTTGAAGTGATTTGGTCTTGAGTTGATCTTGGTAGGGGTATTGAGTCATACAAGTAGCTTCTCGGTTCCTCTCTTTTGCTCCCTATCTGTTTCTATTTCGCTTTCTCTTGTGTTTGGCGTAATATGCACACACAAGCACACAAAGGACACCATAAAGTTTTTATGACTTTGGAAAGTCTCAACAGATCCAAATCTAAACTGCAGTTTTGTCTTGTATCATTTTTTTCCTTGGTAATTTATAGCATAATCAAATAGGATATGGTGTCCGATACTCCAAGCGGCATGGATCCCATGTTCCTAATGATGAAAAATGGAGTTAACCATGATGGGACCTACAGAGGCATTTGTCCATGTACAGTTACCATCCACTGTGCATCATCAGGAATTGGTGATTGATGCCCTTTGGGTATTGTGTACTCTGATCCTTTGAACTGAGGTATGCTTTTCTTTCCTTATTTGGATGTAAAGTTAATTTTGTGATTGGTATTTTGCCAGTTCATGATGGCAAATGGTACTCTTGTTCGTGTTCTCATCCACACAGAAGTTACAAAATATCTCTCCTTTAAGGCTGTTGATGGTAGCTATGTCTTCAATAAAGGAAAGGTATTTCTTCATTACCTGGTTCAGTGATTCAATCCTAAAGAATTCAGTGGGCTTCGTCATTTGATAATTCAAAGATAACAATTTTTTGCATTTTGTCAAATTGATTATTTGGTAATTCGTAAGTAACACTATCTATTTATCAGATTCACAAGGTTCCAGCCAATGACTTGGAGGCATTGAAATCCCCTTTGATGGGGATATTTGAGAAGCGTCGTGCTCGTAAGTTCTTCATGTATGTACAAGACTATGAGGAGACTGACCCAAAAACACATGATGGGATGAACCTTACCAGAGTAACAACAAGAGAACTTATTGCGTATACACCTTATCTCAACTTAATTTTTTTCATTCTATTAGTTAGTCATTGTTTGCGGGAATGTCATGAATAAAGGGTTCATCTATGGGCTCATAGTGAGTGTCTTCTTTGTTTGACATGATTAGATATTATTATACTGATTTCTTTTGATATTTTGTGGTACTCATGGTTAGAGAAATCAGGCCCTTTTTCTGGCTTTTTGAGTAGAATAATGTGACTTGTCTTATGGACTATGGTGAACATGTTACCAATTTGAAAAATTGGAAGTTCTATAATCTAATGGACTATGGGAAAACATTGTCTATTGGGGCCATCAATGCCCAACGGAATGATGGATGGTGACGGAGACAAAGTTTGACCTATTAGAACAGGATATGATCCCATGTCTGGGTCCTTTCTATCCCATGACCTTCCACCATTTCACTGGATGATACTGACCTCAAGGGACCATGCTTTTGTGTGGTCCATTGGACTTGGTATCTTCTCCTTCAAAAATTATGCACCTTCAATATTTCGAGGCAGTTCATGCCATACATCTCTATCCAGTTACTGCCTTACTCCATAGTGCGATCATTGGTTTTTGTGGTTATGTTTTGTTTATGGCCACATTTATCCTCGTTCTTTACAGTTCCTTGCTCCACTGACTATATTCGTCCATAAAGATATCTTATAATCAGACTCTGTGGTCCTTTCACCTTTGGCATTTGGAGGATGCAAAATTGTGTGTCTTATATATTGTGGGCAAGTTGGGTTGTTTTTCATTTTGAACGTATTAAGAAAGAAACTAGTGTTAGATTTATTTTAGCTTGTATCATACAGTCCATGCCATACATAAAATTATTGGCTAGGGAATTTTTTTTTATCTGTGGATCCAGGAAGTTTGGCCTTGATGACAACACAGTGGATGTTATTGGCCATGCTTTGGCACTCCATAGAGATGACTACTATTTAGATCAACCTGCTCTGGATACTGTAAAGCGAATGAAGGTAGGAGTTCCATAACTATATACAATCTCCGTTCTTGTTAATCTAATATGATTATTATGTTTTAGCCCCCAATCGTTTTAGCTTGTATTAAAAGGTTATCGTTATTGCTATTGTTCTTGTGTTATTGTTGTTATTACTATCATTATCATCGTTATTACTTTTTTTAAGAAAACATAATGTTTTTATTTGTCAAATGTACTTCTATATAGGGAAAATTACTAAACACTCCCAAGACGACACTTTCTATGCAACTTACCCCCAACCTTACTTTTTCTTGTTCTTTTTTCCTCAAAACAAATTTTCTATGCAAATACCTCCCAAGGGAAAAAGTTCAATTTTTTTAGACGGAAATGCCCTTCCCGTACATAAAAATCATTTTGGCTAGATTTGACATTGAATTTTGGACCCTAGTAGCACATTGCTGGAGCACATAAGTGCCGGACTGCCATAAGACAAACTACCTACCGGACCGAAATTGAGTACTGCTAGACCGTCCTTTACATAGTGCCGAAGCCCTGGAATCTAGTAATATCTACTGCTGGGCCGCCCTTTGCAACTGCCGGACTGCACTTTACACAATGCCGGAGCCCTACTACCGGACCGCACTTTACACAGTGCCGGAGCCCTATTGCTGGATTGCACTTACATAGTGTCGGAGCCCTATCACCGGATCGCACTTACATAGTGTCGTCCGTATTTTGGTGGGATAGAGGAGAGAGAGGCACGGTAAGGTAAACGTAAGGGAGGGTAGTTTAGGCATTTTTTTAAATTTTTTATTTGGTTGGGGGTATTTGCATAGAAAGTGTATTTTGGGGAAAAAAGTGTGAGAAAAAAATTAGGTTGGAGGTAAGTTGCATAGAAAGTGTAGTCTTAGATTTTTTTTTGTAATTTCCCCTTCTATTTATGTGTCATTACGTACACTTAATTCTTTTTGTACTTTTACCTAGCAAAAAATGGAAAATATTATCAGCAGTGTAACCGATATCTTATGGCTATTGTCCTATACAACGTGGTAGTAAATGAAATATTCTTAATCCTCTGAATGAACCATCATAACAGATTCATTGACTTGTTTCTTGTTTGCATGATCCTGAAGTTAATTGTCTGATGTAGTGCTTTTAAGTAGTAAATGCAATTTGTTGGAGGTCATGTGGTACTTTACTAGTAAATCATTAAGTGTCAATGTTCAAAAGAAAAAAATTCTTTATGTGTCCCTTAGAAATATTTCATATTTCATTTTGGTTAAATAAGTTGAATCATATCAAGTAGCTTCTCTAGGTATCAAGGAATTTTTGGTGGTTAGTTATTGTTTACGCACCTTGTTTAAATATCTAGAGTTTAGGATTTTCTTAAGGCAATAAGTCTTGTAAGAAGCAAGGCCCTTATGAATTCTATTGAAGGCATGTTTTAGATGCAAGAGTTAGAGATAGGGCTTGTAATTTATCCTATGGTACATATCTCCTTTACTTGAAACATTTCTTTTTACTTTTTGTGTAGAATGTTGGTTATAAGAAACCAGGTGCAACATTATAGATTGGGAGGTGCTGGTGATTTAGAATGCATCCTCTAACTCATTCTAGGATTATTGCTTATTTTTTTTATTAATGTGACCTTCTCTTCCAGAATTGTGAGATCACTGAACCTGTTCATTCTATTTAGTGGTTGGCCTTTGCTTCTTATTGTGCCTCCAATAGGTCTTATCTCATGGTTTTATGCCTGACGTATTACTTCCTATTGCAGGCAGTATTCTGGTTTTTGACATAATGTGCCATTTAAACATTTAACATGATGGCCACTTTAAGGAGTTTAAGTACATTAAAATGCATTGAACCATGGTAATATCATAGTCCATTAGGTCATCGGCATTCATTAAAATGGAAGGTTATGAAAAAGATAGTGAGAGTGCGAGACCCACTATTGGGGTAATCTCCTGCCATTCTCTTGATCACTCTTTGTTTTCCATTGCCTAAAATGACTAAACTTTAATTTGTCCTTAGGCCATTGTATTACAATGTAGTTTCCTACATAGAATTTGACAAGAACTTTGGTCTTTTTAATCTCCGAATTCCTTAGCCAATGAGAAAGACCCACCATTGGAGTCATGCCCTGCTACTCTATTGATCACTTCTCTTTCAATGGTGGGAGCAACTAAACTGACTTTGGTTTTTCCATCATATATTACAATATATTTTCCCTAACAAGAGTTTGACAAGAACTTTGGTCTCTTTAATCTCCAAATTTCTTAGCTGAATTGTTCATGGGAACATCTATGCTCTCGACTTACTGGATTTTCTTTTCTCATAGTTGTATTCAGAGTCTATAGCCCGCTTCCAAGGAGGTTCACCGTACATTTATCCACTTTATGGCTTGGGAGAACTTCCACAGGTATGTTTCACAATTTTAATATTTGAAGTCTGTACAAGTGGAACTTTCTTCACTTTTTCGTTTTTGGGGATCGACTAGGACCTTCTTTACCTTGAAATGTTTCTTGATGGATTTTTCAGGCATTTGCACGTCTCAGTGCCGTCTATGGGGGAACTTATATGCTTAACAAACCTGAGTGCAAGGTAACTTTTGTAGTATTTTGAATCATATATTTTAATTGATATTTTTGGGTTAGTAAGATACCTGGTGCTGAAACCTAGACCAAGTTATTTTTCTATCATCATGAAAGAAAAAGAAAAATAAAAAACTGAACCAACTTGCTCTTGCTGGATAGCTAGCCTATAGTGCAGTTTAGTACATGGTTTCCATGGGACCCATGTACAGGTGATGCCAAAAAAGCTTATAGAGAAGTAAATACAAGTTTATTTTCAGCATTTAAGCATAGCAACATGTACTATGTGTAAGAACCAGTTTGCATAGCCTCAAAAGTAAAGGCTGAATTGGTACATTCATCCATATCCTTCTGGATGTATCATACCTATCCTTGAGTTGCTCACAAACCTGGCAATCATGGGGAATAAATATTAGTCTTCCTGACTCCGGCTTACTGGTTCTAGTTCTCAAGTTTTCTGTTTTTCTTTCCTATTTAGTAGGGAAACTTTTACTGTTAAAAGTTGAGGCCTAGAATGGATCCTTCTAAGTTACAAACTTGAGTTTACTGAGCATGCCTTTCTTTTCTTGTTTGCACTTACAAATATTGTCTCGTTTGGTAGGTGGAGTTCAATGAAGAAGGTAAAGTATCTGGGGTGACATCAGAAGGAGAAACAGCTCGGTGCAAAAAAGTAGTCTGTGATCCTTCCTACTTGCCCAATAAGGTGAAGTTTATGTTTTATAACATATTTCTTCTCAAAAATGCTTTTATCCTTAGGATGGAAAGATAGATTTGATACTTTGATGTTTTTAAGTACATTGTTATACTATCTGATCACTGATTATATATGATTTTAAGGATTTGCTGCATGACTATCCAGTATTTCATAACCACTATTCATCATAAAAAAAGGTTATATAATATTCATAGAGCTTCACTGAATTTACGCACATTCAATGACGCAAAGTTGCCAACAAAAAAGAAAAAGGAAAAATACTTTTATTGAAGTGTTACATAAAGGGAATTAACAACTGATACGCATGGTTGCCATCCCCCCATCTGTCTGTTGTGATGGATGGTGGAGATCAATCACTGTTCTGCTTGAAGCCTGCCATTGTCCTTAAAAAGTGGAACCATGCTGATCTTCGTGATCTTCCTGCATTGTTGAAAAGTGGATGGTGTTTTGTGTAGAGATTGCTACACTTCATTTGTTTAATATACTGACCCTAAATAAAATGCTTCTATATGTTTTGACAAGTTTTTCAGTTTCAATGCAATTGCCCTTGAAAAGAAACTTCAAGGCTTTGATCATTTAAAAGAAAGATGTAATTTGATTCCTATAATTTGATCTTGTGTTCAAAACTCTTTTAAGATTTAGTATATTATTTTTATTTAATTCATTGGATTCGACATTATTTTCTACAATAATCATTGTCTGAAAAACTAGAAGCTCTTTTTATTTTGTTCTTCCTTTTTTTGGGATAATTAACTAGAAAGTTTCATCAAATGTAACAGGTGAGAAAAATTGGAAAAGTTGCGAGAGCTATTTGCATTATGAGCCATCCCATTCCAAACACGAATGACTCCCACTCGGTGCAAATTATTTTGCCTCAGAAGCAGCTGGGACGCAAATCGGACATGTAAGTGAATAAGCTGTTTGTTAATCTTATTTGTGAAGCTTTATTTACCTTCTTTTCTCCTCTTTCCATTATTTCTAAAAGTTAGTGTTTTGGAAATTTCCCCAGAAGGGTTGTTCAAGCTCCTGCATTTTCTGCAATGTAGTTATCATCGTAATATTGATTTTTTTTTTACCTATTCTCATTTATATCAAGTATTTGTGTGTGTGTGTGTGTGTGTGTGTGTGAGAGAGAGAGAGAGAGAGAGAGAGAGAGAGAGAGAGAGAGAGAGAGAGAGAGAGAGTAGTATATATATAGTATATATATATAGTAGTACGTAGTACGTACGTAGTACTAGTACGTAAGTAGTAAGTAGTACGTAGTACGTATATACGTATACGTAGTACGTACGTACTAGTACGTGTACGTACGT
>NW_006500355.1:1139272-1152276 GCF_000471905.2 Amborella trichopoda | reverse complement strand
AGAGAGAGAGAGAGATTTTTAAATCAATATGATATCTTATAATGTCTAAGGAGCATTCTATTACGATAATGGTTAAAATGGGCATAACATCTATTTGTCAAAATATTGGCCGGTATTGCTGTAATGACCTATGGCCTTTATGTTTTTTTTTTTGAGGAGGTTAACAGTTTGTATTAAAAAAGAAGTGTACATCAGTAAGAGTTGAGAGTACCCACCGACCGGGTCTCTCAACCAAAAAATGGCCACCTAGCAGTGGACCTGTACAAAACATGAAGGCTAATAAGATACCCCCAAATAGAAGAGATAAACTGTGCAAAAAGGAGGGCTTATAGGACACGCCCATTACAAGAGATAAACTGTGCAAAAGAAATAAAGACAGCGACTGTAGAGGTCCAGAGCAAAAAAGGAGATGGACCAACGACCAAACCACAGTCTAAGTAGCTCAACAAAAAGTCGCATCTATACGGTGGCTTCAGCTTGGGCCTGAGCGGCATCCTTAGCCAGAAGATCTGCGAAGTCGTTCGACGTCCTCCAGATAAGCGTCTAGTAGACGTCTATAATCTTGCAAATATGCTCAATTTCGTCAAAAAATATGGGCAAGGTACCACAGAAGAGTCGCCTTTCCAGAGGCCCAAGAAATAATGTTTTTGGCGTCCCCCTTGACATACAACTGCGAACCCCAGGTTAGGTCGAACTTCTTAATGCCCAACGAAAGGGCCGTAGCCTCTGCAAACTGAGAATCTACATGACCTAGGTGATCTGAGTAAGGGGCCAAAATATTGCCATTATGGTTGCAAAAAACCCCATCGGCTCTAGCTGGGCCTGGGTTACCCAGGGAGCATCCATCGAAATTGAGCTTGATGATACCAACCGGGGGAGGCGACCAATTGTTGGCTCTTGATACCTGAGGGGGTACAAGGTGTATGAGATTCTCCCAGTCGTGAAGGAATGTAGTAGCCGAGATTCCAGCGAAAGCCCTATGGTTGGAAGCTCAAAAGATTACCAGCGAAGTAATCTTATGGAATAGAGCTGGGACGGAAAATCTTGGAATTTCTTTTGAGCCAAAGGACTCATAACGTTGCCGCTAAGGAAGCTTTCCATAGGATTCTGCCTGACTTCACTCAGTGAGAATCGAAGGAATAGTGAGCGTGGGGTAACTCAAGAAACTCCAAAAAGTTGGATAGTAAGGCTCCAAAGTTCAAGGGCTAGGTGGCAATGGATAAACAAATGAGAATTCGTTTCTTCCTCGCAAAGGCACATAACACACCTATTGGGGATTTGAATCCCTCTCCTTTGGAGGTGGTCTACGGTAAGAGCACGTTCAGAGCGGGCAATGCAGTTAAAAGCTTGCACTTTAGGTGGTGCGACGGTGGACCAAACTTTGGATAGAACAAGAGTCTCTTGTAGAAAGAAGCCACCAAAAAAGAGCCTGTGGGGGAAGGGGTCCAGACTAGGGTGTTAGTCCTCGAAAGGGCAAGGAAAGTAGAGTGGAGGGAGGCTGAAAGAGAAATGAAGTCTAAAGTTTCTTTCTCAGAGAGCGAACGCCTAAAGGAGGGGTTCCAGACCTTACGATTTTCGAAGATAATCATTTCCTCAAAGATTAAGGAGGATTTGTTAACTGCCAGAGAGTAAAGAGAAGGGAAGAGATCTCTTAGTGGGGTGTGGCCTAACCAAAGGTCGGACCAGAAATGCACCCTAGCTCCTCCTCGCACATGAAAGCGAATAAATTGCTTGAACGGATTAAGGGAGGTCAAGAATGATTTCCAGGCACCAGAGTCCCTGTTCGCAGGTTTGCCCTCAGGCAACCAAAGATCAGGCGAAATTCTGTATTTGTAGCGAAGTATTTGGGCCCATGGCGAGCTGTTTTGGGTGGCCAACCTCCACCAGACCAGAGGAAGTTCCTCATCAGTTGGTCGAGACGTTTAGCTACTGAGGCTGGCATGTGGAATAAGGACATGAGGTAGACTGGAGAGTTGCCCAGGGTAGCTTTGATGAGTGTAGTTCTCCCTGTGAAGGATAGGTATCTACCTTTCCATCCTACCAATTTCCTGACCACTGCCTCTTCTTTGGCTTCCCTAGACCCAGGGGCAAGCCCAGATATGACGTGGGGAGATCCTCTACTGTACATTCCTAGCAGGGGATAAGGTTCATGGTTTGAAGATTGGATAGGCCTACCCTTATCATTTTGGACTTTTCCATGTAAACTTTGAAGCCCCGTGGCATACTCAAAGCAAATAGAAAACAACCTAAGGTTATCAATATCCTCAGGAACTACATCTAGGAAGACTAATGTGTCATCTGCGTGCTGCAAGTGGGACATGCACGGGCCATGCATACTGGTTTTGAAGCTAGAGAGGATACCAGCTTGATACAAGCAAGAGATGGATTGACTGAAAACTTCCGTTGCAATAAAGAAGAGAAAAGGTGAGAGGGGGTCTCCTTGGCAGAGGCCCCTCGAGTACGAGAAGAAACCTTTCGGGGACCCGTTGATGAGTACTGAGAAGGATGGGTTGGAGTAGCAACCCCTCATCCACTTCCTCTAGCGCTCACCAAATCCCATCCTTGACAAGGTTTCGTCAAGGATTAACCAGTCCACGTGATCGTAAGCCTTCTCCGAATCAATCTTAAAAATCAAGCCCGGCTTTTTGCTGAGGTGTCGAGAGTGCAAACACTCATGTGCCACCAGCACTCCTTCAAGGATTTGATGAAGGCGGACTATGAGGGAGAAATGATGAGGGGAAGAACTTGTTTCAGCCTGGAGGCCAATACTTTGGAGAGGATCTTATAAGAGGAATTGACCGAACTGATTGGTCGGAAATCGTTCAATTCCTCTGCCCCTTCAATCTTGGGGACAAGCGCTAAGAAGGTGGCATTGATGGCTTCATGGAGGATATCACGGTGGAAGAATTTCTCAAAGAAATGCAGGATGTCTGTCATGAAGGTGTCTCAGAAGATCTTAAAAGGGGCAATCGGGAAGCCATCGGGGCCAGGGGCTTTGTCTTTGCCCAAGTCCTCGATAGTTTCTACAATCTCATCTTCAGAAACGGGGCATTCCAACCGATGGACCCGATCAGTGGGAAGCGTTTGGAATGGAAGATTGCCCATACTAGGTCTAGGGACCGAGGGGGTAGAGTAAAGAATCTGGAAGAAGGTGAGTATTGCTGATTCGATGTTTGGGCCTCGGTTCAGAATCGTACTTCCCTCCTTAATGGTGGAGATGGAGTTATCTCTTCTTCGGCAGTTTGCAATTATGTGGAAAAACCCGATATTATGGGCCCCAGATTTGAGTCAGGTAACTCTAGACCTTTGGTACCAGTACAACTCTTCTTTTTTCAGAGTTGAGAAGTACTCCAACTTCGTTTGAGATCTAAGACTGGCCTTTGAAGAAGATAACGACCTAGATTCCTTAGTTAGATTGAAAGCTTGGATAACATTCAATTGGGTTTGCTTAATTTGAGAGAAGTTCCCTGGGATAGATCTACTCCAGGTTTTAAGAGAGGCTTTAAGTAATTGGATATTTTTTTTGCAGCCTATAACCAGCTCTGCTTGAGACTTGGGATGAGAAGGAATCCCACCATGCAGGTATAGGCGAAGACAGGGTGTCTTCTTTGAGCCATGCAAGTTCCAACCTAAAAGGTTTAGGGCCCCTTGGGATCGCTAGAGTGTCTAGGAGGATGGGACAATCTCTTCCCCGGAGGAGGATATCAGGAACCTGTCCAATTTAGATAGGGTCGGTTGAGATGAGTGGTCAGACCACGTGAAGATGTTCCCTTGGAGAGGAATATCTATTAATTCATTACGAGAGATGAAATCCGAGAAGTCCAACATTCCCTAGGAAATATTGGAGTTGGAGTTTCTCTCGATTGACCATTTGGTAATGTTGAAGTCCCCGCCCAAGCACCAAGATGGTTGTGGAAGGGTAGCTAGTTGATCTAGTTTTAATCGAAGACGGGTTCGAAGCTGCACCGAGTTACGACCATAGATGGTCGAGAATTTCCAAGGAAAGCCATTGGAAATTCTGGAAAGGAGCACTGTAATTGAGAATTCCCCAACGTGGGAAGAGACAAGATCGTGCTCAGAAGGGTTCCAGATACCCATATGCCCCTGAGGGCCCTACGGCAGGTAGGGACAGCCACTGGCAAGGTTTTCTGCCCTAGACTTGACGAATCAATTGAAGAGTAGGGGCCGGTTTTTTGGTTTTAGTAAGAGCAAGGATAGTGGGGCAGTGTTAGCACACATGTCTCAAGCAGCATTCCATTTGAGAGACTGTCCCAAATCGCGGACATTCCAAGTAAGGATTGTCATGGCAACACTGGTGAGGGGAAAGGAGGAGGCTAGTCTAGGGGACCTCCTTGGAATAGATTCCCGAGGGGGAGAAGGAGAGGGGGACATTGAGGGGGGGCCATGAGAAGACTGTTTATCATAATTAACAAAGGAAAATAGGTTGAGGATCTCTCTTTGACCTCTGAAGCTCACCTTCAAGCGGCTCTCGGCATCCGAAATGAGAAATTGGTGGAAGAGTCCTTCTGGTCCATCATGGGGAAAACCCATGATTCTAAAAATGTCCTCATCCTGTCTAACTCTCTATCAACCTGGTCTCTTACTAAGCCCTTTGCTTGTTCTGGCGTTTGAGAATCACCCATCGGTTCTGATGGCGTAGAGTTAGAAAACTGTGGCTCCTCACAAGGAGGTGGTTCAGGGAGGTCGAAAGGATTGGACGGTTAAAGGTTGGGGGGTAGAGAGGGAAGAGGTTCAAGGGTCAAGGGGCTCAGAGCAGAGGGACAAACCACGGAGTTGTCTAGGTCAGAGGCAGGGATACTAGGGGTTGAGTTTGGGGGGCGATGAGGTGGTCGAGAAGGGTTGTGGGCTCAACCAAGGTGGAGCTAGAAGACAAGATGGTGGGCGAAGAAAAGAAGACCAGAGGTTGAGGAGAAGACGGGAAAGAAGGGGGAAAGTGAGGAGTGGCAGAGGGAATCTCGAAGGGGGAGAAGTGGGTATTATAAGGATGAGTCAGCCCAAGGATAGAGGGGTGGAAGGTGAGGTAGTGGTAGGGTTGAGGAGAGTCGAAAATAGGTTGTGCCGAGTAGGATAGATGGGGGTGTCCAAAGTGGTGGTAGAAAGGTAGGCGGAAAGTCCTAACGCGACAAATAGGAACCACGTGGGGGGGTGAAGGGGAAATACATGGCAAGAAGCGAAGAGAGGCATTCAGGGACAAGGGGTGAGGGGTCCAAAGAGTGCACAACTACCATCCCAAAGGGGTATTAGGTCCAATCCATAAGGTTAGGGTTCGGAACAGTGGAGGACGGTGAAGAAGGGGGGGTTTTGCTGTCGGGAGGGGCGGCCTGAAGAGGGAGGAGCAGAGAAGGGGGGAGGTCCGAGGAAATAGGAGTGCCAGAGGTAAGTGGTCCACTGGAGTCGATGATAGGAGCAGGTCAAATGAGGAGGAGGCTGGCAGAGGGTTAGTGTCCAAGGGGCGAAGAGAGGGTGGGGAGGGAGACAAAAGGGTTGTTGGAAAGGGAGTAGGCGGAAGGGTGGGTGGTCAAAAAATCAGGGGCCAGAGATAGGCAAGTGGGGGAGAGAGAGAGATGGGTAAAGGCAGGAAGGGGGCTTCAATGGGGGTGGGGATCTCAAGGCAAGGAGGACTCGGAGGAGGACAAGTGTCTCCAAAGGGATTCAGAGGGACCGTCGGTTCCACTTCACACTAGTGAGGAAAGGGGGCGGGTGAAGCTGGGATGATGAGAGAGGGCGGCGATGTGTCTGAGGTGGCTGCAACGGTCGCAGAGGTGCATGTGGGAAGGCGACTGGGCACGACAAGTGTCGAAGGGCACTCAGGCTCCCGACAGTGGGGAAGCCACTTATGCGGCAGGCTGGACGGAGGTAGGTGGCCGACATTAAATGGAGTCGATGCATGTGCAGAAGGCCCAGCAAAGACCGACTGAACCGACAACTGTGGCAGGGCACGTCGTTCGTCGGCAATGAGAACTCCTTTGCTGGGGTGAGAGGGAAAAGGGGCACCTTCCCCGGGTAGGCCCAATGAGAGATTGGCATCATCGAAACTCAGAGGACACACGCTAAACTAGGTGTGGCTACAGAAGACGATGACGGCTGGTTGGATACATGGCGACGGAGCAATGAATCTTGAGGAGGGGCAGTTTTACTCTGACAAGGAGTCCAGGTGGCAACGGGCCCCGGTTTCTGACTGGTCGATAGTTGACTTGACCACTTGGAGGGAGCAAGGGAGGAGGTTTCTGGCTGTTGGTGTCCCTGGAGTGGTGGCGTTTCCCAGAGACCTTAGTCTAGTCCAACGGGTTGGACCGTTGGGGTTGATTATCTGTGGGAGGGTTGAAGAAGAAGGGGGAGGGCGGAGATGCCAAAGCCCAAGAGATGGAAAGGGGAAAGAACAGACCCTCAACCTTCAGCCAAATGATGGGTGGGATGAGCTATGTGTCTAGAAGCTCAGTGAGGAGACGCATGGAACCAAGAGGGAGAAACTCTAGAGATTTCCAGTGGATAGCTACCAGCAAACCGCAGGCCTCAGCCACTTTGTTGAACGTAACGGGAGACCACGCGTGGAGGGGAATGTCTGCAACCATGACCCAAACCTTTTGCTTCTTGAAAAACCCATCCAGCGGCGACTATTCCCGAAACTTTAAGCTTGCTCCTCGGAAATTGTAGGGGACTCTCTTCGAGAATACGACGAGCACTCTCGCCAGAGGGAAGACTGAAGAGGATGCCCCCCTTCGACATGTGGCAGCATCCAAGCTGGGGTTCGCCCCAAATTAGTTGTGCCCATTTCTCTATCCCCTTGATGTCGTCCCTCCGAGGATAGAAAGTACCCACGAGCGAGGCTTGAAGTTTAGATTTTAGGGGACCAGAGATCTCAGCCGGGGTGGAGAGGACAAAGGGTAGGTATGGGGCCCCCAATCGCAAAGCAAAGGACGGCAAAAGAACGGTTACGGGTGGTTCAGTGGTAGCATGGGGAGAATGATACATGGGGGTGGACACCACCTGAGCGAAGGAAGGTGAAGGAGAAGGCAGTTTGCTTTCCCGTTCTACGGCGGGGGAGGGGTTACAAGATGAAGGCTTGGGGCAGAGGCTGGAGATCTTGTTCCAGTCAGGAGGAGGGGGTCGGGGAGGATGAGGAGGAGGAAGATGATGCAGTCTCTGTCTCCTCATGTCTTTTTTTAATGGCCATTATACGTGTTAATTTAAGTTTTTAACAGTTCTTAAAACCTTGTCTTTTATTGCTAGCTTTTCTACTTGGTGGCTATTCCAATTGTATGCGAAGGGTATAAATTCTTTATCTGAATGTAATTGGTGACATTAAGGAAAAGGAACAAGAAAAAAATTGAAGATGATTATTAAAAAAAAAGAAATTAAAAAAATTGGTTGGTTTGCAAATTACTGAATTTTTCTTGGGGGTAGTTTGGAGAATTTTGCTGATTTTAATTGGCCATTCAATGGTTGCAGGTATCTCTTTTGTTGCTCTTATTCACACATGGTTGCTCCTAAAGGGAAATTCATTGCATTTGTTGCGGCAGATGCGGAGACTAACAAACCTGAAATTGAACTAAAACCAGGGATTGATCTTTTGGGACCAGTTGATGAGATATTCTTTGATGTTTATGATAGATATGAGCCTGTCAACGAACCTTCTCTTGACAATTGCTTCATATCGACTGTAAGTCTATATGCCCGTCATCCCTTTTATCATTGTGAACCATGTTGTTAGATTCGCTTTGAAGTCTTCTTCGGTTTGGTGAGAAAAATGAAGAATTCAGTGCTTCGGCCGATTCATGGGAAAACTTCAGACTTTTTTTAAATTTAATATACAAAATATATAAAAATAATGGAAAAAATTAAAAATAAAATTTTAAAAATATGTTTATATAGATTTTTATTTTCTTCGGCCGCATCAGACCGAAACAGCCGAATCTGATCGAAGCGGCAACGCCAGTTTTCTCTTTGCTTCATTCTAGGCCTAAAATCTGGAGGCTTCAGCCTCTTTGGCTGAATCGAAACGAAATTGAGAGCACTGCTGTGAATCTTCCACTACTCTCTCTCTGTGCATCTTTTTCTCTCACACACATATGGATGATGGTTTTATACTGCATATAGGGGTGTGTTGGACCCCTAATTTTTGCATGTCTAGATTTCATTCAGACAATCAAAATAGAAAAAGGAATTATTCACACAGAAAAAGGGAAAAATGAATCCGATATTTTTGGTATATGCTAGCCATTGATTTGGTGGACTATGGATCCTGGCTTTCAAGTACTCAAATTTAATATTTTGAAATTTTTTATGTTTCTAATCAAAGATATGTGCAAAAGTTCAATGCAAAGAAATCCCTTTAGCTGCTTGTTTTGGAGCTTGGCTTATACTGTAGCTATTTGCCTATGGACTTAACAGAATCTTTTCCTTATATGTGCATATGTGATAACCTGCGAACAATTAGGGCTGGCAATGGGGCGGGGTGGCCCAGCCTGACCCATCCTGGATGGCTTGGCCCTAAAAAACTAGGGTTTGGGCCACATATGTCACAAGGGCTAGGGCGGGGCCACAGCATATCCGGCCTGGTTCGGCCCGGCCCGCCCCCCCCCCCGCCTGGCCATCCCTTTTTCTTTATTTTTCCTTGATTTATTTGCCTTTTTATCTAGCCCAACCCCACCGGACTAGGCCCAAAGCCAGCCCGGCCCATTGCCAGCCCTTTTGAACAATTTCTCTTGCTCCCTCTCTCTCTCTCTGTGTGATGACCTACAAACTGATCTCTCTCTTTCTCTGACGAGTTGTGAACAAAACTGTCCATACCATTTCAGAGTTATGATGCAACTACACACTTTGAATCAACTGTGCAAGACGTGCTCTCTATGTATACTATGATAACTGGAAAGGTATGTGATTGCCATTTGAGCTTTCTCTACTTTATTTCTTTAGGATTTCTTTTATGTGATATAGATAAGGCAACTACTGCTTGCAACTATTTACTCAGTCCGTTCTTAACCTTTACTCGCTCTCTTCTGCATTTTTCTTTTATCAAACTTCCTATTAGGAAACCTCTAGTTTTTCCTAAGGATTCTATACTATGAGATCATTACCTTTTGTACACAAAGGCCATAAACAACCCATATGCTTTGAGATGTAATATTGGATGGCTTGGTGTGTCATTTCTCGGCACTAATTTTTCTTGGACTTTAGAGTGTGGGTTAATGACATGATTTTATATATGGCGGCCAGGGGCGGTTGTGACAATTTTTGTACTAAACCATTTAATTGCAGTGAAAACAATTTGTCTACCTAAGGGCAGACTGCTACAATGATCCACTTTTCCCTATTTTGGGGTCCTAAGGGCATTTGTTTTGCCCCAAATTTGGTACACAAGTCTTTTGGACTCAGCTAGAAAGCCCATGGAAAAATTTATAGAAAAACCCAACTCAAGAGTGGCTAGAACTAGCTCTTTAAGAACTCAATTTTTTTTTTTGGAGATTATCCAATTGATGATGATAAGCAATTTACAAAATTTGTGGTTAAACAAATCTCTCTTAACTGTCTTGATCTCGCTCCATCTTTCCTTTCCTAAAATTGGCAGCCCATACTGTTGCAATTTCTCTCTCAATAAAAATCATTCCATGTTTTTTTGGAATTCTTTTTGCGATATTCTATGCAAGATCTAATAGAAAATGTGAACAAATTTCAGCTCAAACAAATGCACTTTAAGGCTCCAAAAAAGGGAAAAGGCATCGACTGCAGACAAAATATTTTCCCTTTATAGTGTACCTTCCCTGTTTCTTCCGTTATTTATTTGAGTGTGGTTTCTGCTGTATTGATTTTGTTCCTAACCAGGTGCTCGACTTAAGCGTGGATCTGAGCGCCGCAAGTGCTGCCGAGGAATGATACCGACCACTGAGAAACATGATTTGGTTTGCTGTTTGGTTTGATCTTTATTTGAGGTCTGTATTTTGTTAAGGATTGTCCATTTGCTTTGTAGTGTCCTTGTTATAGTTCTTGTGTAATTTGCTGACTCCATGACTTACCCCACATGCTATCTAAGAAATGGTAAGCATTAGTTACCCAATCCACCAACCATATTGAATGTTCATCTATTCGTATCTCGTGTGCGGTTTTTTCCTTTTTGGAGGCTCTAGAAATGTTTGGAAACATCTGCAACAACCCCATATAAGGGATTGTCTACAATGACACCATTACCTTTACTATAACTACACAAAGGTCACAAACACCTGAAGTTGTGAAATGAAAATTGGACTGCTGGTTGTGCCATCGCATTGTACAAACACTGCAAAAGGGAAAACAACTTCAGACTTTGAGGGTAGTCAAGGATATACCTTTAACTGCTCAATTTTACATTTGACGGCTTGAAGTGATTGTGATTTGTTTGTACCAAGAGTAATTGTAAATGGTCTTTCATTATTTCTTAGAACTAAATTGTGGCAGCTTTATTTTTGTTTGTGTTCCTGCTTTTGGGTGTGCGTGGGCATGCATCGCGTTGTAAATTTACTTGCCATTTACATGAGAGCAATGGTAGGAGCTTACCAATGTGGGGGTCACCTTGGTAATTATCATTTGAATATTTGTCAGTTTGGTTAAGGATTCACTCTCTATATGGTTTATGCAATAGTATTTTTTTTTATGAGAGAGTTCATAAAAATGTTAGATAACTTGGGTTGGGTTAAACCAACAAGTAGAGCTATAGGGAAATTTATCAAAATAACCATTAGAGATGGATGTCTATCATTTATCTTTTTTACAAGGAGGTTACAATCGTTATGAGCTGTTAGTAACTATGAAATGTCAAATTGGATGGCTTGGGTTGTGACAAATTTTGAGAATTTTTTTTGTATTTTTAGTCTAGTCAATGGCATGCAACCACCCGATTTGAAATGACATACAACTACTCGATTTGAAATCTGACAAACATATTGAATGTGATCTCCTTGTATTAAAAGTATATGGTCTTTTTGTATACATTTTCGGAAAATTTTAAACCTATAGTTTGATTTAATTTCAAAATACCCATAAAATGCATGATTACAAGAACTTAGGGCTATTTGTGTGATCTATTTTTTTTTATATACACTCTTTTCATTATGATGAACAATCATAAGAAAAAAAAAAATTGAAAATGTAAACTAAATATTTTAGTTTTTAACCTAATTAATATAGGCCGTCTATTTGATGAGATGTTTGGATTTAGGCCTTTAAAGGGATTTTGTGTCTTTTTTAAAATTTTATTAATAGGGAATTATCGAAATATATTTTAATTTTCGACTTATTGAAAAAAAAAATCCCATACTTATGTAAATGACGTCTATAATTTTTTTTTTCCTCTCAATTTCAGTGTTTTTCTTATTAAAATAGCTCGTATTACCGTGAAGGCCGTATGCATCAAGGTACTTAAATGTGCTGTAATGACTTTAAAAAATTATACATCATTTAAATGAGTACTTGAAGGTGTATCACCATACCCAAAAGATCCGTGTGTTGGTACTCTGTTTTTGTTTTTGCCAGATTTCTTCTCCGGTGTGGTTGGTGGAATAGTTGGGGTGGGCCTGATGTTCGAGATCACCTCTTCTTCTTCGAGGTCACGTAAAAGGTCAGAGGTTTCGAAATCTGTTAAAGATGGGTTTCTGGGTGCCTTGGATATTTCGTCTTCGTACAATGGGTGTGGATTGCAAGGTGGGTCTTTGGATTTCTTGAACGCTTGTTGTTCACACAATGGGAGGGCATTGCAAGATGGGGGGTTTTTTGAAGAAGGGATCATCCCTCCTACTGCCATTCAACTGCAGCACCCACCCCTCTAACGATGTTTTTAGGGTTGTAACCACAATGATCGTCAGGAAGGCCCCCTCAAAGATTTGTAATCACCTTCGTTCCCTTCATATCAACAAGAGGGTGTAATTCTGAAAATTGTAGTCACCTTCGTTCCCTTCATATCAACAAGTGGGTGTAATTCTGAAAATTGTGCCTGGAATATGCTTCCTGGCTCTGCGTGTGCACTCACAGCAACGGAAGAGGCAACAACGCGAGGAAAGGGCAAGAAGAAAGATGTGGGAGTCCTCCGCTACTACCATCGCGGTCTTTTGAGTACGGTAATATACTTTTTAAGTCGTCACGGTATTTTGAGTGCCGTATAATTTTTGAAATTCATCACAACACTTTAAGTACCGTGATATGTGGGGGCGTTACGGTAATACGACTACTATTAAAGATATTTTGGTAAAAAAAAAAATGTCAGAATAAGAAAAAAAAAGCGTATCGAGGAGGTTTACGAAATTTTGGGTTTTTTTTTTAATAAATAAAAAATTAAGATACATTTTTTATAATTTCTCATTTATTATCATTAAATGAACAATATAAAAATAAAAAAAATGATTATGAATTTGTAAGGCCTAAGCCTCGGAGTTTACCAAATTGATTAGACAGTTTCCAAAAGTTATAGATCGAAAAAATACTCCCAAGTAAGCTTTATGATAGAGGAAGCATGTTATACATTCCAATACAATATATATATATACGCAAAAAAAAATTTCCAACTCCTATAAGCGAAAAAGAACAGTGATTTCGCCTATCTTCATCACCGTCAAAAGTTTATTACACGGTCACAATTGTCAGGTAGTGTTTTATTTTTTTATTTTTTTCTATAAATTAGAATGATCTGAAATTTGGAACATGTGTACATATCAGTGATGTGCACTTAATAAAAATGCAAAAAAAGTAATTCACGAAAACATTTTTTGGGGGTATTTTGATCAATTTATTTTATGTAAAATAGTATTTTGATATTTTTCATAATTTCGCCTATTTTTGATGAATAGAAAAGAAAAGAAAAATGAAACACTACTGGACAATCGTGACCGTACGATGAACTTTGGACGGTGATGAGGGTGGACGAAATCACTGTTCATTTTTTACCTATAGGCGTTTTGTAGTATCTTATATATATATATATATAATAGTAGTAGTCGTGTTGTTACGTTTATTTTACG
>NW_006500355.1:1068681-1139004 GCF_000471905.2 Amborella trichopoda | reverse complement strand
TGAAAGAGAGATACCTCGCCTGAATAGGTTTTAAAACCCCATGAAAGGTGATTATCATGCAAGCGAAGGATTTGTTGTTTCTTTATCCGTGCCATTGATAGACATTTTAAGATATTTTGTAGCATATCCTCTATTTTAGTATTATATTTGAAAGGGGAATTTATTATTAAATTATCCACAAGAGATGAGGAATTTGACATTGTACGCGTGTTTCGATCTAATTTCAAAATACCCATAAAAACATACGATTTTGAGTTGGAATAATTATAATTTGGCAAAATATTAAATATGCCCTCTTACATGTATTTTGACAAGTTTTCATGTCTGAAACCAAGACAAATAAAAATAATTATCTTGAAATAGATTTGGTTGTTTAGTCTACTTCAAATGTGAGAGAGAAGAGTGCGCACTTAAAATCATGGGAAAGTAAATAATGAGGCCACATGCAATGACTGTTTATGTGAAGACTAGCCCTAGAGCATATAGCAACCTCCTCCAGGACCATACTGTCAACAACTCCTAGCCCTAGAGCATATAGCAAGCTCCTCCAGGAGCATACCGTCAACAACTCCCTCAGGCAAAGTATATAGCATTTGGGATTTAAGTATGAGAAAAGTTTATATAAGGTTGCAACTTTGAAATGTAGAATCATATATGCACCTCAAAAATCTATCGGATATATTGTTTTAATGTTGAAAAAGCCTTCTAATCAATCATCTCAACATCGAGATCTACGAATATGAAAGAACACAGTTTTTGGATATCGAAAATAGTGCATCTTACAACACATTATCTAGACCGTCCATTTTCAAGATTTTCATATATTTATAGATTTACTTGATTTTAACCATTTTTGAACTTTAAAATTTTCTAATTAGGTATGAAAATAGATTTTAAGATAATACCAATAATTTTAACCATGTTATGATAAAATTTTAAGATGCTCCTTGAAGGTTGCAACCTTATAGAAATTGCATCTAGTATTAAGTATTACTAGCTTATTATTTTAAGGAAAACATAATTGAATTTTGAGTTCTTGAAGATGTAAGGCTTTCTCTCTAAAAATTGGATCTCAGTTCAAACTTGGGGCGTCATCTTTTTTAGGCACATAAAGATCACAAATTAATTTTTTCCTTTGAAATTGATATTTCTTCTTTTTGTTCTCATAAATAAAATAAAAGAATTATGTAGATATGAAATCCACCATCTAAAACATGAATCAAGAAGGCTCTTTTCCATATTTTAGGGGCAGAACACCTTATTTTCTTTTTAATTTACCGATTTTAGGTTAGGATTCTGCTTACAAAGAAGGGATTTTGCCTTGAAAAATTGAGATTCCCATCTTTCATGTTTCACTAGGGAAGGAGTATTTTCTATGCGAGGGAGCAAAGGGACATATGCTCCTGCGGGCATTGTTGAAACGACCTAGTAACGGATCAGTTCTATATCACAGGATTTGCTTCCTCTGGCACAACCGTGAGAGTGACTGTATTATTGTTTGATCTCTTAACAACTGCCTTCATGGGCACCCCAACCTTGTCCTCCAGAACTTCTACAACCTGTTAAAAACCCATGAATCGTATTTTTCAGTTTAGGAATACATATATATGGAAAAAATTTATATAAAGGTGAGATCCTAAACAATCAAATTAAGCTGCATCTCAAAAATTCACTAAAAAAAGTTGTTTTGATGCTCAAAAATCTCAAATTGATCATCTTGACCTCAAGATGCATAAACATGAGAAAAAATGGATTTCAAATCTTGAAAATAGAGCATCTTAAAAAACGCATTTTCTAAACTATCAAAATTTTAAGATTTTTCAGTGTTCAAAGATCTGCTTGATCTACACTATTTTTGAAGCTTTAAATTTTATAATTAGAGATGAAAATAAATTTTTAGGCCATCATAAATTTTTCAAAACTGAAACAACATATTTCGATATCATCTAAAGGTGCACCTTACTTTGATTGGTTAGAGCTTCAGCCTTATACAAACCACAACCCATAGATATTACTTCAAGAGACAAAAGATTGATGCAGTTTCTACCTCCTCGACACTTCCCACTGGTTTTCCGTCAAGTTCGACAACCACATCTCCAGGGAGAAATCCAGCACGATCAGCCGGGGAGCCAGGAGTCACCTGTATCAGCAGTTTGTGATATGCAAACTCTCTCTCTTTTACACAAGCAGCAACATGGCTAGCAAGTAGATCTATTGAAGGTAATATATGATCCCAAATAGTTGGGATAATCCTCAGATGAGGATGATGATGTTGTGACACAACATGCATGCAACAACATACTTATATGTATTTATCAATTGGGAAATTGTAGTTCGGATTTCAAATAAAACCCCCATTTTTCTTTGTCTTTCCTGAATTGCATCCCAAATTAAAACTTAAAAGACCCCCTTCCATACAACTCAACCCAACTCCATTTTTCTTCTCAAAATATATCCATATAAAATATCTCAATTCCTCCCCCAAAACCATCAAATTTCTATGTCATTCTCCCACACTCACTCACAAAAATCCTCCCCTTCCCTCACTAAAACAACTCTTTACCACTTAGAGAAAAATAAAAAATAAGTAGAGAATCAAAAGCAATAAAAGTGAATTGTGGGTGTGAGAGAGAACCACGAGTTATGAAAATATAATTTAGGACACAAGGTTGCTGAGAGAGAGAGAGAGAGAGGTAGGGGGTGGGGGGGAGTAGTGAGGCGGAGGCAGAGTATTAGTAAAGGAAAGAAAAGGAGGAGGGAAGGGGAAAAGGGGAAAGGGGGGGTGGGGTGTCTTATTTGTAATCCTGAAATTCGGGGGGTTTTACCAATTGAAAAACTATGAATCAAACCAATCGAACGAATAAGAATTAGATTCAAGGCCCTATGAGGTATGAAAATTTGAGGTTCAATATTTAGCAAAGCCATTATGGAAAACTTACCAGTGGCACAAGTACCCCTCTGTTCACATCAGGGAATGAGGTATCTCTTTCTTTAAGCTGAGCAACGATCATATTGTTAAGATCAAGCATTCTCAAACCAAGCCAAGGCCGAACAACTCTCCTGCAAAGCTAAAAACCTAGTTAGAATCTTAAAAGTTTGCAAAAGGCCGAACAACTCTCCTGCAAAGCTAAAAACCTAGCTAGAATCTTAAAAGTTTGCAATAAATAAAAATATTAAGATAAAAGATAAAAGGTGGATATCCCTAGAAGTTCCAAATAAATGGTGATATATCATAAATCCCCTTTTTTCTTTTTTCAGATGTGAAAAAGGTAGGATTAGAACCCTTGAAGTCATGTTGTGGCTTTACCACTCTGACCAACCAAGCCAAGGGTCATCCCTTCTATTTTAGAAGATTGCAAATAAACAAATTTAGAAATACAACAAAATTGGTAATCTTCAGGTTGAGACTTAAACGGGGCTTCACCTGCTGCTACGGTGTAAGGGTCACAACCTAGTGTCTAAGGTTCAAATCTCAGCCTACCCACCTGCAAAAGCAAAGAGAAAGGGAAAAAAGAGAGGAAAAAGACTGCCAAACGACAAAGTGATCTTAAGATAATAGGAGTGGCAATGGGTCAGGCGGCCTGGCACTAAAAAAACAAGGGTTGGGGCCACAAGGTGGTAGCCCGAGGGCTAGGGTAGGGTCCGGCAACCACTGCACGAGGGTAGGGCTGGGCCGGGCTTGGGCCAAGGCCATGATAAGGCGGCCCAAGCCCTTTTTTCCTTCTCTCTCTCTCTTGGTTTATATTTATTTCAGCCCGGCACTAACAAGGCTAGGACCGCCCTTGTAGATACTAGGGCCAAGGCTAGCCTAGACCAGGCCAGTTGCCAGCCCTAAAGATAAATACTGTCTAAAACAGCCAAGGACATTAGGGCTCAGCCGGGGGTGGGGAGAGATTATTGAAATGCTACAGTGCTTGAGCAAGATACTGTAGCAATTGGCCAGTTGGTGAAAGACCAAGTGCTCAGTCTGAGCTCGAGTTTGATAACATTTCAGAAGTGTAATAGGGGGTGGAAATCTGAGCACCCTTTTCTCATTTCTCCTCATCCAAGCATCTAATCGAGCAGAAATTTTTGGGTTATGCTTGTTTTTGTATGATCTATAAATTGAATAGATTGAATTTGAGAAGGAAAAAAATAGACTTAACGGGTTCAAGATATCAAAAATTCGAGCTAAGTTTTCTCCATAAATGTTGCTCGATCTTGGATAAAAATGGCTCCCCAAGCCTATTTTTTATTCTTCATTGAATCATAGGCTGGTTTCTCACAAAAAAATACAATGAGTTTAGATTTTTGTTTCGGATACACTCGTCATCATCATCATCAGAGCCTTTTCCCAACTATTCGGGGTTGACTTTATTTTGGATACACTACGCACCTAAAAATTCAAGAGCTCGGATCATCTAGATCAGACTCAAATCACGAATCCAGTTTGGAATTACTGGTGTTTGAGGATGCTTTGACAAAGATTGGAGGCATTGATTAGAGCTGAGTGTAAAGATTAGAGGATCGGCCTCAAAATTTTGAGGCAACTTCCATTGTTTTCAATTTAAATTCATATAATTAATTTTAATTTTATCATTTTCCATATTGTATATACTTCTTATGAGTTTTGTATTTTTTTTTTAATTTCTAAGATTTTTCCCAAACTTTTGGGGATTTTTTCCAACCTACACGGCCAACTCAGGGCAAACTTGGCAAGTCAACTCGGGACTTGTAGAGCTTACTTGCTCCAGGCAGGACCCAAGTTCAGATCAGAGTATTGAGTCTTCCAACCTTGATAAATACATCTGAAATCTGACCTGCCTGCCTCCAAAATAAACCATAGAGGTTACAGGAATGGCCACTTGGAACAGCATGAATTTATTCAAGTAGGTCCCTAACAGGAGTATAGTAAGTTCATGATTCATCTCTATGTCAAAAACAGATTTAACTAAACAGTCACTCTGTTACTTCATGGAGTCCAAAGATCTGTAGATCGTGGAAACCCAATATTAGTATTTCAGAGATAATTAACGAGTCATCAATGGGTGAAATCATTAAAACATCACAGCAAATATAAATACAACTCGACAGGTCTAAGTTGGCAACATCTCTGATTGTTCCCATTGTATGGGAGCATGCCTCTTGTCATGGTGTCTACAACAATAAGAGTATTTCTATTATCAAAGGGGTAATAGAACCATGGAAATCTTACTGAAGACTCTAAAACTTGCATTTATTCAAAAGTCCCACAAAAATAGAAATCGTTAAATAAGGGGTTAAACTCAACATTTGAGATAAAACATATGAAGGTCGTGCATGACTTTGTATGGGGATGAAGCCTGCTTCAACGCTATCAAATTTATTTACCTTAATATTAAGCAACAAATGGTAGGATAAGGTGTAAATGACACTATTCAAAATGCCTACAAAACGTGTACGAGCAAATGTGCAATAACTTGGTTGCACTTCTATAAGCCTTCTAACAGGCCTACACCCTGATAATCCAAACCCCCCTACTGCACATTACAAAATCAGATAGACCACTGACTCAACAGGGTTATAACTGCTATCATTGTATAAGTTAATTAGGAAGCAAATAATTAGACAGAGATCATGGCTTTCGGATGGAATAACCTACCTTTTGCATGCCTGTCACCTCTCTGCATATCAAAAGATTAAAAAAGGAGAAGCTAGCTTCCACCAGAGCAACACCAATAATGAATACTGACATAAAGATGCATGTAACATAATGTACTGGCATAACATTTTGTTTGTGTAAGTAATAATTTAATAAACCTTCATAAATAGCTTTGAAGAACAAAGAAGAAATGATAGAAAGAGGGAGAATGGCTACCCATTCTTCTTGAATTGTTCAATAATTTTTATGATCGAGTCTATTGGTACAGCGAAGCTCAAACCATCAGCATCCACAATCTTCATGATGTTAACTCCAATAACTTCTCCATCAAGATTGACAAGAGGCCCTCCCGAATTACCCTATTGCAGGAAAAGAAAAATGAGAAGATTAGCAATGATTACTAAATGTATGATAGCAAAACACCAGTATGAAACGCTTCTAATATGATTGAGTTCTACTAGCTATGTGCATTTCATTATGTTACCACAGAAAACTTATGTTTTCAAAAACTAATACAAACCTTGCATAGATTTCCAACAAATTTTAAAAATATGTAATATTAGAATACAATACTAACATCATGGGAAAAAAATACTGCCAATATAAAATGAAAGGAAAAGAATATTACCAAGAGGCATCACAACAGAGTCAAATAAAAATGATCGGAGAAATATTGCCCAACACCATTTAAAGGGAATATTACCTCATTAATCGCACAATCTGTTTGTAAATACTCCCTTCGAATTCCTGCAAGACCCAAATCACTGCTTTTGCGGTCGACGCAGCTAGATTACATGAGGAAGATAACGAGGAAAAATTAGCCCCATGAAATATAAGTATGACCGCAGAAACTGAAAGAATCAACAGAAACTATTCAACAATGGAAGATAAGCAAACGCCTGAAAAAAATTACAAGAACAGATGACAAGGGATATCAATTCATTTTGTGGCAAGAATACAGCCCTTAATAGAGTTTTGAGTTTTGAGATCAATTATGCACTTCGTTTCTGTCGGTATTATATACTTTAGTATGTGTTTTGTGACAAGGCTGCATGAGTTCCTATGACAAAAGAACCTCAATAAAACTATTATTAAATAAAGTCATTTCAATAAAAGAATATTGCATGGTTTCCTTGCCCTTTTGTAAAATACTATCAGGTGACCCATTTTATATCTCTAGGGAGCTATGAAAAGCATCTGGCCATCCAAACTTATGAATGCTAGTGAGGAGACAAAGAACTGTCATCATAGAAAACTAAAAGTCCTCAAATAAATGGAAAATGAACTTAGTTCCGTTATGCTCATGACTATAGAGGCAAAAAGGCAGGTAAAATGGCTGTAAGACTATTCCAGAACCTGGTTCAAGGCAAGCCTCTAAGCATCCATTCATCTATATAAAACATCTTGAGTTCCAATATTGTGCACCTTTGCATCATTGACAATTATCTTCAACACGTAATGATCCACTCTGGGTTGAGTAGACACTACTGCCATTCTCCCTTTGAAATTTTGGTTTTTCCTTTCTAAAATGAAAAATATATAGTTCAATTGTTGATTGAAATTTGATTTTGGGAAAGCATAGTAGATCCATAGGACCATTATAAATTGATTTGGGGAAAGCAAGGAAAGATAGCCTGTCTATGACATACACTAAATAATTCTCTTAGAACATGGCACATGCTTAAAAATCAGAATTTCAACAAAACCAGTAATCAATTGTTCCCATACTACTATGGAAAAAATCTCCGCAAGTAGTTAAGAAAAAAAAAAAAAACCCTCAATATTATCGTAAGAGTGGTAGCATGTAGAAGCTCGATTATTACTCTTAACAATTCCGCATACAGTTTATTGCAAAAAGCTGTGGAGCGTGACAATAATGAATCACACCTCTCGAAGGAAGAAAACTAAAAAAAATCAGTTCAACCTTTTGTGGCATTGAATTTGGAGGCAACTGAAAACTTACCTAACAATACCAGCTGTTATTGTATTTTGCAAGGAAAGAGGACAACCTAGAGCTACCACCCAGTCTCCAGGACGAAGCATGCCTGATGAACCAAGCTTCGCAGCTGGCAATGGAGTCTTAGATTTGATCTTCACAACAGCAATGTCAGAGTGAAAATCAGCGTTTACCACCTCGCCTTCAAATGTTCGGCCATCTTGCAGAGTTACATCGACCTGCTTTCCAATAACAAAACCACATGATATGTAAAAAGCAAACATATAATACACAATATAATGTACAGCAAGAGCCAAAATAATATATGGTCCAGCAGGTACAATGCTCCCTCAAGCCCTATTTAGAAGTAGGGTTAGAACCCTAAATCTCGCGGATGTGTCCTCCTCAACATAGCAATCATCCCGGAAAAAACACACACACAGACACAAAAAAAAGAGAGGCTATATGTATCTAAACAACATGTTCAAAAGATTGAACAGAAGTCATACAATTTTGGACAATCAGATTTAAGTGTTTAGGAGCTCAAAATCCCTTTTTTTTGGGAAAACACTCATTTGTTGATTCGAAGGTGGATCCCAAAATTTAGATCGAGAAAAGACCCTAAAGTAGGTCTTTTACCCAAGGAAGTAAGTGTACAATGTGCACCGGCGAGACTGCACCTTATGAGGTCATGAACAATATATACATTACGAAGAACAAACACACGATCTTGTATCCTTGTCACGTCAATCATGTTATTTTTAATGAGCATTTCCTATGTTGGTGTCCATTTTATTAGAACCTTTGAAAATTAACAGGCATTCTAGTAAAAGGACCAACATATTTTTATATTTCAATAAAAAAAAAGGAACAAAATATATATTTGAAGAAAGTGGCCTTCTCTAAAACAGAGAGCACCCTTTATGGATCAGTATACTCTTCAATTACAGGACTTAATGAAACTTCAGAGCTTGTTACAGAGCAATCCAATTCATTCCTACAGTTTTTTAGAAAGCCAAAAAGCCACCTCATCACTAAAGTCAACAGGGAATACTATTTTACAGAAGTTAAACTCAATATTTAGTAGATTACAACCAAGTATCAACTATCAAGGAATGAAATGCATCTCTGGCAAAAGAAAAAAAGGTTATCAAGCCAAATGCCAGAAACTATTGCATATTGATAAATTTGAAACACAAATATATAGTTTGATAGGGAAGAGTCTGACCTTTCTCTTGTATGGAGACCTAGCACTTTGGAAGCCTACCACAACATGGGCACAAGTTAAGATTGTGCCGTCTGGATCAATTATTGTTCCAGATCCTATATTCTTCCCCAGGGTCATGCCACTGAAACCTGCTATGAAGAAAATAACCTATTTCGGTTGAAATCTAATAATATCTTTATTAAAATTTACAAAATACAGATCAAATAAATAACTTTAGTACATTACGATACAAGATGTTTGCATGTTAAGACTTGAGTAAAAAAAATATGAGTTTTAAAAATTACTTGAGAAAAAATATTCATAACTAAAATAAATAACTTCCCAATATGTTTATTATGTATCTAATTATGATTTATAAATTTGAGTGTATGTTTTATTTTTTCTTAATTTTCATATTTCTTATATATTTATTGTGACAGCTCTGAGAAAGAGCAAACTTGTGCAAGAGAATAAAAGAAATCACTCATTTGCTTCTTTCTTGCAAATCTTTTGCTCCCAACTACTTATCTTTGTGCACTGAGCACAATCATAAACTTCTAATAACTAAGAAAGAGTACCAATCTTTCCAAGACTGATAGAAAATTGAGCTATGTGAGAAACACAAGAAATCACCTTGTGTAACTGAAAGATTGACAACAGCAGGTCCAACCAGAGCAGCCGCATTTGCGATGGAATTCCTACCCAAGCAGCCAGAACTGGAGTTGTTCTCATCTCCAACATCATCAGAACCTTTCTCCTTGACACCGATATAAGGAGGTGACGTTGAACCTTTCTTCTTAATACCGATAAAAGGAGGTGAATTTGAATTCAACGTATCAGTACCATCAGTTCTAGAAAAGTTTACTGGCAGATACCCTAAAAAACAAATGCAAAATATAATTGACGATCAATCACTTTCTCCAAAAACTATCCAATGAACGGGAAATGGAAATGAGTAACTCATAACAAGTATATAAGAATCATATAAAGGGCACTTCTAACAAATACACAAGTTTCAATGCTTTTGATATCAGCCCTCTAGTGACAACACAAACATTTGGTTGCTTGTCACCCAAGCACTGGAATGACATGGTGGATCTCAAGTTTTTTTACTACCCAGGCAAGGAATTCCATGTTAAGAACATAAGCCTGTTGGGCATAGTTAGAATAGAGTTTTTTTTTTTTTAATACTATATTTTTATAATTTTTTATAATTCTACAGGTTTGAATATTTCCCTTATTTCAACATCAAAAAGTGAAGTTAAGCCTACCCTTGTTTGTGGTATCCAACCATGGAGAAAGTTGATGGACTTCTCCCAATAAAGACTGCCACCACCTCAATGGAAAGTCATATGAAGACTGAGATATGTTGGTCTTAAATTTTTCATCTCCTGTTACCAACGCAATATACAATGTCTCATAAAAAGAACTTCGTACATGAGCTTTGTGGGCAATATAAACGTAAAAGTGGGAGGAATTGCATTATACAATGCACTTTAGCAAGTTTAACAATAAATTCTTTACTTACTAGAGATTGTGTTGTAAATGGAGAAAGCACTAACTCCAACAATAGCCAATCGAAAGAGTTGTCCTGTTGTCTTATGTCCTCCTCTAAAACATGTTTGGGAGCCAAAATATCTGCTGTGATTTCCAGTCTACAAAGAATAGAAGTGTAAAATTATCAAAAAAAGAAGAGAAAACAGAAAAAGAGATCAGAATAACAATACCAGTCAAATGACAAATTATGCAATGCATGCCATTCCCTCCACTTTTTTTCTAAATGAAAAAAGTTTGAGTTTAATCATTGGGCAATGATGTCCACCTATTTACAACAACGAGTAGACATAATTCAGATTCATGAGTACCCATTCAGGATTACCAGAGCACCCAATATAAACCATATAACTATGGAACATGGACATGTATCTATGGTTTTTGTGCATCAACACTCTAAGGATATGATACACATGTATGACAATTTAGAAATGGGTGAGGTTTGTTTAGAGCCTAGGCTCTATATAAACTTTGCCCTTTAGAAATCTAGACACTTATTATTAATATTTCTCGTTGAAATTTTCATGGCAAAAAGAGTTAATGCTCCCTAAACTCCCGCCTCCTCCCACCTTTCAATAGTATAGAGGCATGTCTTGTCAGAAAGGCCAATATCAAGATTGGCGCATGTAACGCTCATATAAATGAAGACACTTGGACATGTATCCGTGTCTATGTAAAATATACACTATATTGACTTTTAGCTATGAAAGAAAATATAATTTTAGTACAAGGAGTAATTATAATGCTTTTGACTGGACAATCTTTGTACTGTCAAATTTCATTGAACCTTTTTTTTTTTCCATATTTTGCAACCAGCTAAAATTGAAGTGCAGATATCACTCTGCTTGAGTTCTAGCTATGATTTAGTATCAAAATAAATCAGTATACATAAATTTAAGAGACTGGCAAATTTTAGAAAACCATTAGATTATAAGGGAGTCCTCTACAAATTTCACAAAACTGAAGAAATTAAATCCGGAACGAGATCGATTCATTAAAAATTTGAAACCAAAGATAAATAAATGATTGATAGAATGCTTCAATGAATCAATCCAAAAAATGTAACACAATAAGGTCCAATTTTAAGGTCCAATTTTATGAAATGGGAGAATTCAAAAAGAAAATAAACAGATAAACCATTGCATTTTAATATGAAAAATAAAAAATAAAAATTAACAGGATCACTAAACCAATAAAAGAAATTCAGAATTCAACACAAAATACTTACAGTTAATAACAGCGGATGTCCCTGCCTCTGAGCTCCGTAGATTCTGAAACCCCTCAACAAAGAAGAAAAAACTTTTGCCATGTATCCTCTCTCCAAAAATAAACAATGGCCGATTCTTAATGCAGGATCATTAACGTCGAAAATTGATCATTTCCTCCAAAAATAAGATCCCATGAGATTAAAACTAAATCGAAAGTGAAGTAAAATTCAAAGAGATTTACAGGGCCAAAATGAAGCAAATTTGTAGGGTTCCAGAATGTTTAAAAGAGATTTTCTGGGGTTTAGGATTTTTGAAAAATATGAAAAATGGCGGGGTTTAAAGTCTTGAACCCCGCCTTTAAACCAGATCAAATGGTGACTCAAATGCTTCAGAAGTGACGATATAGCTCTTTGTCTTTACCTTAAATCCTAAGGACTGGATCGATATGCAATACTAAAGGCACGTTCCAGAATCAACGGTATAAAGGTCATTACGAGAAATACTTGGGGTCAACAAATTTGGGCACGTCCCAGTGCGCTGGATATGAAATGTTGTCATGTTTGCTTTGGAGTTTGGAGCGAAGAATTCCGATTTTTTTTTTTAATTTAGTATAAATAAATTTGACATTTGTATATAAAATTCAGTCTTTTGCTGGTAGAAGATTTTCGAATTGGTCTAAACAAGGCGAATTTGATAACATTGGTTGAAACTAGAAGCGGCAATGAGTTGGGTCCAAGATATTCTAAAACAAAATTGTCCATAATTTCTTAGGTGCAATGCATCACTAACCTCAATAAAATGATATTCTGAAACAAAACTGTCAACTTGCTCTCTAGGCTTTGGGGTTCGGGACATAACCATTAGAACGTAAAAACTAACTTTGGAAAAATCAAATTGCAAACTTGGTGCCTCAAAAAAAATTAACTTTTCAAAATTGAACAAGGACCATCCAATCTTTGGATAGCAAACTCTAAGAGTTAAATACTTCAAATTGACTTAAAAAAAACTTCAAATTCTAGTGCTTCTAAAGTTGATCTTAAAATCTGATATCCACAAAATCTTCCCAAGTAAGTCTTTTAACCAATGGAACAAGTGCGCAGTATATGTTAATATGGGAGCATAGTATATGTACTACTATCTTTGGGCCTTCCCCTAACATCTACCATTTTAAGGGGTGTAATTTACATAAGGCGGCAACAGCGTCTTATGAAAAAATAGTAGGCCTACAACTCCTAACCCTACCTGAAAATGCTTTTTCGCATAAGAAATCCTTACCATTGTTTGAAAATTTATTTCCACCCTTTAGTATGATTTTCAAGCTATGATAATGATGCATGTATGGAAAATTGATAGTCAAGAAAATGTATTATGAGATGCATTATTTTTAAAGTTTTTTTTGTTTTTCAAAAATATAATTGTCAATGTCAAAATGATCAAGTGGAAGGTTCTATGGTACCAAAACAATTTATTTGACTCATTTTAGAGGTGCAACCATAACTGTTTTTTTTTTAAAAGGTGAAAGCCTTGTACAACGATTTTCCTTTAAAAATATGCTTTTAAGTAGTGCGTGTATATGTGCGCATGTACAAGAAAAACAATACCATATTGGCCAACCTTTTGCATGTCCCCATGCACAATTTATGTCATGGAAAGACACATTGTTATTTAAAATATGGTAAAAAGTGAATTAGCCGCAATGTTACATATTAATTATAGCTTGAAGCTAATCGTTTATATACCAATCATAGTATTTTTGTGTATCCACTCCCAATCATATGATGAAAATTACCTTAAGATGTTTATTTTCCTTCTTCTATAAATTTTTTGAGATCACAATTGATAATTTTGGAAAAGCAAAATGGTCAAGCAATTTACGATTTATCAATGTAGTTGTAAGCTTAAATTGATCATTTGACTCTGTCAACTAATTTATTATTGAAAAAAGCTGGGATTAACCACTAGCTCATATGACCATATGAGCTCAACGGTCCATATTGAATCTGAACCGATCTGACAGTCACGACTTTATTTTATATTTGAATTTTAATTTTTTTTCTACAAATCCAAATTAAACATGTGTTATTCTCATCAAAGCACACCTAATAAAAATATATATAAAAAAATATTCACGAAAACAAATGACCAAAATACCTCCAAAACTTTTTCAAGATATTTTGATCAATTTATTTCATGTAAAACACTTTTTTGATATTTTTTAAAAATTCAACTATCTTTTATAAACACACTTAAAATTTCAAGTGATTAGACTTTATCGAAAAATAAATAAATTCAAACGTTACCAGACATCCGTGATCAACAGATCGACCCAGATTCAATTTAAACGTTGAGGTCATATGTTCATATGAACCAGAGGGCTAATCGTATCTTTTTCTTTTATTATTGGATTATATACAATGAGACTATTTACCTTTGATAAAGAGAAGTCACAATTGCTTACTACCATCCGATGTGAAATCTAATTGCTTAAATATACCAAGAATTTTAAAAAAATTTCTTTTGAACTTTGAGCTTGATCAAAGTAATAAATATAGCCACCTAATTTCACATCAAATGATTAAGCTTAATTGTGACCACCTTGTATCTAAAATAAATGACCCCATCATATACTTTCCCATTTATTATTTATATTACCCCATTCATTCAAGATTATGTTGACATTGATGAATAACAATACAAGATGAGATAGAATTCAAAATATATACATTCAAAAGAACTTAGAAGTGGCACCAATAGATGATTAGATTAAAGAAAATAGACTTAGATGGACTAATTGTACAGTGCCGACCCATACAACACTTATTAAAAAGTGCAAGTGCATTCAAATAGAATGCTAAAAAAAAGCAAAATGCAGACCCAAAATGACATTGTACTTGATAGAACAGAATGACAGACCATATATAGCTGACCATATATAGCTGACCCAAACAGTGGGGAAAAAGTTTAGAAGATGATTACTCAATACCCATGAGAGATGAGTTGCTTAGCATCCTACCCATATCTTTTCATTAATTTCAAAATACCCATCAAATTACACATCCTAGGGGTCTTTTGATAAATTTCTCAAAATAAACCATCCAGCAATGTACCCTAGCCAACGGATTTATACAGCAGCATAGAATCTTCTTCCTAAATTAATATCAAAACCTTTTTTTTAGATCAGTAAAATTAATATCAAAACTCAGTATTCACATATGATATTCCAATAACATTAGGGTAAGTGTTGTGAGAGGCGGCCTTGCCACCCTTGTCTTTGTATGAATTTCGAGAAGAGAGGGGCTTCCTTCGACCATGTGCGGCAGCAACTGCCTGCCGCCTCTGCTTGTTCAGCCTTCTCACTAGCACAGGATCATCCTCATCTCCCTGGAGCAAGGAAGACTAACAATTTAAAATAGGACTTTGCCTCTTTTTCTTAAGTAGGATTTCGACTCTTTTTTAATGCAATAGGATTTTCTCTCTTTTTCAAGGGTGGATCCGGGTCCGAGTTCGGGTCCGGGCCCGGGTCTATACCCAACCCATTATCACCCCTACTCTTTTTTCAACAAACCCTCTCGCTCGCTCTCTCTCTCTCAACCCTACAAACAAATAATTTTGTGCTGTTCACGACCAGAAGATAGGGATGAATGTGACAAGGATGCTTTGATAACCGAATTTTTTATTGAAAAATAAAATAAAAAACAGCCATCTTGCTTTTTTTTTTTTTTGAAATGTCATCTTGCTATTATGACTAACAAGGAACACAGCCATGATAACTTTTATCGATCATTTTTCTTTTTTGTTCTAACCTTGTTTAGGGTATCTTTGCTTTTAGAATTTCCCAACATCACTAACCCAAAAACACATCTGCTGAGGTTTTTTTCCCTCCATTTTTTTCCATTTTTTCGATTTCTATGAGAAGATGGGTTTTTGAACATAACGAGATATCTTTTGGGGGAGAAAATAATGGTTAAGAAAATAGGAAAGCTGAGTTCATGCAACAATATAGCTGCCACAACACCAAATGTCCCAAGTAGACCTGGAGCAAGGTTAAAATCTAAAAATTATTTCCTTTTCTTTTTTTGGAAAAATTCAACTGTCCCATAACAAGAAAAAAAAAAACTTACATGGTGCATGCAAGTACCAAGCTTCCACGAGAGAGAGGGGAAACAAAACTAAATGAAAAAAACCAAGATCGCCAGCACATACCTCTTCGTCTTGTCGTAGAGACTCCTCATTATGAGCATCCGTGGTTCCGCCTACAGAAGCCTTATCCACATCATCATGACCGTCTCCTCTATGTGTGCTATTACCATCAGTGTGAGACTTCTCCAAATCATCCTCACCACTTCCACATATGCTAACCTCACGCTTTATAAAATCCCCACTAAACTGCGAAGAGCCCAATCAGTTAACAAGTAACCAACACAACTACTGATGCATAGACAAAAGCACTGAAGATCAATGGAAGCAAATGCATTCACCATCAATGCTAAAGAGTAATGGAGTTTAACCATTCAAAAAACAAAAAACAAAAAAAGGTAACGAAATTAGAGTTTTAGACTCCTGACTTAGTGATTATAAGGCAACAAAGGCCAGAGCACTCACTTTCAAGATTTTCTTTTTCTTTTCTTTCTTTCCCCTCTTAACAATAGCTATTAACCTTCATGGTTTTTCACTCCAGCTCAACAGCACAAAAAAGGCTGAAAATTAAAAAATAATAAAATCGATGTTTGGTGAAGACTAATCATGGTATTTCTATCATTGCCATCAGCGAGTCTACCAAAGAAATAGTTGCTAGTTATCTCAATGCAGTCAAATATCTGCACATTTGTCATTAAATAGAACATGGTTTTTGTATGATAGAATAAAAAAAGAAAACACGGGGCTTTAATCAGTTGAAGAAAAAAAAACTTCTCCTGATTTTTTCAGTAGGGCATTTCTCCTTTCTATAATCAACATATTTCCTCAGGGAAGCATACCTCACTTCCTATATGCATTGAATCCAAGCTAGAAGCAGCTGCATCAACGTTTCCTAGAGAAAGGCATCTCACATCAGAAGTCTCTTCTTCCTCAGAACTTCCACAATCCACAGGCTCACTGGGGTTAATGACAAACTGGATTTTGGCCAAGGCAAATAAGTTTATGAGATCATGCATACATCCTATAAGAAGAAATGTGTTATCGTCCGAGCTTTATCCCAACTATTTGGAGTCGGCTATCTTATTAGAAGAAATTCAATCCAATAAATAAAGAATTACTTGGCCTCTGAATTTTGAAGTGAAGTTAAACACGAACAAGGCTTACACTGTACTATTCATTAAATGAACTTTACATTAGTAAAACAAAAATACCTTCTCCATCTCATCCTGGTCTGTTCTTGTAAAACCACTGGCGGCAAGCTCCTTATCCAAAGAACTCGTAGACTTCACTATAGAAGAAAAGCATGGCCGCACACTTTCTTCAGAATCCGAATCTGATCCCTCGCATTCATATGAAATATTAAACCTGCGACAGCAATAAATTTTATGGGTCTACTAAGAAAAAGTAAAGATGCGGTTCAAAACTTTTAGTTCATGGCATGAAATTTATAGAAAGAAGGTTGTTTTAAAAACCAGCTTTCTCCAGTCCAGACATGGCATCGAACCAGCAAGAGGACCAACCAGTCAAGGCCTAACATGGTGATCGGTAAAAATAGAAAAAATAAAATAAAAAGTTACCAAACAAACAAGAGATGTAAAAGTTATAAAACTTCAATGGGAGCGCCAGGTGCTAATGCATTAGCTGGTAATCCATAGGTGCAGCGCCCTATTGTGCACCCACGATCGTGATGAAACGGGGGGGGACACCTATGCAAATAGGATGCTAAAATGCCACCCTTAGCAATTTTTGCACGTTCCATCCAATGCAAACTGGCAAAATACAGGCCATTGACATCCAATACAATATAACCTAAACTGGTAGGAATGCATTGCCGGCATATTCCCATGAACAACAAAGCGATGAAGAATTTCTCCCATTATAGAGAATAATATGAAAATCCAGAACGAACAAGATGTACATCACACCTACTTGTAAATAATAAATATATTTGACATTATAAAGTTTTAATAGAGACACGTACACGTGCTCACACACACACACGCGCACCAAAAAAGAAAAGAAAAAAAGAAAGTGAAGTATAAAGATATGATTAATTTTCCATTATGCAACAAGAACTTGAGCCCCTTCAGCCACTGACCTCTTACGAAAAAATTTAAAAATGCACTCAACATCACGATCAAAGTACCTGAAAAGAAAAGGTTCCACAAATGATAATGAAATACGAGGAAATAATCCAAATATATGGAACAATTAAGACAGACCATACGTGGCTAATTAATCAAATCAAGATGAACTTAACCAGAACATAGTTTCTGGCTCGATCAATGATGATGGAAAAACAACAAATGTACTACCGACATGGTAAGGATGAAAATCACAGTGGCTAAAGTACAGACTATTAGAATTGTATCATAGGAGATTATATCACATACATCTGTGCATTTCTGTGGGAAACTGACACCATCTGAGGAAAATCAATCATGGTGACCTTCTCGTCATCATCAATCTGATCAAGAAAATAACAGGAACATAAGAAGCAGAAAAGATCCATTGGACATACAACAAACTTTATTACTACATTTCCCTAGGAATGCAAAATAAAGTAAATCAAGAAATAAATGATGCACCACTGGAGTCTACTCGTCAATCAACATATGCCAGGAACAATGATGTAACTGAGAAAAATCTTTTGTTTTTTTCTCTTTGGGTAGATTTTTTAAAAGTTTTCTTACAAGTAAACCATTCATTCATAGATGAAAGACGCATCAAATTGTACTCGAGTAGATTGTAGAAGCAAACAAAAGTATATAAAAAAGGGAACAAATGCAAGAGGAATAGAAAGAAGGCAAGAGGAGAGATTGCACAAGTCAGGAATAGAAATTCTTAGGAAAAGAAGTATTATCATTGGCACACAGGCCGGTAACAAAATTAGCTTCTATGAGTACATATCAGAGGTAGACTGAGATTTATGATCTCAATCAATGACTAAACGTTATAACCTCTGACATCTCAAACTACAATAGAGAGAAAAAAAGAAAATAAAAGAGATCAATTATCATTTAACAACAAGGGCGCAACTATATAATGATTGAAAGGAAAAGGACCCTTTGAGTCGACTTATTGATTTTCAATTAAAATATAAAGAACATGAGCAGCACAGGATAATATATTCCATTTACTTTTCTTTTTAGCCATTGCAATCAATCCCTTTACCAAAAGAATCCTAAGTAGCCCAAGACTTTACTTGCAGCAGCCACAAAAGAAAAGGGAAAGACAGCCTAGGCTGTTTGAAGGCATCAAAGTTGCATCAATAGGTAGGCTCTCTTGTGAAGATTTGGACAACCACACACTTTCACTGTGAGGCACAACCAAAAAAAAAAAAAGCATAAGGTTGCCAGAGATGTTTGTTCTATCTCTGATGAGCATCCCAATTTATTTTACCTAGATGTTTTGCCCGAGTTCTTCAATTATTACACATATTCATCATCTTTCCTAGATCTACCATTTTTCTCTCTTCTGCTTCGAAGCACTTAGACAAAATGCATATGAGGCTTAAACCTCAAGGCTGCAAAAAGCCTTGCATTTTTTAGGTTAATCCTTAACATTCTGCCCATTGAAGACCTCTTATTCGAAACTAGGTTATAGAATAACAACACTTAAAACTCTAATCAACAAATGTACGCAATGATTCATTGACAGACAAGAACACTTACCATAATGTTAAATTCATTGAAATCGCAATGGATCAGACCATGTTCTGCCAAACGCACAACAATACCAACGATAGTCTCAAAGATTGTCTCTGGGTTCTGCAATTGCTTCACCTGGACACTGCATGGAAACAAGAAAAAACAAGGTATGAATCAATGTGAAGTTTTTTATTAAGTAATACAAGCCTGAGTTACCATTATTACTAGAGAAAAGAATGCAAGAACCAGAGCTAAATGCTGATTGATCAATCAGTCTGGGACAGGAGTCCTGCTAGCTGGTGGCAAAACCATCTAATGCTGATTGAACAATCAGTCTTGAACAGGAGTCTCGCTAGCTGGTGGCAATAGGTGTGCTTGACCACAAACGTCCTTCCAACATATCAGTTGAGAGGTTTTTTTTTTTGATAATGTTAACCCTAAATTGATAGTGAAGAAAGAAGAGTACAAAGGACCATGGCGATCCACAGAAAAGGATGCTCAAGGGAAGACAAAAAAAGAGGCAAGATCGCATCCTATTTTAGGAGGTTACAACTGGGTAACAACCAGTGTTTTAAAATGCGGGATGCGGCCCTGATGCGGTGGGGGGCCGATGCAGCTCGATGCGGCCCGGATGCAGGTGCATCGTGATGATGCGGTCAATAAATGTAAAAAAATTCAAAACAATCTAAAAAAATAAGTTAATGCATAGAAAAAAATATGAAGGTGATATATGCAATAGTAGGTATTTTAGTTTAATGATTAACTTCAAAACTATTAGCTGTCGGAGATTCTGTATCCAGTTATCCACTATCCCCTAACAGAAACTAGAAACTTGAAACCAGCTTCATAAAGCATTCAACAATCAACAACCATCAGCACAAATTTGCACTGTAAGCACAACTATAATTAATCACAACCATCAACAACCATAAGTACAACCATAAGCACAAAATAATGATATTACAAAATACAAATCAAAACTCAAGCTCAAGAAGAGTTAATAGTTAATAAATAATAACTTAATACAATCATCCATTTTCAGAGTCAATTTTGAAATGTAAACTTCATTTTTTCAAATATCAATCTGACAAGTCATCTTGAGAGTCGTCATGCGCATCATCAATATCATCCTCGACGGCCTCCATGTATTCTTCTTCATCAGTCTCCTTTGAGTCAACTTCCTCCTCAACCTCTAAAACTAATGTGCGAGTGCGACTAGACCCAGCAGCTCCTCTACTCCTTTGTGCTCTAGTGTTAGGTCAATCTTCTTCATTAACCCCTGTTGCTAGCTCGACATCAAGCCATGTAAGATCCTCACCCTCAAACACACGCTCTTGTCTTGGATCGACGGTCCACTCACTTATGGAATCACCATCAGCTTCATATGATTGAATAGGGTTGAGCTTCGTGCGATTTTCATACCTCTCCCTAAGCCACTCTAATTGCGCTCACAATCAGCTGAGCTACATGTGAGATTCAACACTCGAATAGCGAGACGTTGTAGATTTGGTGTCTCGCTTCCATATAATGCCCACCATGCAACTGTATAATATTTTATAATTTAGAATATAGTTAAAAATTATGGGTATAAAATAAACAATGGAACTATACATAAAGTAAGAGACAAGTAAGATTATTTTTGGGCTTTTGGCCTTTACCTGGATCTCTAGTGTCCCTATTTCAAGTGGCAATATCTCTCCCAAAGTTTCTCAAGGCTAACTTGAACTTAATCAATTCATGGCTCTGGATCTCATCCTGGAAATCTTTGTCTGACACCAACCTCTCCAGCACATCTAAGAACCCACCATTTATTACACGATCTGACTCAATGGATGAGTGCTTGTAGTGAAGAGATGGGTTTAGAAAATAACCGGCTGAATGGAGGTGCCTGTGAAGCTGGGCATCCCATCTCCTATCAATAATTTCAAGTATAGCCTTGCGCATATTTTCATCATCCTTTAAAACATCTTTTATTTCAGTTCTTGCCCTAATCATTGCCTCATGTATGTAGCCCATGGCGGGCTTCGTATCACCATCAACCAGTCGAAGCACTCTCACCAAAGGGTGAGCCACCTCCAATGCAATAATTATTTGACTCCAAAAAGATGTATTCAGAATAATTTTGCAACCTTTCTTCCATCCTTATGCTTTGACCATATGCTTTGACTCCATTGCTCTGAAGCAAACATGGTCCTCAAGGCACTTTTTTGCTTGGCTAGGCTTCGAAGAGTGAGAAATGACGTGGCAAATCTAGTGATTCCCGGTCTCACTAATTCTCTCTTCTTTGTAAAAGACCTCATCATGCTTAAGACTATAGTGTGATTATAAATAAATCCAACAAACATAGCTCTTGAAATCACCCCACTAAATAAAGATGTTGTACCCATTTCCTCAAGCATAAAATTAACACAGTGAGCTGCACTAGGAGTCCAAAACATAAGCTTCCTTTTCAAAGTCAAGAAATACCCAGCTGCAGCATAATTGGCACCATTGTCAATGATAATTTGTACCACATTTTGCTCTCCAACAAAATCGACAATCTCATCCATCAAGCCAGATAAGTATATACCATCATGTGACTTGTCTGATGCATCAATAGACTTAACAAAAAAAGTACCCGTTGGGCAATTAACCAAAAAATTAATGAATGCCCTTGATTTTCCATCGGACCAACCATCACACATAACAGTGGCCCCATATTTCTCCCACCCTTCTCTCTAATAAATCAAAATTTCATTCACATCAAATACAGCATCCTTCAACAAGGGCTCCCTAACCTCATGTAGTGAAGGAGGAATAAGTCCTAGGCCATATTGCCCAATTCCCTGGACCATACATGCAAAACTATCCAGAGTTATAGTATTAAAAGGAATGTCAGCCATGTAAATCCACTTTGCAATCCACTTACATACCGACTTCCTTTGTTCTTTCTTATATTTATTGTCAAATGAGGTTTGTTTTGTTTTTTTCTTTCTCTCCTGAACCACAATTTCGGGGCTAGGGGTGAAAAAGAATCCATTGGCCCCTTAGAGAGAGGTGTTCTTCTCTCAGCACTACCACCAATATTTATAACCCTCTCTCTTGAGGTTGGAGTATGAGTACCCTTTTGCCTCATGGCAACTTAAGACATATCATCATCATCAACAACAACGACATCATCAAATAATTGCATATCATCAAGTAATTCCTTTCTTTTCTTTTCATTTCATTTTTCTCTTTATCTTGTTCAATCTATCCAAATATTCTCTAATCTCCTTTTTTATATCATCTGTAGCTTGTGGGCATGCTCTTGCATTCCCAGAAATTCCAGCTAAAAGCTCTTTTTGTCGAAAAATACCACCCATATAAGTATTTCCACAGAGCAAGCATATTACACAATTTCTATCTTTCGGATTTTTTAGTTTAGCATATTCCCAAGCCGGATCCTTGTTACTAGAAGATTGGGAAGAAGACATTGCCCCAAAAATAAGTATAACAGTATTATTGTACAAGAAAGAATAAAAAGTTACCGACTCCGTGAAGTAGTGCTCGATTTCTTCACGGCCTCTGAAATCCCCAATTTCTGACCACAAATTCACTTTAACATCCCCAAATCAACAATCAAAAGCATCAAATGAACATCCAAGTATCAAACAACCGCCAAATCAAAGATTTGGATGAAAAAAAAATTTTCGCCAAATTTTTTTTTTGCTTCAATTTGATGCATAAAGAGCCACAAAAGTGGCTGGAAATCTTCGGTTAGGGGGTATAGTGACCACCCAAACAGTTTTCCTAAACTTTGGAACTACAAAAAGACCATTTTGCCCCTCCTCGAGGGGCAAAATAGAAAAAAAAATTCACGAAAACAGATGTTGCGAGATGCGATCTGATGCAGCCGCATCTGTCAAAAGCGCATATGCGCCAATTCGCGATGCAGATGCGAGCGCATCCCACATGATGCATCCGCATTTTAAAACACTGGTAACAACCAAATAAAAAAGGTCGGTCCGAAGAACAAAAAAGAACAGCCCAAAAAAGTAAAAACCAAAAAACCAGTTCTCCACCATCGTAGCTGCTTCTTTCGCGAGCAATCAGCTTCCTGGTTTCCTTCTCTCCAAGTATGCATCCATACGACGGACATATTCCTGCAAAGGTGATGAATCTCGACAAACACTTGCTCCAGGAACAAGGGGGGAGGCGAGCAAGAAAGTCTCTGAGCCCAAGAAATGGTGTTCTAGGAGTCACCTTCCACCACTAAAGAGTGTAGGTGGAAGGGTTGTATGAGTTTTAGGCCTTCCAAAAGTGCGAGGGCTTCAGCTTCCATAGAGTTGGTATGGCCTATATGTTTGGAAACTGTGGCCAGTGTAGAACCAAGGCGGTCTCTAAGAATGGCTCCTACACCTGATGGGCCCGGGTTTCCGATGGAACAGCCATCGAAATTCAGTTTCAGCTCTCCTACATTAGGGAGCTTCCACCCTGTGGACCTGGTCAGACGCACTCGGGTGAACTTGGAGGGCATTGCTCCAATCGTGACTGAAAGCCGATGCACGAATTCCTTTGAAGCTGCGATGGTTGGTTGCCCAAAAGGTGATACTGGTTTTGAGCTCATCGAACACTTTGTTCCAAGGGGAGTACTCCCCCAGGAAAGTTTTGTTGTTACGCTCGATCCAAAGGGCCCATAGAGCAGCTGCCACCAAGGATTTCCAGAGCAGTGTCACCGCGATTGGCCAGGGATAGGGTTTGATGGCCAAACAGATGGATGTTACCTCAGGCGGTAGCACCCACTGAACGTTGAAGAACTTGAGGATTGCCCCCCACAAATTGAATGCGAAGGGGTGGTGCAACAAAAGGTGATTGTTTGTTTCCTCAGCTGCTTGGCACAAGACACATCGGTTGGGTATCGAAATGCCCCTTCTCTGCAGTTGATCTACTGTGAGGACTCTCTGACAGAGAGCCAACCACATGAAGATCTGGATTTTTGAGGGGGCGAAGGAGTCCCAGGCTAGAGCAGCTAAGGCCATGGGTGCCAAAGGAAAAGTAGGGGGAGAGAGAGGCTGCAATAGAACGAGGACACCATGAATAGGCCTGTAGGTGCAGGTGTCCAAATCATGCGGTCAGATCCAGTAGGTAGAAGGAAGTAGGCGTGTAGATCTGCCGCTAAGGTTGTGAAGCTCACAATCTCCAAGTCATTAAGAGTTCTTCTGAATGCAGAGAGTTCCACGAGCAAGAGGACCCTATCGAAAGCATTTCATCTGCAATAGTAGCCCCTTGATCTCGGGTCAGAGAATAGAGATCAGGGAACCAATCCCTGAGAGGCCTACGGTTAGATAGCCACGGCGTGCTAGGGAGATGATATTTGGGCTTGAGAATATCTATCCATAGCTGATTCCTCAGGTTCGTCAAGCACCAGACCTAGTTACCAAGGAGGGCTAAATTATGAGTTCTGAGGTTTTTGATCCCTAGTCCTCCCCTTTGCCTCGATTGGCAAAGTTTGTCCCACGCTATTAAGTGGAATTTGTTGTTGGCTCTGTCACCCGACCAAAAAAACCTCCTCATTAGCTGTTCGATCTTGGAGCTTACTACCACGGGCATGCAAACTAAAGACATTTGATAGACCGGGATGTTAGCCAAGGTGGCCTTGATGAGAGTCAGCCTTCCTTCCGGGGAGAGGAATCAACCCTTCCATTCTGCAAGTCTGCAGTCCACTTTGTCAATGATACGAGACCACAATCTCAGTTTTGGTTTGCTTAAACGGAGTGGCAGACCTAGGTATTTGGAAGGCAAAGCTTCGGCCTAGCAACCCCAACATTCGACAAAGGCGGATAGGGTTGTTGTATCAACGTTTACCTCCATCATCTTGGTTTTGTCGAAATTGACTTTGAAGCCGGTTGCATATTGGAAGTACCGGAGAAACAGGAAAAGACTGTGAATTTCTTCTGTTGTAGCATTGCAGAATACCAATGTACCGTCTGCGTACTGGAGGTGGGATACAGTGGGGGCTCAATTACCACCGAGAAGCCATGCAATCGTCCAACCGAGAACGTTCAGGATATGGACCTGCTGAATACCTCAGCCGCGATGGCAAATAGAAAGGGGGAGGGGATCCCCCTGTATGAGGCCTCTGGTAGAGGGGAAGTATCCTTCTGGTGAACCATTAATGAGGATGGAGAAATGGGGATGAGAGTAACACGCTCTCATCCATCCTCTACATCTGAAGTCGAATCCCATCCTAGACTGAGTTTCTTCAAGGATATCCCAATCTACATGATCTTAGGCCTTCTCCCAGTCCAGCTTTACAACAATTCCAAGGGCTTTGGCCAGATGTCTTTAATGCATACATTCATGGACCACTAGGGCCCCATTTAGGATTTGTCAATCCTTGATGAAAGCACTTTGGGAAGTAGAAATGACTAAAGGGAGGACCCCTTTGAGGCGGGCTGCGAGGACCTTGACTAGGATTTTGTAGGTGGAGTTCACCAAACTTATGGGACGGAATCCTTCAGTTGGGTTGCCCCTTCAACTTTGGGAATAAGAGTGATGAAAGTGGCATTCATGACCCTATTAATGATACCACTTGAGTAGCATTCCTCAAACAATTTGAGGGAGTCCTCTCTGAAAGATCCCCAAAACAGTTTGAACAGAGCAATAGGATAGCCATCGAGTCCAAGGGCCCTATCAGAGTCTAGGTCTAAGATGGCAGCTAGGATTTCAGGTTCAAAGAAAGGTCTCTCTAACCAGTTTGCTTTGTCTTGGGGTAGAATTAGAAATTCAATGTCCCCCATTTGAGGGCGAGGAACAAGGGGGCCAGAGAAGAGGTTCTGAAGATAGCCAAGGATGGCTTGCTCAATACCGAGAGGTTGGTCCAGAAGGTTGTCGCCTACCGAAAGGTGTGTGATTGAATTGTCTTTGCACCTACAATTGGTGGTCTTATGGAAGAATCCAGTGTTGATGTCCCAGACCTTAAGCCACTTAATCCTGGATCATTGACACTAGAAGATTTCCTCTTTCTTTAAGATGGCTTGATATTGGAGCTTCAGATCAACTCTGAGCGTGGATTCCTGGGCCGAGAGGGGTATGGATTCTTCTAGCGAGTCAAGAGTTTGAATGGCTTGCAGAGCGGCAGATTTCTGAGGTCCTAAAAACCCCCGTAGACCCCTACTCCAGGATTTTAAGTAGGGCTTCAATAATTGCAACTTTCGTTGAAGTTTGAAGCCAGCCCAGCCATCTACCATATTCGAGAGAGAGCGGTCCACCATTCTGGAAATAGGTTGAGAATTGACTGTTCTTCTAACCAAGCCAGTTCGAATCTGAAAGGTTTGGGTCCAGACTCTGCTGGTTTGGAGTCCACAAGTATGGTACAGTGGTCGGAGGTAGGTTTAGGGAGTGCCAAAGAGTGGGTCCCAAGAAAGTTTGAATCCCAGTCTGTGGAGATTAGGAATCGGTCAAGCTTTGAGAGGGTGGGGTTGGAAGAGTGGCTGGACCAGGTGAACTAGGCTCCTTGACATGGAAAATCAAACAAGTTGTTGAGGGCAATAAAATCGGAGAAGGCTAACATAGCTGGGGTGACTCTGGTTGAAGTGTTTCTCTCATGGGACCACCTCGTGACATTGAAACCCCCCCTATGCACCAAATGGGATTGGGTGAAGTGGCAACCTGGTTTAGTTCTTCCCACAAAAGGAGATGGTCAATGTCTGAATTGGGTCCATATACCGCGGTAAATTTCCAGGGTAGGCCATCAGGGATCCAAGAGAGTAGGATGGTAACAGGCAATTTGGAAGCTTGGTGGGACGATAAGGAGTGTTCAGTGGGGTCCCAAATGACCCATATTCCTCCCGATGCCCCTTCAGCTGGGAATGCGACCCATTGGCAGGGCCTGCACCCCCAAACTTGTCTCACCTGAATCAAAGTAGGTCAAGGAAGTTTCATCTCTATAAGAGCCAAAATGGTAGGTTTAAGCCTAAAGCAATGGTCCCTGATTGCCTGCTTTTTCTGTGGCAGTCCAAGCCCTCTGATATTCCATGAGAGTATCAGCATTGCGGTGAGAAGGCAAGGGGAGAGTTCCTGAGGGACTGCCTTACCAAAAGACTTGTAGGGTGATCTTTAGCCAGGATGGACGAGAGGGAGAGATTGGACGAGGAAGGTATGTCATAGTTGACAGAACAAGCCAAATTTGCTAACTACCAAGTGCCCTTCTTGCTTACCCGAACTCATGACTGCAGGTTGTCCTTGAAGAATTCAAGAAATTGTCCATCGGGTCCAAATTGTGGGAAGCCTATCACTCTCAAGACATCCTGGATCTGTCCTTGGCCCTCGTCGACGCCATTGACATAGTTTGAGTCCACCGAGGGGGGGGGGGGGGGGAAGAGGATCTCCCATGGTGTCCACTAAATGGGGCAGTCCTGATGAGTCCATGGTGGAAGGAACAGGTGATGGTAGGGCTGGTAGCACCAGAAACTGAAGCCCGTCTGCATCAATGGGTCTGAAAATACCTGTGGACAAACCAAAAAGGTCCTCAGTCAAGGTGGAGGGCTTTTTTATCAAGAGAATAAACAAGTGGCCTTAAAGGAGGATGGGGGAACATAAGAGGAGGCGGGGAGGTTTTCGAAAGTGGGGTTAAGGCAAGGAGAGAGTGAGGGTAGAGGCACCGAGGGTGGGTCGGTCCCAAGGATAGAGATGGGGGAAAGAGTGGAAGGTTGAGGGTCCAATGAAGGCCAAGAGGAGCAGGGGTCAAATAGCTTCCGTGTTGAGGAAAGTTGGGATGGGGAGTGGGTGGGTCAGATGGAGGCCTGGATTGATAAGGGAAGACGTTGGTTGAGAAATTGGGAAGAAGATGGCCATCAAAAGGGTAAAAAAGGGTTGGGGGACAGGTTCAGGTGGTGGGTGAATGAGGTTTGGGATAAACACGAGAATGGGGGAAGGATGAACACATAGGACAGAAATGATGATGGGATCACCACTAAGAGGATCAACAAGGAGGCCCACTAGGACAGGTGGGAGCAAGGTGAAAGGCAAGAGGTTGGGGTCCATGGAGTCAGTCGTAATATCCTCGCGCATAGGGTCTGAGCTTCTGAGAGAGGAAGGTTATTCTTCTGCGAGTCGTCAGGTCCAACTGGGTCCAGAACAGCCGAAGGAAAGTGGTCGTGTTGTTGTGGTTCGTCTTCCCCGTCTGAACCTAAGTCAATGAGAAGGGGGGAAGGAGGTGGTGCCAGTGCCAGAGAGGTCCTTGATGAAAGGAAGACAGGAAGGGAGCCATGCGCTTGACCAGGTTGGGCAGGGAGTGTCGAAGTCGCCTTGGGATATTGCAAAAGCAATGATGGCGGAGCCGCTATAGGATACCAGTGTGTGAGAGGTGACATCATCGAGATGGGGGGCTTGGGAGAATGTGATGGCAGGCCAGGAAAAGGTAGGCAGAGCGTCTCAGGTAGGGAGCCGAATAGAATCTGCGTCTGATGAGACGATGGAGGGTAGATAGAGGTTTGGGTGAGAACAGCCTCGGGATGAGGGTCAAGGGAGTTGGTGGTGTCAGGAAAGGGGGGCGACGACTTACAGGTGTCAACAGAGGACATCGACGGGAGGGGGAACGAGGGGGCATGCGTACGTACTACCGAAGGTACCTGAACAGTCATCCATACAGATGTGTCATCAGCATTGGGCGGCGTTGTCAGGGCACTGTTAGGAAAAAGTAGGTCGTCTAACCGAGATAGGTCGGCTATGACCCAGCCCAAAAGCCCAGGGGCTGCTAAGTGGCATGGTGGCGGTCAAGGTCAACTCTAAGGTTGCAGGAGGCGGTAGGGGAGGAGGGTTGGAGGTGGTGGTTGGGGCGAGAGTGGAGGCGGAGGAGGAGGTGGTGGTGGCAGGGTGGGCTTGAATGTAGGGGAGGAGGCGTAGGCGGGGTAGGGAGGGTGACTGAGATGGATGAGGAGCCTATGGTGGTAAGGTAAGTTGAGGAGTTGAGAGATTAATCGAGAAGAAGATGTTTTGGTAAACGAAGCAGCAAAAAGGAGCTGATACTTGATGTATGGTTGTCGAGTCTCATGTACATAGACTCAGTTTCAATTCTTTCAAATTGTTTGTACTCTTGACTTAATTTTGTAGAAGTGCATCATTTTACACGTAACGAAATTTGGATATCAAATAGAAAAAAAGTCCCACGAAATGATCTTGCACTAACATAAACCAAAAATCAAATACTCCCTCCTCTTCACTCACTCTCCTCTCCTCTCCTCTTTATCCCTTAACCCTACACCTATCTGCTTCTTATATCCCTTATCCCCGCCACCCCCCTTTCCCCCGGACTCTTCCCCCCTTCCCAAGGGTTGTGCTCTGCGCTTCCCCTTGGGACTACTCCTTTGCCTCTCGCTGGTGCAGTTTCCCTGTGTTCTCGCTCTTCTTTCGAGAATCAATCCTCTAAAAACTCGTCTGCAGCTCAATTGACTCCACTTTTGTAGATGCAGTGGACCTTGTACAAACTGATCGCCACAAAGTGGTCAAAGTTATGGGTTTTAAATTTAACGGATCGAGGAAAGCATTGGAAGAATTCATCGACGCTGAACTCCACCCACTACCCAAGCAACAGCCTTTGACAAGAGAGGTGTCCAATCTCCTATCCTTCAATGTTAACTATGACTCTAAACTGCTTGCAACTCCTCCATCTCCGCCGGTGGCCTTCGATCCCGGGGATAGGTCAGGTAGCAATCACTAGTCGAGGCTTAAGAACCGCCTTTCTCTCCCCTGATGTAGATAATAGTGTGGAATGTTCGCGGTTTGGGCCAATCACAAAAGTGTAATGTGGTCCGAGACCTATGTCAAGCACTCTCCTTCTCTCCTTGCCCTGTTTGACACTAAACAACCGGCCCCTAAACTTCCAGCCATTCGAAGTATCTGGGGACCTAGACCTTGTCAATGGCTTGCCCTTGAAGCAATTGGAGCATCAGGGGGCATTTGGGTCCTCTGGGATCCTACCCTTCACTCCCAGCAGGACTCCTCGATCGGCTATTTCTCCGTCACTGTGTTTTTATCAAGATTATTCGATGGAATGCAGTGGAAAATGCACAGCGGTGTATGGCCCCAATTGTGATGAGTTGAGACCTTATTTTTTGTCAGAATTGCAAATCATTGCCAATCAGAGCCTGCATCAGGGGGCATTTTGGGTCCTCTGGGATCCTACCCTTCACTCCCAGCAGGACTCCTCTATCGGCTATTTCTCCGTCACTGTGTTTTTATCGAGATTATCCGATGGAATGCAGTGGAAATGACAGCGGTGTATGGCCCCAATTGTGATGGGTTGAGACCTTCATTTTGGTCAGAATTGCAAATCATTCCCAATCAGAGCCCTGCATCCTGGTGTCTAGGCGCGGATTTTAACATAACCTGTTGGCCTCACGATCACAACTCCAACCCCTCACAATCTCTCAAGCTATGAATCTTTTTTCGGACTTTATCTTACTCAATCATCTCCTTGACATTCCATTTGAGGGAGCCTAATTCACTTGGTCCAATAATTCCTCTACCCGAACACTTTCCAAACTTGATAGATTTCTCACCTCTTTGGAGTGGGATCATTCTTTTCCGGGTACTCATTCTTCTGTGTTGCCAAAACCCACCTATAACCACCCCCCCATTTGCCTTGATACCCAACCTTCCCTTCGGGGCCCCAAACCTTTTATGCTCGAAACTTGGTGGCTTGAAGAACCAAATTTCAAGCAGCTCGTGACCGACTCATGGAGCTCTTTGGGGGTCAGTGGTTGGGTAGGGTACTGGGTCCAAAAAAAGCTTAAATTGCTGAAGACAGCATTAAAAACCTGGAAATTTCAACACCTAAGTAACTTTCAGCCCAAGAAGGAGGCTTTGCTACACTCCGTTGTGGTGTGGGATACCTAGGAGGAATCTAGGCCCTTACTTCCAGCAAAAATGGCAGAGCGATCCAAGGCCAAAATAGATTACCAGTCCACACTCCGTTAGGAGGAGATTTAACCGGTCTCAAAGGGCTAAGGTCAAGTGGTTGAAGCTAGGAGACCTTAATACAGGTTATTTCCACAAAATAGCAAACTGTAGGAGGCAGGAAAACTCAATAACCAACTTGAAAGTCGGGAATTCAGTAATGGACAACCCTAACTCTATCGAGAATGCAGCAGAGGACTATTTCACAGACCTCTTCTCACCCCCTTCTAGGCCAAGACCCATCATGCATGATATCGCTTTCCACACCCTTTCTCCTGAGCAAGCCAGGAGGTTAGAACGCCCATTTGCAAAACCCGAAATCCTCAAAGCCTTGAATGATCTCAACCCTGACCGAGCCCCTGGCCCTGACGGATACCCCCCATGGCATTTTTCAAACAATTATGGATGTTATCCATCCTGATATCCTCAACTTATTGGCCGAATTCCATGCCTATGAAGTGATCAATAAGGCCATGAACGCTACATTCATAGCTCTTGTCCCAAAAATAGAAGGAACCGAAGAATTGAGGGATTTCAGACCAATTAGCTTGATCAACAGCTTCTATAAATTGCTCTCTAAGGATCTTGCCTCTAGACTGAGGACTGTCCTCTCCTCGGTAATCTCCCCCCACTCAGGAGACATATGTTAAGGGCCAACAGATCTTGGATGGGGCCGTAGTAGCGCATGAGTGCATCCATTCTCATTATCATTCAAAGAACCCCGGTCTGGCCATTAAACTTGATTGGGAGAAAGCCTATGACCACGTCGAATGGTCACTCCTCGACGAAACCCTTAGAAGAATGGCGTTCAGTCCGAAGTGGAGAAGCTAGATTAAAGGGTGCATTACAAATCCTACCTTCTCAATCCTCATCAATGGAACACCGAAAGGATTCTTTGAGGCTAGTAGGGGCTTACGACAAGGCGATCCACACTCTCCATTCTTGTTCACTGTTATAGCTAAGGTCTTCAGTACTGCCGTCTCGAGACTCTATCAATCAAGCCTAGTGAGAGGATTCCAATCTAGAAGCCTAGGTCCTGTCGTCTCCCACCTTCAGTACGCAGATGATACACTTGTCTTCTGCAACTCTTCACCTAGTCAAGTGGACACTCTTTGGACATTCCTCAAGTGCTTTGAAATGGCAACTGGGTTTACGGCTAATCTCGCTAAATCCCAAATGATGGGAGTTTGCACAAGCCCATCCTTAGTCCAAACGCTTGCCAGTACCTGGGGTTGTGCAATGGATCACCTACCTTCTAGCTACCTTAGCCTTCCCTCAAACTCGAATTACCTAGGATATCTCCCTGAGTAATATACTTGATAAATTTGATAGGAGGTTTGCGGGTTGGAACTTGTCCAAGGCTGGAAGACTTACGCTTATCAAAGTCACCATTGCGAATACTCCAATATTTCAGATGTCCCTCTTCCGCATCCCCGCCTCTGTGGCAGACCATCTAGAGCGTTTGAAGTGGAATTTCTTTTGGGCCGGGGAGCAAGGACACAAATATCATCTTATAGCTTGAGATAAGTTGTCTCCCTAAATCTTTGTGGGGTTTGGGTATTCGCAGCCTTAGAAACCATAATATGGCCTTCTTGGCTAAATGGTGGTGGAGATTTGCCACCCAATCGAATCATCTCTGGAGGGCGGTTATCAACTTCAAATACTATTATGGTGTCAACCATTGGACGCCTGAATGCAAAACCAGCGGTAATATTTCTGGCTTCGGGAGGTATATCCTGAGAAGTAGTGACTTTTTCCTTCAAAATATTCGGTTCCGGCCAAGAGACGGAACGCAAGTGAAAATTTGGATAGATGTTTGGTATGGCCATGCCCCTCTCAAGGAGCAATATCCCAACCTCTTCATTCTAGCCCGCAATCCTCTCTTCGGTGGCAGATAACTTTTCTATTTTTGGATTACATCGTCACCTAATTTTAGGAGACCCCTCTTTGAGTACGAGCTAAAGGAGTTCTAGTCTATGGCTGGTATAATGCACACGGTGTTCCTCCCACTCTCTGGTGCCAATAGGATCATATGGGCCCCTTCCCCCTCAGGCTTATTTTCGGTCTCCTCTTTCTTTCGAACTTCACCTCCTCCACCTACCCCTCTGGCCCCCTCAAAGGACAGGACCAGCTTCAAAGGAGAGGAGTTCAAACCCCCAACAGATTTGCACTGTGTTTCGAGGATGAAGAATCCAACAAACATCTACTCCTTCACTGCAAGTTATCGAGAGCAGTTTGGAGATCCATTCTGACTTGGTTCAACTGGGCTTGGGTCACTCTGAGATCTATGCCCCACCTCTTTCAAGCCCTTACCCAAACACCTTGGCCAAAGGCAAGGAAACTCCTGTGTACAGCTTCCATTTCTCCCACTGTGTTGGTTCTTTGGATTGAAAGAAACCACAGAATTTTCAGGGGAGATAGATCCACGGCCAAACAATTGCCCGAGAAGGTCAGGAATCTTTTGGCTTTCTGGGCCATCAATCACCCTTTGTTCAAGAACCTATCTTTCACTGACTTCCATAGTAACTGGTCCAATTTATTGGGCCTCACCCCCCCTGATATCTCAAGGGTTTCCCTTTGGAGATCACCGGAAATGGGAGTTTTTAAGCAATGGGTGCTCCCTTGGCAACCCAAGATCCTCAGGTATAGGGGGCTTCTACGCACCAGTGAAGGATGTACTCTGATGTCTTTTTCCCGCCCTATCGGCATCGAGGACTCCACTCTTGCTGAGGCCCTCGCCCACTTGGAGGGCCTTCGCAAGTGCGACCCCTCATGGAGTCACAATCTGACTATGGAAGGAGACGCCAAGAACATCATCACCTGGGCCCCTAATCGTTCTTCTTGGCCTTGGCGTCTTGATGACATTTTTTAGGAGACTTTGTACATCACCAGAGATTTCAGCATTGTCTAGCGATCCGTGTATAGAGAAGCATTATGACACTGACAGGGCTGGCTAAGGAGGGGGCATCCAGTTCCACTTTGGGGACCTAAATCCTTTACCTCCCTCTGCCTCTATGTGTGGCCATATTCCTTTTCTTTTTTGTACACTGCTTCAACCTTGATTGGGCCTGTATAGTGCGACCCCACAGGTTCGCCATACCTCTTGTAAGTTTGTTCTCTTTTGCCAATTGTTCTCTTTTGCCAATGAAATACAATAAACTTTACTCAAAAAAAAAAAATGCCTAAAAGGATGGAAGGTTTTTCAGTAACTTACCTACTGAAAAATGGACGATAATCCAGACAAAATTCAATGTTTTCTAAACGGTGAGTTGCTAGGAGAGAAGGATTAAAATTATAAAAGGAAGGCAATTTTGATATACAAAAAATAATTACCACCATGGTCATCATCATCATCATTAGAGCCTTTTCCCAACTATTTGGGTCGGCTATACAAATCTTAATCCGCCATTCTAATCTATGACCATACCCTCAGTGAGGCCATAAGTCCATAATTGCCATCATAGTCAAGAACTATAATATAGTTTACTAAGAAATGTTAGCAAAACAAGCACTAGACACAAGCTCAATATGGCTCGCTTAAAAAATTATTCAGTTCATAAGATCGGAAGACAAGACTTTTAATTTTAAATCGGGAAATTTATCAAAATATCGTGAAATTTGAACTATTTAACATTGCATCCTAGTGGTGTTTTGATAATTTTGAAAACCCATTTTGATGTGTCATTTGATGGGTGATTTGAAATTTGATTGAAAGAATAATGGTCAATTTGAAATTAGATCAAAACAAGCGGTTAAGACACTAAATAGTTCAAATCTGAGGCGTAGTTTAATAAATTTCCCTTAAATTAATCATGCCAGATGCTGTATGGCTTAGAATAACAAAACGAATTCTTACAGTGGGTAACCAGGGACAAGTGACATCACCACACAGTGCCTGTTGCAGTCCACAGCTTTGGGAACAGGAAATCCATGCTCTTCCAAAGCCTGCAAGAACACATGGATGGGTAGGTTTTCAATAATAAGAGATGCAAATTGGTACGGTAGTAAAAAGAAGGCCTTAGCCAAGAGATGAATATGGGTGTGTGGTAGTAAAAAAGGCGGTTAAAGCCAAGAAAAGAAGCAAGAAAACCTAAGTGCACCTTATGCAAGTTAGGGTGTCAGTTACAGGTTGCAATGTTGAGCTAAACGTTGGCATGCGAGTACGCATTATTGCACAATACATACTACTTTTCTAATTTTAAAGCTTTACTACCACACATAAAATCACTCATAAAGATGAATAAACAACCTTCATAAATGCAAATTCTTTCTTAGCAGCAAGCCTGGACAAATAGAGCCAATTATAACTGCTTCTATGCAGCAAATAATCCCGCTTCGATTTAACTGCCCTGAAAGAGATTCTACCAAGCCTGTGTAGCTTCATAGCCATAATGGTGCCATCTTCTGCAGCAACCTCAAATATATCTGGACATGAAAAGAAGTTTGTTAAAAAAAATAAAAATGACGAACCTATCATATTCAAACAGTTATTCACCAATTATTGGTAAACCAGACCAAACTTCCCCATTTTTTCACAAGAAAAATACTTATGGTGGATTTCACTTTTTATCTAATAATTAAAAAAACACACACATATGAGCAGGAACAATATCAGAGCCAAATACCTTCTGCTCAATTTAGAAAATGCTTCACCTTGAAATCCACTACCATATTAAAAGCTCTTGGACTTCTAGAATAACAACATGAGTAATTAAATAGGAACAGCTGACAAGAATGGAATCAACTGAGCAGTGAAGCACCCATAAGAAGGACCTAATAAGGCATCTAATTCATCACAACAATAAGTATCCATGATGCTCATTTCGTAATCAATAGAAATTTGAAAGGAGTTCACCGTAGGATGATATCTGAGGTAACAACATTAAACACCACTATTAGTAGCAAATAATAACTACGATCTTCCAATAATGTGAGGAAGGATGCACTCAATACCAAGTGACATTTTTTTCAATGCAATTGAGTTTTAAAAGTATAACAAATATACAACTCACACATGGAAGCACTCTTTACAAAATATTGACTCACGGGATCTATTTACAAAATAGCAATTTATCAAATTGTGACATCCAATCAATTTAGAGGTAACGAGCAACTGATGAGAGACTAAAGAGAAGGGGGGGGGGGGGGACGAGTTCAGTAACCAAGGAGAGGAGAAGGGATGCAACCCTCAAATGCAGGTACACAAGATAAACCTCAATGACAAGCACTTTCTCAAAGGGATACAACCAAGCAACATGTCTGCAGTAGTCGCCAATGCGAAACAAAAAGCTCGCTGCCTTATCTGCTTGGCCTATAACGGTACTGTACTTTCATCGAAGAGAACATTCACCCATACTCAAGAGGACTGCTTCCCCTGATCGAGTTTGCAACCCACTCCGAGGAGCCAAGTACAATAGGGATTTCCCTCTCCAATAGAAATGTTATCAAAAGAGAGGATGAGCCGTTTTTCAGCGGATTTGCTCTACTAATCCATTTCCCGTCAAGCAACAAAAATCTGAATGGTTGGCTCCAGCACGATCCTGGTGCCGGCTCCCTTCCGGTATGAGAAAGAAAAGAGACAAACAGCCCTTAAGGAGGGGATACTATCCGTGCCAAAAGCACTTCCCCCTTGTGGTGTCTTGCATTTCTTAGGATCCACCTATCACTCTCTTGAGATCCCACGGCTCTTTGTCCTCGGCACTGCCAGCTCGAATGGCAATATGAGGGATTTTTTGTACTACAACCTGGGTTAGGGGGGACAGGGATGAGGTGGATACATGCCCTACCAACTTTCCTTATACACAGAGGGGACGCCATGTTAGACAGTCACAACCTGTGATTAGGCACCTTCCTTAGCTAGTGTATCGAACATAGCATCTGCTTCCTCCAAGAGTGCTTGAGGGCAACATGCAGCAGCCTGATAGTATAAAAATCGATGAACAAAAACTGGCTCAAGTCTCATTGGCATGGCGAAAGTTCTAAGGAACTCATCTTATAACATTCTGGTATCACCTTCCACGAGAAGATTGTGCCCCCAATTGGCGTAGAGTTTCAACCTCTCCAGCAGGACCAAAGCTCCTCTGTCAAGTCAGCAACTCCTATAGAGCTTGAGAAAGACCGCATTGCCTGACACAACTCGTCTCAAAAAAAAGCCCCTGATAACTGTCGGGCCAAGGTTGCTCCGAGAACAACCATCAAGTTGAGTTTTAAAAGTCCATTTTGTGGTGGGAGCCAGAGTTTGGTAGTTGAGATTCATTATCAACCTTGATCTAATAATTATTTTCCAATTGAGGGCAAAATCCCTTGCTGACCAGGCCATGAATAGACTAAGCAACATCTTGCCACAGATTTCCCCACAATATCAGCAAAACCTGGACACCTAAAGAAGTTTCTCACTAGGATTACAAGGACAACCTACTTTTTCAATGTTGAACCTCTTTCCAATGTGACACATGTAGGTCCATCAAACAGTGGATGAGGAACAAGATTTCCTTGTCAAATGTACAATCATGACACCATGCACTTCCCTGTTCAAGTCGATAGAAATCAATAGATGGAGCCCCTACCACCGAAGCATCTGACATATAGCAGTCATTTACCTATTGCGTATTATCTCAAGCCTTAGAAAAATAAGTCGGATACCAAGAACATCAGCAAATGACTGTAAAGAGTTTGTTTATGTTTCTTTGGATAAGGAGAGTTAGATCATTTACATCATACATGGGCGGTAGAACACAGTAATAAAAGGGAAAACTTGCTGATTAAGGCTTTAGCTTAAAAAGTAGATCTTGTACGTGGATGTTTTGAGTACATGGACAAATATCATGAAAGATTCCTAGTAATGTTTGAATCTTCATTAAGAAGCCTACCATTATGGCCATTGTCATAAAACAAAGAACAAAGTGGGCAAAGCTATAATGGAATGCGTTCAGAGTTATGCGAACATGTACTTTAGAGCTTGGACGATAGAGAGTACATGACTGAAAGTGTAAAGCAATACAAGACTGAAAAATGTAAAGCAACCTTTTGTACATTATAATATACGATAGAGTTCAGTCAAGTACCTGATTCTTTTCCAACACCTAGCTGTCGACCAACAGCCACAAATACACCACGGTTTAGGAGAGCTTTTATGGCAAGAAAGTCATAGCCAAGATATGTAAGACGGAAGCCATCATCTGCGCACAAGAAACAACTATCAATTCCATGCATGCCCTCCACTGAAAGCAGCTCCTGAGAATCAAGAATTCACGCTTACATTTTGAGGAATCATGATGCACCAATTTGTGTTTAAGTAAATTCCTCAAGACTTTATATGTCCCACCATGCCTGTTCCAACAAACGCTTCATAAGAATATGCAAGATGTTCAATATAATTTGAGTCAATCTTTACCAAGTGCCCATATTTCAAAACCCTATGACCTTTTAAGAAAGAGTATGTGCTCAAAAAAATGTCAATGCCTACTAAAAGGCATTTCAGTGACTTACTTGAGACCAGCTATTGGGTTGATAAGGTCCGCTGGAACAATCTCATGCTGAAAGCCGATCAAAGAATAACAAATCATTTACCACTCAATGCAAGAAACAGACTACCAAAGTAGAAGGAAATCAGAACGGGCTCCAAGGTTACCCACAACCGAACAGAACAAATAACACTCTTGCAGAAAATATAACACTCCAATAGTCCAGTAATTAATTAATTACAGCCGTTGTGCCCTGTAAGTACTTATGAATTGCCCTTAGATATCCAAATTCTCCCATTTTCTCACTAAAACTACAAGAAAAAAATGAAAATATAAACGAATTAGAGAAATTCTTTTGTCCATTTCCTTCAAGCGCATTCCTTTTTGAAAGCCAAAGCTTGTCAATGTGGCACTTCAGCGAATATTGAAATTCAAATTCCCGCAACAACTAGCGGGCAGTAGTCTCAAATGTTTGAAAACTGGGGCATTTTTGCGTAAACGGAAGTATGGAACTTCCGTGACATAGAAAGCACATATGGAGTGTTATAGCCATCTTAGTTAAATGATGAAAATATTGTAAATGGAAAAATCATTTCAGTAACCACCAAAACACCAATACGCATCATGTTCCTGGCTATGTTACCATTCCAAATCATAAATTTTCCCGTTCATGTAAATTCCTCCTAGTATCAGATCACATACATAAATTTCAATAAAATTTTCACTTTTACCACCTCACTAAAGGTACTTCGATATAAAATAGGAGGTCTCAGATTGTTCACATATGGTCATATGGTGCAGGAAAAGTGCATCTTTGGAACACGGGGAAGCTTTGGGTAGCTGAGAAGAGTTTGAGGCACTTCAATAACTCCAAACAAGTTCCAGATGCCTTAGCTTTTTGTTTAAAGTCTCTTAGTATTTGACAACTCGGTTCAACTGAAGAACTCGGGCCCTGGCTGGAATGAGTCTGAGTCAACTCACCAAGTCTGCTCCAAGCAGCTAATCACCTAAAAAACCTCCCACCCCCACAAAAAAAAAAAAAGGAAAAATCCTTAAAAACAGGAGATATTAGGAAAAACAAAAATGATACACACCAGCAAAACACCTAAAATATGAGAAAAAGCTTCGTTAAAAAAACTTAGAAAACTCGTTCAAAAACATAGTTTCAAAAAAATGAGAAAAATTAGAAAAATATTAAAAGACAAACTATAAAAATGTATAAAAAAAATGAAATATAAGTCAATCACTTTATCTGATCAAAGATTAAATCAAAATTTTAATTGATTATATGTTAATTATATTCACCGAGTTTGGGATTTTCCAAGAGGACTCGCCTGAGTAGTCAATCACTTGCTCTTAGACATTCTCTTTGGTTAGTTTCTTCAATCAGTGCCTCTTAGACATCTCCAAAATGAAAATTAACAACATTTTACACGTAAAATAGCAGGCATTTGGGTATGAAATAGGGGAGTCTCACACCGTCCACATATGCTCTAAATTGATATGGGGTGATTAATAATGGAAATAAAAATACCCTTTCTTAGCTAGATAATAAGGAGTACTTTAATAAGTTCATAATGGGTCATGGTACTAATATGTTCATAATAGGTATGGTACTTTAAAAACTCTAAAATATCAATATAACTCAGTTTATTTATTTCTTTAACTTCTACATAACCTTTTTTTTTTTTCTTCTCGCCTCTTTCTTTTCTTAACCTTTACTTTACACAGTTTCTTAGACATTTTTAATACAATAACACTAACAAAACCACAATACACTACTCAACAACCACATTCGCTCAATCACCAAACAGAACCGCCAAAGATCTCCAAAGATTAAGAACCAGTGACTGACACGGGTGTCATCCAAATTACTCAGGCTCGGCAAGCTGCCAAAGCCTAAAACGAGAAGGTGGGAACTGGCCAAGTCTTGCCAATTTTGAATATTTTATCATTTTCTTTCTCTGACAGACTCAGCTGAGTCGGTCAAATGTAACGATACCCTAGCAGGTCCTAACCGATACCGGTAACAACCCATGTGAAATCCTAAATTATTCTTTCTTTAGTAATTCATAGAGAATTGTGGTTCTTTGATCAATTAACAGACATGTACGATAGGTGTAAAAATTAACCCATTGCACTTATCATTTATCAAAAAAAACAATTTAATTCGAATAGAAATCACACTGATGCTTATTCATCAACTCATAAACTAGAAAACCATGTATGATAGAGATACTAAAAGAAAGAGAAAAACCAAACATCGAATTCACGGTTAGAGATAAAAAACAAAAAATTAGTAATAAAACATCAACACAAACAGAAATTTTCAAGGAACAGATATAAAATCCAGAAAGACATAATCATAAATAATACATAAAATGAAGTAAAACAAAGTAATAAAAAACCCAAACCAGAATACGACTTTCAGTAACGACCAAAATAGGAGAGCAAACGCAAAATAACTTACGTTTCGCATACCCAACTCAACAGCAGTGAGCACACGAAAGTCATCGTCTGATAGATACCTTAGGGCATTGACATCAAGCTTCATGACTGAAACCAAATAAGGGGAAATAAGAAAAAGACTCACAACAGTAAAGTAGATATTAGGGTTTTGTGGCAGTTAGGGTTTTTGTCACGCAAAACCAATTTAGCCGTGAAATCCAGAAACATGAGAGAGAGAGAGAGAGAGAGAGAGAGTGAGAATAAATTGGTAAACAAATTTCATGATGCTAGCGGGGTCGGCTTTCAAGTTGTAGAGCGTTCTTATTTTTTTGATCGTATAGTAGGCTACCGCGGGGGCACACTGTATGTATGTTGACACCTTCAGGGAAACGAGTTATTGGCGGGATTTTTTTTTTTTTTTTGGGCCGTTTGCATACTCGGAAATATATTATTTGTGAAGTGAAATACATTACAAGTGTAAGGTATTACTCGCATAATGCATTATCTACTGTTTGTGTGCCATTCAGGCACAATCTGGAAATACATTGTTGGTGTTTGGCTATGTCCGAAAGAAATCGAAGAAATGCATTACCCTCATTTTAGCTTTAACATATTGCATAGATTTTTTTTGGGTAAATAACCAAGGTGATAAAAAAGAAATCAATAGGGATTTGGCCCTATCTTTTTTTGTGAGAATGGATTCTAAGACAATATTGCATAGATTTTATCTTTTTATATAGTTTTTAATATTTTATAGTAAGAGCTATATAAATTTGTAGATAATACTTGCAAAAGGAATGCATACTCATACATCACATTAGCCAAAAAAAAAAAAAGTAAAGTAAAATATAGGTAATTTGCAACAACAAATTCCATGCCTCCTAACAAAAATTTCAAAAAAATCAGATATATGCTTTAAATAAATCTGATAATTGTTACTGCCCAATAGGTACTATGCAAATTTGAATTTTCCCATAAAAAATAACAACAATGCAAACCTGTAATAACCTAATAAAATTCCTATCCGACTATTATTACATTTTACTCAAGAATTAGATTCGAAAAAAAAAAATAAGCCAATAAAAATCTAATCCCAATCGAACTCAACGCACACCATATCACTGAGTAAGCACTACATAAATTCCACCCCAAAAAAAAAAAGCACACACTATACTGAGAGATACTTCATATTAGGGTTTAATCATATATATCTAAAATTACAGTGCTTATGAATATTTTAAGATAAATATGTGTGTGTGTGTGTATGTATGTATGTGTGTGGGAGTGGACTCTGTCAGCCCATGGGTTGACTGCTACAGTATCAGCCAATGGTCCAGATTCAATTTTGGTTAATCTAACGGTTACAATCTCATTTTGTATTTGAATTTTTATTTTTTTTCTACAAATTCAAATCACTTGAATTTGGAGTGTCTATTCTTCAAAAATATAAGAATCTAATAAAAATATAAAAATAATAATTCACATCATATAAATTGACTATAATACCCTCGAAACATTTCAGATATATTTTGGTCAATTTACATTTTTCGAATTTATTTTTTTTATATTTTTATTATCTGCACCTTTATGAGAAGAATGAATGCCTAAAATTTCAAGTAATTTGAATTTGTAGAAAAAAAAATGAAAATTCAAATATGAAATGAGATTGTAACTGTCAAATCAACCCAAATTGAATCTGGGTCATTGGCTGAAATTATAGCAGTCAACCTGTAGGCCAATAGAATCCACTAAATATTCCATAATTGAGATGGCATTAAACCCTAACATTGTGTTTTTTTTCCCCAATGGCGATTCCAAATCCATGCTAATTCGATAGTTCAAGTCCAACTACAAGGAATCAGACTTAGAGTGAGGTTCCCAGTAGAAATTGAAGATATGGAAATGAGTGTATTATTACAGAGAGAAAAGGGCAGAGGTACACCTGTGTGGAGTAAACAAGGTTGCACGTCCAAAGAGAGCGAAGAACATCTTCAAAGAGAGAGCGGGGGAAAGAGATGAGATAATTACTCTTTTAGGTAGCGCTCGATAATTTTCACTATAGTGTCTCCGGGAATCACCCTGTTGTTGACTTTTATAGATTCTGGAATACATGTGAAATTGGTAGGGTGAAAGCTGAAACCTTGTTTGATAAACTGTAGTGATGGTAATTTCACTTGTTTGGCAATAGGAAAGCTCGAAACTTACCAATACTATTCATTATGTATTTGATTGATATGACGTGTTTGGCAATGGGAAAGCTCGAAACTGACTAATACTATTTATTATGTATTCATTGATATGATGTGTGAAATGCAATTTTTTAAAACATTTTGTAATTAAATAAGGTTCCTTCCATTCATCCAACATATTACCAAACATGTAAATAGATTCAAGGAATGCCAATACTTACATAAATATTAAAGAAAATTGATTTTCTTAATATCAGAATTTCACTCCATGCAAAGGCAGCCCTCAAGACCAAACATATATATTTTATCTAAAAAATAAATTATTTAAAAGTTTGAAAGCTAATCATCCAATATTGCCACCACACTAGTACATTACAAAAGATAAATTTGTTTCATTTGAAGTAGTAACACGAAAGCAATCACTTGAATCGAGAGATATTGAGAGAGAGAGAGAGAGAGAGAGAAATATATATAGATAAATGACAATATTATAGCACGCGTATCTTAATGGTACCTAAATGTACATTTAGTTTTAGTTTAAAGTTGATTCATACAAAATTATTGATTATTGATTCATGCAATAAATTTCATCGATAAGCATTGATTCATGCATGAAAAAATTCCAATTGGAAATGTGACATGAAATGCAAGGGAAATAGAGCTAGCAAGTAGGGTTCAAGATGTCCATTTCATTGGAAGCAAAATCAAGCACTCGATATTAAATACACAGTCGTGGGACTCATCTCCCTTCATGTAGGGTTCCAGATGTCTATTGCATTGGAAGCTAACATTTATGATAGAGTGTTGCCCCCACAATTTGCAGCATAATGAATAAAACCTTCGCAATAACTCAACAATAATTTTCTAGAGTGCATTGAAAAGATTGATGGATGAAGTGGACTGTCAACCCGAGCAATTTCTGAAATAAGGATGTGACATGGATTAGTTAAACATAAATATATACAAAATAACAAACAACTCCCAAGCCCCATAACCATGAGGCACTAGATATTCAAAAAAATTGCTTAGAAGTGTAATACAAAAGAATGCATGGAACACAGTCTATTTGTATAGAATGTTATCAAGCCATTCAAAAAATATTAGAAGTTCGGTAAACCAGTTAAAAAAATGGTGCCCTTGATAGTTAATGCGACAAGAGATAGAGACTACATTGTGAATACTAAGGTGGAGAAGGGAGATTATTCAATGATTATCGAACCCATAAACTAGTAAGAGATATAGAGAAAATGTGAGACAGAGAGAGAGAGGCCAATCCTTCACTGCAGTTTTTGCAAGAAAGAAGATATAGAGAGATTGCCACAATGACGAACCATAAGAAAACTCCATTGCAGTTTTTGCAATAAATAAGATATAGAGAGATTGCCACAATGAGAAAGCATAAGAAAACCCTAAAAAACATTATGGTGATACTCCTTCACTTCAATTTTGTCAATACCTTAAATAAGAGATCTACAAAAAAACCCTAATTTACAAGTCCATTCATCAACAAATGAATAAATACTTGAGCACATTTATCACACCATAACAAATAAAGAGCCTAAATAAAAAAAAGAACGCAAACATCAGAAAAAAAAAATTTAAAAAAAATAGAAAAGTAAAATGAGAACAAAAAATCACCCAAAAATGGAAAACATGGACATTTTGAGATTTAACATAGTAAAAAAGAAAATTAAATCAGAAAAAAAAAATCACCTTTCTATATTTGGGGATTATCATAAGGTGATTGTTCTTAAGCGAAAAAAAAAAAAGAACAAAGCGAAAAAACCTAAATCATTTAACATGAATCCCTACATTGAGAATAATCATAAAAAAAAAAAAAAAAAATTAACAGTTAACAGAAAATGAAAATTGTGGTTACTGTTTTTATGCTTAATAAACAGTAACGACTTGCTGGTTTTCTGCTTCATAAATAGTTAACAAATTATGGATTTATCTGCTTAATAATCAGTAGAAAAGGTAAGAACTCACTAATTTTTGCGGATTATCTCTTCATGATGCTTTTCAGCACCGGTAGAGCTCTGTTATGGAGTGAGCAGAAGAGGAGCGCGTGGCACATAAACTCTAGGAATATGGTCCCTTGTGGACCAAGATAGGCAAATGTTATTTGTCGATACTCAAACTTGGCTTTGACGTGTTAGGCTAGTCAGGTTGGAAAACTCGTATTGCATGGGCATGAAACAAAACTCACGAGAGTTTCAAGGGTAGTCCCTTGATGAGGTTGAAATTGCCCAGGTATGTGAGCCAAAGGATTGTGTGACCTTTGTGTGTGATGATTGGCTTCTATAGACAATTGTTTAGGACTCCTAACCACTTTTGATTATTTATTTGTTTATTTCAAGAGTTTTATTGTACTTAGACCTTTTATAAGTATTTTTGTCGGTGAAATAAAATAAAATAAAAACTATATACACCATGCTTTATCACCATGTCCAACTTTTACCCTTGATGCTTTATTTGCATTCATGTGTGTTCTATTAAACTTTTGAATTCATTGGGATAGTAACTTTCTCAATTTTCTCCCTTTTGCTTTTGCTTTCTTTTCATTATTCGTTGACATTTGGCTTAAGATTATCTATTTTGGTTGTAATTCAAAAGTTCTTGCATTTTTACTCTTTGAGAGGCACATCTAGATTTTTATGGCTGTGAATAAGGATAAATGTGATAATTGACATCAACCTATTTAGTATTGATTGTTTCTTTCAATGTGGCAGGAACATCAATTTGTATTATAATACATAGGTTCATGTGAAGCCGACTCTAATTAATTGGAAAAAGGCTATGATGATGTTAATGATAGGTTCATGTGTGCAATAGGACGAGAAGTTTAATGGTTTATCAACCTATTTAGTATTAATTGTTTCTTTCAATGTGACAAGAACATCAATTTGTATTACAATACATAGGTTCATGTGAAGCCTACTCTAATTAATTGGGAAAAGGCTATGATGATGTTAATGATAGGCTCATGGGTGTAATAGGACGAGAAGTTTAATGGTTTCCTTGAGTTTATAACTTGCTTTCTTGGCAACCTTTCCTTATTTGTTCTTAATTGTGTAGCATAAAACTTGGAAATTTGACCTATTAAAGAAACTGCAAACTCTTATGTCTTTATCAAATGGCCCTTCCTACTTACAACTTTCAAAGGGATGTATCAATGCCCGTAACTATTTGGTTTCTTGATCATGTCCTGTTTTGCTTCGTTCTCTTGAAATTTCCTTGACTGATAATTTTTTTTTATAGTTTGATTGGGACTTGATATGAGATAAGGTTTCCTTCTCACCTCCTGTCTAAGTTCATGTTCTCCTTCTCTTTAATATTCTATGTGGCGTCGATCAAGTACAACACATCTTGGGAGGTACGAATTAATTCAAGTGGATAGACTAAAAAGGGCAAAAGGTAGGCCCAAAAGGATGTAGTTGGAAGTAATCCAAAAAGATGTGGGAACTTATAGCCTCACTGAGGATATGACCTTTAATAGAGTAGAACCACGATTCATGTAGCCGACCCCAATTACTTGAAAAAATGCTAAAATGATGATGATGAAATAATAATACAGAGTTTCTATAAATAGTATCAAATGATTTTTCTTTGAGGCAATAACATTTTGGAAATATCATGCAAATTAAAAGGGCACACACACGAATGGGAATACTGGAAGAGAACCTAAACGAAGAAAACACCATTACAACAACACGCTAACAAAGATTATAGGACATGACATGTAAGGGGAGACTAGTGTGTGTATGGAGCCATGCTATGGAGCACGACAGCCTCGATGCTGAACCTAAGTCCGAACCCGAGGAGCACACCCAAGTGGAGCCCATCTCCGATCATGGACGCCCCTCACTCCTATGATGACTTTTGAATCTCGTCCAACACGACGAACATAGTCGCGCTCCACATGTTCTCGTACTCCCTCAACACGTGACATGCAGCCCTAAGCTTCTCAGGCTTCAGCTTGAGGTCATCCTCCATCTTGTCTAAAATCCGTGGCCCACCAGGATGCACAACGTAGAATAAAGTGTTCCAGTATGTGATGCCTAGTGGTTATAGTGCATGGCTCAAGCAATCCCAAACACACCCGGCAAGAAACTCTAGTATTTTCTTGCTCATCATGATGGCCATGCCCGCCTCATGGATGGGGCCCTTGAGCGCGTGCATGCTGTTTGGCACGATGCTTTGGCAAGCCCGGAAGAGTTGGTTGAGCCCCCGCTCAGTTGACATGGGGTCAGCACCAATGACCACAGTCGCTGCGCCATCTCCAAACAGGGCAGGGACCACAAGGCTCTCCGGGTCCATCCTGATAGGCCCATGAAAGTACATTGACATCATCTCTGGGCAAACTATAAGGACGCAAGCACCACAATTGTTCTCTGCGAGGTCCTTTGCGCTGCGGAGGGTAGTGCCACCTGCGAAGCAACCTTGCATATAAATCATGACACGATTGACAAAAGGGGAGAGATTGAGGAGTTTGAGGTGCAGGTCGATCCCTATCATGTCGATGCAGATGGAGGTGCAAAAGACGAGGTGGATGATGCGCGACACTGGCTGTCCCCCACTCCTTGATGGCACGGAGGGCAACCTATTTACTAAGGCACGGGATCTCCTCGAGTGCGATATCTTGTCGTGCAGCGAGGGATGGGGCCATGTAGGTGTAGAGGCTTGGGTTGGCTTTGAGCCTCTCCTTAGTGAGGAAGGAACATGTGGCGCTTCTTGAACCCAATCTTGGCGCCTATAAGAATGCTCAATAAGACACTATTTAGTGATAATTATTGTTATCGAGATATTATTGAAAAAGCTAACTTTCAATCTACTTGAAAAAATGGGTAGGCACCCAACATAAGTTATCGTTATTGATATATTATTGATAATAGAAATATAATAGATTATCTCTTGACAGTTATTTTTAGATCTTTTTTCCCCATGATTTTGCATTTTGGAACTTGGAACACAACCAATTTTGAAGCAGTTTTGTGCCAATTAAACTATAGAAAATCTACTTGAACTTTTAAGATTGAGTATGTGCCTTTTTTTATAGAAAATGAAGATAGGGATTAGTGTGTTTGTCGATGTAGGGTTGGCCCGGCCCAGATTGGGCCAAAGTGGCCATGGCCCAAAGACAATTCAAGAGGGATTATGCCCTCAAATGGAGTAGAAGGGACAAAAACAGTAAAGTGAGGCCAGCCCTGTTGAGCCCTAGCCCTGGTCGGGCCCAATCCAGCCCTCAGGCTATTGTGGCCCAAGCTCTAGTTTTACAGGGCCGAGCCACCTGGCCCACTACAAGCATTATTGCTGCCATATAATGGGTATATATCAGCACCAGAAAAGCCAGATGCATCAAAAGTGGCTGTTACATTCAAAATTCAAAATTTAATATAAATAAATTAGATATTTATATATATAATATATTAAAATAATGAAATAAAATATTAAAAAAATTAATACTTGTATATAGATATTTTTTTGCTTTGGCCGAAGATCAGGTCAAAACAGACCAGGAGTTGACCGAAGCAACCCCAAGGGGATCGAATCTACCGAAGCTACAGCACCTGGCTTCACTTCGTTTGGGTCTAGGCCTAAAATCCAAAGGGTGAAACGAAGCAACTTTGACGACAAAAAGCAAATGAGAATATCTAGAGAGTTAAGACACATACAAATGATAGTGAATTTCTGGCTAAGATCAGGGTCTTGGAGGTGGGTGGTGTTGAAAAAATGTCAGGAAAGTGGGCTTGCTCCACCACATTGGGGGGAGGGGGGGGGGTTGGCTGTTCCTATGGCTAGCACTGTGGCTGCCCCATCTGCCCTCTGTGCCTTTCTATGCTCCTCCACATTGACCATTATCTCTCTCTCTCTCTCTGGCTTTGTTATTGTATATATTGGTTTTTGCATGGTAGCTCTCATAGCACTGAAGCAAGGCTCTCATGGTTATGTTATTTGGGTTGAACCACTTTTGTCCAGTTGCAAGATTCAATTATATAGAAGGGGAATGTTTTATCATTAAAAGGGAATTATTTGAAGTGTACATAAGATATGAACTGTTAAATGTTTCATTCATATTTTTTTATTTTATTTCTAAAATTCATCAAAATACACATGATCAGGAATTGAAATGGCTGAAAATGATTATAATGTTATTTAGAAGGTGGTGTTTCGAAAACTTGCATGCCCTTTTGTTTGTTATTTGGAACAAGCATGAATCGTATTTGTGTTCATTTTTGTAGCAATTTTTTCTTTAAATGTCAACTAAAATAATATTTTTGAATGCTAGATATTTTTATTTTTATTTTTATTTTTGGAATGTTAACTAAGTTTATTTTTGTTGCAGGGATTGGGGGTTTAGGTTTCACACCATGAAATTATCTGGGCAAGCTTGATCTTTGACCTAGGCACCTGAAAATATGCAAAGGAAAGCCAACCATTAGAGAGCAAGCTCCAGGCAGAAATGGTCATAGTGGGGGGATGCCATAATCAAAACATCTTTGATTAGAACATCTTCCTCCAAAGTGAAAACATTAACCAGAAATTATTATAACACATTGCTATTTTGTTTTATATTAACATAAATAACTGACTTGGTGCTTGTGGCTTGAAATTTGGGAAGTGAGGCATTAATGTACCCAAAATAGGTTCCCCATTGTTCTCAATGCTTTTCTTTTTTGTGACAATGTAAAGAAACTCTATGGATTACCCCACACACTTTTAATCAAGGATGACGGTTCTATAAGGCATTGGCTTTATGAAACAAACTAGACCCTCATCGCAAATCCTCAGCCAGAAAGCACTTTCGGTAACGGAAGTCTTTATGATGACTCTAAAATCAATTTCCAACACTGACAATAAAATTTGAAATTCAAAAAATGGTACAGATCTTATAGATCAATGAACACTTATTTTTAGGGTTTGTTATAATATATACTATTCTTAAAAGCGTGAAATCTTTTTTTTTTTTACCACCATAATGTTCAGGCCAAGATAATTGATTTTAAAGTTTTCTGATGCTTGAATTGCAATTTTTGATGAATTATGAGTTAAACCTTTTAGTAGGGTCGGTCAAAGTCGCACCGGACCAGCACGTACTATAAATTCAAAGTATCATGAATAGTAATTAGTAGGGCATGCCCAGGCTGAACTTTAGGGGCATAGATTTTAGGCATGCCTTGACCCAGCCCGGACACCAAGCCTTGATTTCCTGCCTAGTCCTTGGCCAAATTTAGTAACCTCATAAATTCAGTGGCCTAGCCAGAGGCCGTTCTTGGCCGGGTCGTACTTCCCATTGCCACCCCCAGACTATTTCTATCTCCAACCACAATCGATCTAATCAATGATATCAAATTCACTTAGCTTCAGCTGAAGCCTTCAGATTTTAAGCATAAATCGAAGAGAAACAAGACCTAGTGTTGTCGTTTTGGTCAGATTCGAACCGCTTTGGGCTGCTTCGGGTCTACTTCAGCCAACAAATAAATAGTTATATAAATTTATTTTTATTTAATTTTTAATTTTAATTTTTATCTTTTAATTTTTAATTTTTTTCATTATTTGTATATATTTTATATATAAATATCTAATTTATTTATACTAAATAAAAAAAAGTTTGAAGTCTTCCCCCAAATCGATTGAATCACCGAATTGTTTCATTTTTCTCACCAAACCGAATAAGACTCTGAAGCGAATCTAACAACATTGGATCTAATTCCTTTTGAATACGGAATTTGTTCTCTCTCTCCTTTTGGCCAGCAAAATTGTTGCTTCATCACTCTCATTTAAATAGGGGTGGTAACAGTTGGGTCTGGTCCAGGTCTGAGACCTGGACCAGATTGGATCGGACTTGACCTAAAAATTAAAAGAAAAATATTTAAATGATATATATATATATAAATGTGTATTATTTAAATATTATTTTTTATATTAAATATTATTAATATAATAACACTATTTGTGGACTTGGACCCGAATAGTATTAGAGTCCAATATTTGGACCCCATACCTAACTTGCCAAGTCCAATTCTTGGACTCATACTCGAACCATCCGGACGTCGGTTCCCGGGTCCATTGCCAACCGTACATAACGTGTTAAGGGACCGCATTCATTAGTGATCAAAATTGATATCCGGATACCAGGTTTGCATAAAAAATTGAGTCCCTATAAAAGTGCACTCCACAAAATTTGGAGCTAGATGACAGTGAGTTTTCAACCTCTATTTTGCAAAAACTCATTCTCTCTCCTCTCTTTTTTTAAGGTAATTCAGTGGTAGGAATCGATTCAGATGTAACACTGCTGACCACTCAAAACCAAACCGTACTTTGCACATCCTTCCATTAAATTGTCCTATCATAAAATTTGTTACATATCTTGCATTAATTAATCATTAATCAATTTAAGTTGGTGGAATGATTTTTGCATACTAATAAGTGTGGTAGCTAATTAATATTGGTGTGTATTTTCATTGCTTACATTGCAATAATTTGTGTCCTTGCAATTATTCTTTTGAGAAGTGTGGAAGAAAGAAGTAAAGAGTTAGATTGTCCACCAAAAAAAAAAAGGTCAGAATAGGCTTAGAAATAGGGGTGGCAATGGGTCCTGGACCTAACTTTTGGGTTCAAAATTTGAACCCATACCTAAATCCGTTGGGCTCAAGTATGGTCCGGTCCATTGCCAGCCAATGACTATGACTCCATAAGTTTTTTTTTTTGCCAATTTGCTTACCATCATATACCTGTATTATTGATAATATTTACAATATTGCACAACATTTATGAATACCCACATTCTTTAATGTTTTACGTAATGAAAATATTAATTCTCGGGTCTGGTCGAATCCATTGCCACCTCTACCTCAAATAAGGTTAGTTACACAATGAAAAGTATGACATCCACATTTTTTATATGCTAACACCGCTCCACTAATACCTTAAAAAAAATTAACTCTTAATCTACTTGAAAAACAAATAGGGTCAGTCTTCCCTCATTAAATTACCCCAACAAAAAAAAAAAAGAGAGTATGACACCCACATTGTTGATTTTCTTCCACAATATAAAATATTTAAAAAATACCAATAACGCAAAAGTCATGTAATTATTGCAAAAGCTTGTATTTTTCGCTCTTGGTCAAGTAATATAAAATATTTAAAGTGATAAAAAACACACCCACAAGTTATGTAATTATTAAGATGTAACACTACTAACCATTCAAAACCAAACCTTACTTTGCACATCCTTCCATTAAATTGTCCTATCATAAAATTTGTTACTCATCTTGCATTACTTAATCATTAATCAATTTGAGTTGGTGGAATGATTTTTGCTTGCTAATAAGTGTGGTAGCTAATTAATATTGGTGTGTATTTTGATTGCTTACATTTGCAATAATTTTTGTCCTTGCAATTATTCTTTTGAGAAGTGTAGAAGGAAGAAGTAAAGAGTAAGATTGTCCACCAAAAAAAAAAAGTCAGAATAAGCTTAGAAATAGGGGTGGCAATGGGTCCTGGACCCAACTTTTTGGGTTCAAAATTTGAACCCATACCTAAATCCGTTGGGCTCGAGTTTGGTCTGGTCCATTGTCACCCAATGACTATGACTCCATGAGTTATTTTTTTTACAATATTGCACAATATTTACGAATACCGACATTCCTTAATGTTTTACGTAATGGAAATCTCTAAGAAACAAACATATTGGCAACATTTATAAAATCCACACAGCATATACCATAATATTCAGGTCGGGTTCTGCTGGACCCAGACACAAATAATATTCAGGTCCAAGTTTTGGACCCGGACCCGAAGTCGGGTCTACCCATCAAGTCCTGGGTCTGGTCGAATCCATTGCCACCCCTACCTAAAATAAGGTTAGTTACACAATGAAAAGTATGACATCCACATTTTTTATATCCTAACACCACCCCACTAATACCTTAAAAAAAAATTAACTCTTAATCTACTTGAAAAGAGAGTATGACACCCACATTGTTGATTTTCTCCCACAATATAAAATATTTTAAAAAGACCAATAACGCAAAAGCCATGTAATTATTGCACAAGCTTATATTTCTCGCTCTTGGTCAAGTAATATAAAATATTTAAAATGATAAAAAACACACCCACAAGTTATGTAATTATTCAGATGTAACACTGCTAACCACGCAAAACCAAACCTTACTTTGCACATCCTTCCATTAAATTGTCCTATTATAAAATTTGTCACTCATCTTGCATTAATTAGTCATTAATCAATTTGAGTTAGTGGAATGATTCTTGCTTGCCAATAAGTGTGGTAGCTAATTAATATTGGTGTGTATTTTGATTGCTTACATTTGCAATAATTTCTGTCCTTGCCATTGTTCTTTTGAGAAGTGTGGAAGGAAGAAGTAAAGAGTTAGATTGTCCACCAAAAAAAAGAAAAGTCAGAATAAGCTTAGAAATAGGGGTGGCAATGGGTCCTGGACCCAACTTTTTGGATTCAAAATTTGAACCCATACCTAAATCTGTTGGGTTCGAGTCAGGTCCGGTCCATTGCCACCCAATGACTATGACTCCATGAGTTTTTTTTTTTTTGCCAATTTGCTTAGTATCATATACCCGTGTTATTGATAATATTTACAATATTGCACAACATTTATGAATACCCACATTCCTTAATGTTTTACGTAATGAAAATCTCTAAGAAACAAACGTATTGGCAACATTTATAAAATCCACATAGCATATACCATGACAGACCCAAATAATATTCGGATCCAGGTTTTGGACCCGGACCCGAGGTCGAGTCCGGGTCTGGTCGAGTCCATTGCCACCCCTACCTAAAATAAGGTTAGTTACATAATGAAAAGTATGACGTCCACATTTTTTATATCCTAACACCACCCCGCTAATACCTTAAAAAAAAATTAACTCTTAATCTACTTGAAAAACAAATAGGGTCAGTCTTCCCCCATTAAATTACCCCAACAAAAAAAAAAAAGAGTATGACACCCACATTGTTGATTTTCTCCCACAATATAAAATATTTAAAAAAGACCAATAACGCAAAAGTCATGTAATTATTGCAAAAGCTTATATTTCTTGCTCTTGGTCAAGTAATATAAAATATTTAAAATGATAAAAAACACACCCACAAGTTATGTAATTATTACAAATATATATATATATATATAACACTACGCAATTCTTATAGGAGAAAATAAACAGTGATTTCGCCTACCTTCATCACCGTCCAAAGTTCATCGTGCGGTCACGATAGTCTGATAGTTTTTTTATTTTTCATTTTTTTTCTACAAATTATAATGATCTAAAATTTGGAAAGTGTATTCATAAAAAATAGGGGAATCTTTGAAAATTATATAAATAAATATTTTACATGAAAACAATTGACCAAAATACCCCTAAAAAGTTTCAGGGGTATTTTAGTCAAAAAAAATTTACGGATAATTTTTTTTTATATTTTTATTAGATGCATTTCAGTAATATGTACATTTTTATTAGATGCATTTCAGTAATTACATACTCTCCAAATTTCAGGTCATTCCGATTTGTTAAAAAAAATAAAAAATAAAATACTTTCAAACAATCGTGATCACGCGATGAAATTTGGACGATAATGAGGGTAGGCGAAATCACGATTCATTTTTGCTTATATGCGTTGGAAAAACTTTTTAATATATATATATATATATTTTTTTTTTTTTCCTTTGTAGGATGGGTTATAACCTGCCTTGGTTAGTGATTCCTATAGATTGTTCCTAAGCTTTTTGTCGACTGATTGGTGGATAATTTGTCAATTTAGATTGGTCAACAGAAACAAAATTGGATTGGCATCTGATTAAGACTTGTAACATTTTCTTTTTCAAAAGGTTATTTTATTCTACGACTTAAAAATTGAATAAAATATTTTTCCACCAAATTTCGAGAAAAATACGATGATAATTGTTGTAGCACCATAAATTCAGTTGGTTTTTTTATTAACATAAATATATTGGTTTTGTGATCGGACAGTATTTCGTTGAATATGTAGAGGGAAAGGTTAGGAAAATGTTAAAACAAGTAAAGCATCACCTCAAAATGTACAAAAAATTGAAGTTCCAGCATAAAAAAACCTTCAAATGGATTATCATGAACATGACCTTTATGGTTGCGAACTAAATGAACGTTACAAGCTCTAAAAGGGAAAGTTTTATATGGGCTCTAAACAATCAAATTAGAGCCTCCCTCAAAACTTTCACTATAATAGGTTGTTTTGATGCCTAAATATCATCCAATTGATCATCTCGACATCAAAATGCATGGACATGAGAAAAAAAATGGATTTTCAGTTTTGAAAATAGTGCTTCTTGTAACGTATTTTTTGACCGTCAATTTTCAAGTTTTCATAGATCTGCTCGATCTACACTATTTTTTAAAGGTCAAATTTTATAACTAATTATGAAAATATAATTTAAGGTTATCACAAGACTTTTCAATATGGAAACCATATTTCTCAATACTATTTGAAGGTGGGCTCTAATTTGATTGTTTATAACCTCGGCTCTATACAAACCACACTCACCCTCAAAATAGTAGGTAGTATAGTACATCATGGAGACTGGCCATTTTCAAGTGTTCATGGATTTGCAACATCTGTACCATTTTTTGAGCTACAAATCTTATAATAGGCGGTGAAAATTGATTTTAAGGCCATCATGGAGATTTTCTAAACAGTTTCCCGATGGATTTACTTTTTCCAATAAACCAAAATTATATGCCCTGCAAAATATGTGTTACCTTGGGTCTAGGAGGACTTTTTAGTACCTCACGGCGTAACCTTCTCAACCTAGAGTCCTATAACACCCCGTCACACCAAATTAAAAATATGTGGTACCTCGGGTCTAGGAGGACTTTTTAGTACCTCACGACGTAACCTTCTCAACCTAGCGTCCTATCACACCAAATTTAAAAAATAGTAAAAAATAAATAAATTAAGTAGATAACTCTAAAAGGGTAAAGGTAACCAAAAGGAAATGGTTGGAAGTAACGAGAGAGCAATTGTAGAACAAGATTCGTGTAGTGATAGTATAGTGATAGTGATAGTGATGAAATCTGTAAGTACTAGAAAAATAATAATGCCCTAAATTTAAACAGTGATCACCCAAAGTCGGGGAAATAGGCAACTTTGGAATATGTTTCGAGTTTAAATCCCATAATAAGTATGAGTATTTCATATTTTGGCCTGGTCTAAAATTACCAAACACATATACTTGCCTAATATCCCAAATCCAAAATGTTGATTTTTTCTAATAAAATAATTAAAGAGGCACCTGAGTGTTATTATGCTTTCAAAGTAATCAATTTATTGAAAATTAGTTGATTATTTTTTACACGGTTTGACTATTTTTATTTATATTTTCTATGATTTAATTGAAACCTTCCCACATGCAAGTATAATTATTACGTTTTCATGTGTTGCTCATTTTGTTATGGAATTGTATAATATAAGATCATTTCATTTAGTACAAAGAGGTCATAATCATCCATGACCATCAAATGTAACATACAAAAGCTTAGATTGTATATTTCCAAAAAAACTAAAGAAATATGGACTTTTAGCCTAGTCAATAGGACATTTCCTAGTCATCTAATTTTACGTCAAATGACTGAGGTTGCTTGCGACCTCCTTGTACCAAACATAATTTCTCTTATTGCATATTTTATTTCATCCATGCCCATCACATGTAACATACAAAAGCTTAGATTTTATGTTTCTAAATAAAACAAAAAGCGGACTTTGAGCCTAGTCAATAGTACATCCCCTGGCCATCCAAATATACATTCTCTTATTGGATACTTCATTTTTGCTATCTTGTATTTTTCTTCTATGTTGTTCTAAACTTACATATCATAACCATTTTTTACTTTTGTATAAATATTTTCAAGCTGGTGGAAATAGGCAACTTTGGAATATCAACATGACCCACAATATTTTATTTGCCAAAACATAATGTGCTCCTACATGAGCACATTCACTCCCTCTGGCAAAACCATCACGAGTATTTTTAGGACCCTAAATTTGAGGATATAACCTAGTCAACCTAGCAACCAACCTAAAATCTAAAAATAAAATAATATATCATATGCTTTCAAAAATAATATCCTGAGATTGATTAGAGACCGTTAAATTTTTTAACTTCAAAGTCAATGTTAAGAACTCATAATTTATTTTTATTTTCAAATACTCATGTGGTGATTCTAAAATGGAGGCCAAAATTTCAAATCAAGAAAAATCACCTAAGCATGAATTTTGCATGTGGGAGCAAATGTACAATGTGCTCACTCGTGAATACTCTATTTTTCCCTCTTTTTGAAGATCCTTCCCATGATACTATTAGTTTTGGATTTATATTTTCTGACTTCCAATTTTATTAGTTATGTCATGGATTGCTTGTAAATAAATAAAGTATCTTGGTATATTTGACATAGTCAAAGAGCATAACTTTTTTCTTTACTTTTTCAAACTTTGGTGCTCTCTTTCCTTTTCTTTATTTGACCGTTCTCAAATTGAGATGTATTCTAAAGTCTAAAGTCTAAACCATATTCTTAAGTGTAATCCATCGTGTCTTTTCTTGTATGGTGGGTTAGCATGGATTCTAAGCCCCATGTTCCCACCCCCTAATTACTTAGCTCTTAAGTATCTCACTCTTAAACATATAATCTCTCTCTCAAATGTCATATCTCTCTCTTTCACTCTTAATATGTCAACTTTTTTTCTTTATTTTTCAAATTTTGGTGCTCTTTTTCCTTTTCTTTGTTTGCCCCTTTTAAGTGGTTTGTTTTACCTTATCTACTTTTTCTTGTCTTGCAAGTATCATGTCCCCCCTCTCTCTCTCTCTTCCCCCTTCTCTCTCTAACATATCATCTCTTAAGTATCTCACTCTTAAACAAACAACATCTATTTCTTATATCATTTATCTCTCTCATTCTTAAATATATCCTCTCTTTTTCCCAAACATATCATCTCTTAATTATCTCAATCTTAAACATATCATCTCTCTCTAAAACATCATTTATCTCTCTGTCATTCTTAATATATCAAATCTCTCTCTAAGATACCATTTCTCTCTCTTAATATATTAAATCTCTCTCTTAATATGTCAAATATCTCTATCTAAACTATCATTTCTCTCTCAATATATAAAATCCCTTTTTCTCTCTATCTATCTATGACATTTTCAACAAGAAGAGGGACTTCAACACATAAAATGAGGCATCCCACCTGCCCAATCTTTGTTTTGTTTGCTTGACTCAATATTTTAATTAGATTGTCGTTTCAACTTGGTTAGGTGACGGGGGGCAGGAAGTAGTACTAAACCAATTCAATAAATAACAATATGAAATTATTTTACTATATTAAAGACTTAGGGCATGGATGGTTTAATAGTCGTACCTTTGTTTTAAAACCTAGATCGGCCAGGTGAACCGGTCTGGAAATTCGTTCAAGACCAGCAATTCACCTATTTGGTTAGGCGAATTGGACCGAATCTCATGTGTGTGAATGTAATTTAAAAAATAAAAAATAAAATAAAAAAATAAACTTTTAAATAAGTGATGGTTCAAAAGCTTTGACCTGTTTTAAGCTCTTGTTCGCTGCCTTGCCACGTCCTTTTAGTGGACAAGGTTTTGATACGTTGAAAGCGGACTTTTAACGCGACGCCCCATATATGAGGTGGAGGTGTTTAGAGTAAATTAAATAGGACGATAGGTCGCTTAGTAACTTTTTTTTCGCTCTCCGTCTTACAAATACAGTGAGCTCCTCTCTCTAGCCGAATTTTTATCGGAAGTTTCTTCTTAAATATTTTAAGTAAGTGACTTCATTATCTGAAAAAATAATCCGTTATTTTTAAAAATAAAATGAAATAATTACTTCTACTTATTATCATGAATTTTAGGCTCGATAAATTTTATGCGCAAGTGACCTCATTATTTTGAAAAATAATATTTTTAATAAAATTGTGATATTTTATCTATATTATAAATCTTAAATACTGTAAATTCTTAGAAAAATAAATTTATTTATTTTTCTTGCCTATTGTTAGAAAATTTTAGATACTATAAAATTATTAGAAATAACTGTGATAGTTTTGCTTTTAATAAAATTGTGAGATTTATTTCTATTGTTTTTTAATATTTAGACATTGTAAACTTCATGTGCAAATAACTGCCTTATTATTTGAAAACTGATATTTTTGCATTTGATTATAGCATTGTCTGTGAAATGTTCATTTGCGAATTGACATCTCATAAATTGTGATAATTTTGTCTTCGTGAATTTCTATAAGAGTTTTTCTGTCCATATTAGATTGGCAATTATGCTATAATGTCTTTACGAACTGCTACCTTTGTTCATTTGAGCCCAAAATATTTGACTGGTTATTTTATAAACGTTATTGAAAGCGATTGTTATTAATGGTTTCAGTGAAATTCATATTAATAATTTCAGTGATATGTTGAGTACATGATATTGTTGCTTTCGAATGTTTAAAGAGATTTAGAAATACTTTAAGTATGCAAGTGGACTCATCCGGCTCGTCGGTGAAGTATAAGTGAACCTATATGGGACGTCGGTAGGGATTAAGTTGACTCATCCGATACGCCGGTGAGGTATAAGTGGACCTGCAAGGATTAAGTATACCTATATGGGACGCCGATAGGGATTAAGTAGACCCATCAGGACGCTGATGGGGTATATAGGTGACCTACTTGGGACGCCAGTAGGGTAATTTGTAAAATCCTTCGGATTATGTATTGTCGTTAAAATGTTATACGCATTTCAATTATTCGAATTATACTTAATTATGCATTTTTTTTTAAAAGTGAAAATGTTATACGCATTTCTGTTAATAGATCTCCTTTTTAAAAATATTGATATCTTTCAATCATGATTATTTTTATGATTATGATGATCACTTACTGAGTAGCCAAACTCATCAAATTATGGTGAACATTTTTTTCAGGATAACTGCGATTTCATTTTGAGTGCTCGTCAAGATCAACTTTGAAAGATACTGTAGTTGTGCTTAAGCTTTATTTTGTTACTTTGTAAGAATTCGCCACTGTAAATTTGTCCTATCAAGAGATGTATATATGTTTTGACTGTCACGTCTCATGAATATCTGTATTGTAAATTCATGGGGTGTGACAGTGAATCATTCCAAAAGGAAATAAAAAAAATGAAAAACAAAATGTGTGGGAACCAGGCAATCTGGCAGGTCTGAACCATATGATTCTTTGATAGACTCGATCAATTTTTTGATGGAACTGGGTGAGTTCAAGGCATCTGAATTGATTCCCAATTTCAACAAAGAACGAGGTTGTGAACCACCTCTCAGTTCCGACAAGGAACCGAATAGGTCTGGACTAGTTCCTTGTCCAGATTCATTTATTCCCGATACGAACTGCCAGTTTTTAAAGAAATTTTTTCTAACAATAATCTTTAATTACCTTAGGGCAATCACGTCTAACAATCATCTTTAATTACCTGAAGGCAATCATGTCTAACAATCATCTTTAATTATGTCTAACAATCATCTTTAATAGCTTGGCACATTATTATTATTCTTCTTTTTTTTTTTTGAGAAAACAAGGTTTTTTTTTCTCTTTTTCTATTTATTTATTGATTTTTGTCCTTTAGTCTTAGGGCTCCAAGGCCTAAGAGAGATTTGGTCATAAGGAGGCTTTAGAAATAGCTAAGTATAGTTGTTAATAATAGTGTGCCAAGCTAAAAATGGCTTGGCACAGGCACTCGCTCATTAGTAAGTATAGGACAGAATAAGTGCAGGGCCAAAATCTAATGAGTCTAAATCATTGTTTGGATAATTGGTTAATTTTATATAGAATGTACTATTCTTTTTAAAAGTAATATACTTTTCATAATAGTATTTTGTTAGTTGTTTGATTATTATGTACAATCTATTATTTAATTATTTAACATTTTTTGGTGATTTATGTTATTTTTGGTTAAAACTTTCAAAAATATAAATTTATATATAGAACTGCGTATAAGTTTGTATCCTGTAAGTACAAACAATTATTATCAAAATTAATTTTACTAAAGCATTGAATTATTAATATAAACTACAAAAAAAAAAAACATCGCGTTATTAGTGGTAATAGGTACATCCAAACACATGCCTTGGAGTTTTGTTGTACTCAATTTCCATCATTCCCACTTAAATTAGGAAAAAAAAATCCATCAAATATGTGTTAGCTATTGACCTACCTTGGTAGGTCCCAACGAATATTGGCTAATATTCAAACATTAGATTATAATATTTACTTTTTTATCTTTCTTCAATGAAAAGCATGAGACTAAATTGCCACCAATTAGGGGCCTAATTGGTGGTGGCAATGGACCCGGGCCCGACATGGGTCCGGGTGTGCATTCGAGAATTGGACACAGTAGGTCAGGTCCAAATCCATATGGACCCGACCTGAATAGTGTTATTCATGTATATATTTTGAAAATAACATTTAAATATATATATATAATATTTTTAGAATCGAGCCCATGTCTTCAGGTTCTGTTAGGTCCTGGTCCTTTATTTTGGGGTTCGGGTCAACCCGTTGCCACCCCTACCACCCATCTTGGTGGAACATGAAAAATTTAGCTGGCCGAACTAGTCCAATGGTTAATGAGATTTAAACCATTGATGTATCTAATTGGTGGGAAATATCCTTCAACACTATCCGTTATTGTTTGAATTTGTAAAAAAGATTAAATACTCGCACTAGTGCACAATGTACATTTGCTCCCTCTATCAAAGTCTCAGCTAAAAGTATTTTGAGGATTTTAAGTAACTTACTCAACCTAGCGAACAACCTACGGAGGAAATGAATAAAATAAATGGAAAATTGTTATATGTGGGCTGGACATTTTTACAATATGTGGCCCCAAGGTATAAAGCATCCATCGATAATTCATATAAAAAAATTTAAAACTAGTGGTCTAAATGTTATTTTAATAGAATATTATTTATATTTTTAAAATTTTATTTATTTCATCATATTCATGATCTCCGTGTTAGAGATTACATATCCATAAAAGATAATTTTAAAAATCCATCTCAAAAATATTTTTTTAAGATGTGACTCGTTTCTACGTAGACTCATAAAATTTGTGTTAAAAAAAATACCCCTAAGAAGTTTCTACACGAAAAATAATTAACGCTATGCAATTTTTAGACGGTTAGTTGGCAAGACCGCAAGAGCACTCAAAACTCTTTTAAAAATAAATACCAAAATTTCATATCAAAACAATTCCTTTGTGGAGCTCATGCTCTTTTGAGTTTTTTGTGCTATTACTTTTACTTTTTATTTTATTCTTTAGTTGGATCTCTATTTCGGGAGATTGGGATCGCTCATATGAGTTACTATAGTGGACTACAATTATAAAAAATGGATAGAACTGGTGATCCAACCGATGTTTTGGCTAGCTTGGCCCAAGGTAAAAGCTGTATCCAGTCAAAAATTGGTCAAAACTAATGTCTAAAATTGGCATTAGCTAGTCCGACAGGTTGGTTTTAACCAGTTCAACCAGATAAATGAAGTTAGACAATTTTAAAATTTATATATGTATATATTTTATTTTATTTATTTTTTAAAAATTCAATCCAATTGGTTGAATTGATAGTCAGTTCAATTTTGACTACACTAAATCCCTCATAGTTTAATAGTCGATACAAACAATTAATTTTGACCATTGGATGTGATATTAGGTGCCTGCATTTATTTATTAACAAAAATTCATAATAATTTTTCTTGAACTTTATAACTTACCTCTTTGTGCTAAAAATAAATAGTCTACATCGAACAACTACTTGAAGAATACCAATCCGCCCAAATAATCCTTATTTTAAAGAAAATATATATAAGAGCGACGCCTTAAACAATCAAATTAAGAGGCATCTCCAAATAGTGTTGAAACCACACTGAGCCTATACAAGTCTTTTACAGTTTACTACTGCAGGACCACGCTATGTACCCTCATTTAGATATCTTCAAATAGTGTTGAAACCACACTGGGCCTATATAAGTCTTTTACAGTTTACTACTGGAGGACCACGTTATGTACCCTCATTTAGAGATCTTCAAATAGTGTTGAAACCACACTACGACTATATAAGTCTTTTACAGTTTACTACTGCAGGACCACGCTATGTACCCTCATTTAGAGAGAGCGCCCTAAAAATCACCTCCCAAATGCCGCCGAAATGCGCAGCGAAAAAGCGCCGTGAAACGCGCCTCGATTTTGGCGCTCAGTGTTTTGGCTTTCCTTTTTGTTCTCTCTCTACTTTCTCTCTCTAAATTTTACACCACACGCCCTCCCTCTCTCTAAAATTTAAACTACACGCCAAATGACTTTCATTTTCAACAGCTATGTAAGAGCTGTTAGAAACGTGTACACGCTCTCGCTCTCTAAAATATTTTCTCTTGAGAAATATTATTCGAACTATTATTAATATATTTTTTTAAAAATTATCTTATAGGACCCACCTCTATCCATGTGGGTAGGACTCCAACTATTAAATTTGTCATCAATTTACAAAAAAAGTCAAATTCTACATTCATGTGATAACTTTTTTAAAGATACGCGTTAATTTTAAAAGTGATCCTTTAAGGTGCTACACATATATGTAGTGAGTGTCCTATAAAATCATTATTTTTATTTTTATTTTAAAAATATTTTCTCTCTCTATTTTTTTATTTTAAAGATATGGCAATTGCCTAGGTGGCATGGTTGGCCAGCAAGCGACTATCCAAGTTGAGAACTGGACAAGTCTAATGGAGCACGACTAACAATAGGCTGGGCGCCCTGGTCCGGCACACTGGATGTAGAAAAAAGTAGAGCCTAGCCTCAAATTGTGGCACGTGGGGCGAGCTAGAGTCAATGCTGGCTGGACTCGGCCCAGCCCAACCCTGTTATTTATTGGATCTGGGCCAAGCCCGCATATATAGAAATGTTTTAAGACTTAATTTTAAGGATCTGTACTCGCTAATGTGGAGATCATGAATATGAAAATATGAATTAATTTAAAAAATTAAAAATAATAATTGTAGTAAGAAAACATTTGGACCGTTACTTTCTATTGTTTTTAGATGGAACACCTACTTACATCCATCTTTAAGATGGATGCTTTACACTTTTTGGATCGCATATGTAAAAATGCGGTCCGGCCCAATTTTTACATGATTTTTTGCAGTTAATATACACATAAATTAATTTTTTGTGATAATAAAATACTAATAATTTATCAAAATACATCTAACAAATTAACTAATGCACATTTTACATATTATTTTATTTGATTTCGGAAAGCCCATCAAAAGCCCCATGATCAGAGTGAGTTCGATGTAATTTGAAATGGTCCGGGCCAGGGCTGATGCACACTCTTTCTGCAGGACTTGTAAGGATTTACTCCTGATCGCGGATGGTTTATTTTTCTATTAAAAGAAAAACTTATAGGCAGTTTTATATATAAATTTATATTTCTTAAAAATAGTTTTGACTTTATTTACAATAGCATGCTGGAAATCGCATTTTTTTGATATCCAATTACTAAATATCTTATTCATCTCCCTCTCTCTCCCCTTCCTTTTGTAGGCATGGGGACCAATTCTCTACGAGACAGATTTGGGCCCCAAATAACATTAATGGCTTGAAGATTTTGTAGCTCTTTATCTATACATACATTACTTATACGTCATATGGTATTTATTAGATGAATGAGATTGAGCCGACAATAATATCATAGTTTATATTAAAAAAAAATAATGCTATACATCCATTGCAACTTGGCAAGGATGATCATTTTTTTTTTAACCAAAAATAAAAAACAATAAGAAAAAAGTTGGCTATTTCCCGACTTACTAAGACTCAAAGAGTAAACCAAACTATATTTTACACTATAGATCATTATCAAACACATGTCGACAACTATCTAATCTTGATTAAATCGTCGAGAGTGAAAAAATAACAATTCACCCCTCTTATGACTCATCGAGCAGGGGTCGCAACAGGTGGGTCTTGAGCCGGGTCTACCCCTAGCCTAGTCTTTGCAGGGCTGGTCTTAGCGCAACCCGGCCCTAACGGGGCATAAAAGGTCATGGTCAGGCTTGGCCTTGACTCTATCAGGGCCGTGTTGGCCCGTGCTGAATACAATAAGAATAAATAGGAAACAGTAAGAAAAAATTGGCCATTCCTTGACTAAGACTCAAAGACTTAAACCAAACCGCGTTTTACATGTTAAAATGGGAAAGAGAGACAAAAGAAAAAAAAAAAAAAAAAAACAGTAGAAGGGTATTTTAGTCATTATTTATTTGAAATATGGTCCCCCGGAACTCACACAACGTAATATAAAAATTGGAACATACGCCTACTGCTCCCGCATCCCCTGAGCACTGCCTTTAGAGAGAGAGAGGGATGGGGAGAGAGAGAGGCTATGTTATTTTAGAGAGATAAAGTAGGGATACGATTAGAGAGTTGTTTTTAGAGAGAAGAGAGCATTATTTTTTTAGAGAGATAGAGATTGTGATATTCCCTTTAGAGAGAGAAAGCAAGTCGTGTGATATTTTAAAAAGGGGGAGAGAGCTGCGTTATTTTAGAGAGAGAAAGTAGGGAATTCGATTAGCGATGTGTTTTTAGAGAGAGAAGTTAGCATTATTTTTTCTACAGAGAGTTAGAGGGGAGAGGCCCTCTTTATAGAGAGAGTTAGAGGGGAGAGGCCCTCTTTTAGAGAGAGAAAGAGGAGAGAGGTCCTCTTTTTGAGAGAGAAGAGGAGAGAGATACTATTTAGAGTGGGAGAGTTACACCCGAAAGAGAGAGAAAGAGGAGAGAGGTCCTTTTTTGAGAGAGAAAGAGGAGAGAGATACTATTTAGAGTGAGAGCGATATACCCGTTGATGGCTTTAAATTTCGTTATTAATTTTTTGAGAGAGGCAGATAAGAGAGGTCCTCTTTTTGCTAGAGAAATCCCGTTGATGGCTCTAAATTTAGTTATCATAAACAAAGAAAAAGAGTGATGAGGAGATGCGTAGAGAGAGAGGGAAATACCTGAGAGAGGAACGTGTCCTCATTTCCTAGAGAGAGAGAGGGATAAATCCCTATCATCTAAAGTGAGAATTTGAGTGAGAGATAGAAGCCTGGTTCAGATCAGAGGCACAAGAGGAGGGGAGCCCATAGAGTGACATCCAAAGAACAAGTGAGAGAAAGTTTTAGAGAGAGAAATTTCAAAAGAGCGTTTTAGAGAGATAAAAATGGCAGGTGGAGAAGGAGCAGAGGCGGGGTTGTCACTGGAGTATACTCCGACTTGGGTGGTGGCAGCTGTGTGCTCCGTTTTCGTCTTCATCTCTCTCTTCCTTGAGCGTTTCCTCCATTTCCTCGGAAAGGTGGGTAACCTCTCTCTCTCTCTCTTCATTTCTCTCTTTCATTTCTATTACCATATTTCAACAGCATTTTTACTGGTACTTCCATAAAAATTGAGGCAATTTTTTTTCTTTCTCTAGTTTTTGAAGCGGAAAAACCAAAAGCCGCTGTTTGAAGCTCTACAGAAAGTAAAAGAAGGTAATTTCTCTGTCCCCCTGTCTTCTTTCAATATTCTCTCAATATCACTAATGAAAATTATAGAAATTAACCTCTCTTTCTCCCCTCTAAGCCCAGAAAAGGAAATGACAAATCCCATCTAACAGATCATCAGTACACATTTATAATTTGAATGGAACTCAAAAAAAAAAAAAAAAACTAGGACAATAGTCTCTCTCTCAAGTCTTAAAGAAACACTGATCAGCATATTGGGCTTGTAGTCAAATTGTACTGAAAGGGATTATATTCTCTCTTTCTCTCTCTAACAATCCACTTGGATGAATATATTGGTCTTCCACTGAAATTATACCAGTTTTTATGTTGGATCAATCTGACCCATTTCTATTATTTGATTTTGAAGCATGGGATTTGTTTTTCAAATCCATTAAATTGATGGAAAATGTAAACGCTGACTTCAATTTTTATTTTTATTTTTGACAATTACAATAATACTAATACTGGCTTCACTTAATCCTGAGTTGTAATCTGTCTGTCAAAAAATTGTTCTGAGTTGGCTCCCCCCACCCTCTCCCTCTCTCTCTCTCTAATGGATTCGTGGATTTTTTGTTTATTTGATTCTGAATGATGCAAATTGTATGTGCAGAATTGATGCTTTTGGGTTTCATCTCCCTTATATTGACCGTTCACCCTCTCTCTCTCTCTCACACCTTGGCCCCCCTCAAATGCATACATGGATATGGGTCTTTTCAATTCTGAGTGATGCACTTTCATATATTGCAGATTTGATGCTTTTGGGATTCATTTCCATTATATTGACTGTTCCCTCTCTTTTTCTTTTTTTGGGGGGGGGAGAGGGGATGTTGGGTTCATTCTAACTTATGCACTTTTTAAGTGTAGAGTTTCCATTATATACACTTTTTGTATGCAGAGCTGATGCTTCTGGGGTTTGTCTCTGTTCTATTGACAGTTCACCTTATCTCTCTCTACCCCGCCAAAAGAAAAACAAAAAACCTAAAAAGAAGGATAGTGGGTTTATTTCAATTCTAAATTACACTTTTTATGTGTAGAGTTGATGCCTTTGGAAGTTTCTATTCTGTTACTGCATCTCTCTCTTTCTCAAATGAATACCTGGTTGTTGGGTATTCTGTTTTTCCAATTCTGAATATTACTCCTTGTATGTGCAGAGTTGATGCTTTTGGGTTTCATTTCCCTTCTATTGACTGTTTTCCAAGGATTGATTGGCCGTATATGCATTCCTGAGAGTTTCGTACGCCACATGCTCCCGTGTGAGAAAGAGGGGGCTCCTTCTTCTTCAGAGACAAAGCACTTCCAATCTTTCTTCTCATCTGATATCACAGGAAACAAGCGACGGCTTTTAGCAGAAGCAGCATCAACGGAGTTAGGTCATTGTGCAAAACAGGTAGTTGTCAATTGTATTTGTTGGAAATAACATTTAGGCAATGCAAATGTAGCTTTGATGCCAATTATTGAAATTTGAGCAACGGAAACAAACCGCCATGAGCAGAAATATTCTATTCTTCGGAGAAGGAACAACCATCTGTTAATGTTCTAACGATGAAATAATTATGAAAAGATGTTCTAAACTTTCACATATTTTGAATTAGATTGCATGTCGTTCTTTATATCGTGGTTGGGGACTCTCCTACTCCACATGAACTCTGGCACTTTCATTCCACATCTTTAGTTATGATTCATTTGATTCGTATGTATGAGATGATGATCATATACATATATATTGGTAGACTCCTTAGTATATGAAATTACCCATCCATGAAATAGAAATAAGGGAAATTTATCAAATACCCATTAGAGATAAAGTAACATTTTGCCTTTGCCCATTTTGCAGCTATTCCAACTCAAGACCATGTGTTTTACTATCGGTGTTTTGAAATTAAATCAAAAGATACGGATAAATTGTTATTTTTTTTGAGATAAGGATAAATTCTTAAATTGTTTATTTCTTATGGGTAATTTGATAAATTTTCCTAAAAATAAAAAAGATCAAATAAGTGAACACAGTGTATTGCATTGCTCACAAATTTCGAAAATCTGTGCTTAAGATAGGATTGTTTTTTAGAATGTTATTCTTTATTTCCCTTTGATTATTTGGTCGTTTGCCTGCTGGTTTCATAGATGGTATATTGCTTTTTGTCAGGGGAAGGTTCCACTGCTATCTCTTGAAGCTCTACATCACCTGCACATTTTTATATTTGTGCTGGCCATTGTCCATGTGACCTTTTGTGTTATCACTGTGATATTGGGAGGATTAAAGGTACATGTGGAGACACCAAGTCATCTGGTAAAGTTGTTTTGTAATGAGTATCATGGATATCTTATATTTAGTTCTTAAAAGAAACATGGGCTCTCTATCTTAAGTTTCAGGGGAAATTGACTGATATTGTGAGATTGTCTTTATTTGACAAATCCACCAGTGAGCACTGTTGCTTTATGAATTATTAAGTAGGCGAAACTGTAGTTTTAGTACTCTATATAGTGGTCATTATATATTCTACTATGCATGATTCAGATACGCCAATGGGAACACTGGGAGAAATCCATCGCACAAGAGAAGTATGATACGGATGAGGGTATGATATTCTTTGTTTTTAGATGTTTATGCGTTTTGCTGGTGTGTGAATCAATTAATCTTCAAAAGATTTTGCTTCGAAATCTGACAAAGCTCTATTCTTTTTGTTGTGTTCTTGCCTAACAATTATACGTATTAATTTTTTTTTTGAAATATTTTACTATATATGTGCAGTTCTAAAAACAAAAGTCACACATGTTCAGCATCATTCTTTTATAAGGGAGCATTCTCTTGGTCTGGCAAAAGACTCAGCTCTTTTGAGTTGGCTGGTTAGTTATCACATCACTAATGCAACTTATCATCATTAGGAATGCATGTTATATGGAGTCAGCTGTTACTTTTGGAACTTGAATTCTTCTCCTTTTCATTGAACACTTGCGTGCACATGCATGTTTGCTCACCAAATATTATGAAAACATTGATATTTAGTCTGAGGTTACCTGAGCTGTAAAACTTTTTTTTTTTTACCATTTTCTCTCTTTTTGGAGATAAGCCTGCGGAACTAATTTATTTTTTCCTGCAATTAAAGAGATTGGATTTCAAAATTTTCTTGCATGTTAGTTTTGAGATTTAAAAGAAGAAAAGAAAGAAAATCATAATTCACTAATGATGCAGGAAAATAAATAAATAAAATAAAATAATAAAATTAAAAAGGTTGAGAGATTATGTCCTCTCTTTGGGTTTGCAAGAGAGTGCACCCCAAGATCTTTTCACAAGATCAAACTCCCTCTTTATTTTCCAATTACTCTCCTAATAAAGAAGGGGTATCTTCCTTTTAAATACAAACTAAAAAGAATTATAAAT
>NW_006500355.1:1001712-1068119 GCF_000471905.2 Amborella trichopoda | reverse complement strand
TATTTTATTTTTATTTATAATACTTTTATTATGGATAATAATCCCTATCCATATCCATATCCATCTTTTTTTAAAAAGCTAGACTTCCAATTCTACCCCATAAATCTCTACAACTGAAAAAGACAAGAATAACCCTAAAGAAACTAAAAATCCAAATAATATATTTTCTAAGTCCTAAAGAAATGTAAAAATTTTAAAAATAAAAATCATTTTTTTAGTTGCAACATTCTCCCGGGGTTGGGAGAAGCTTGACATCGAGCTTGTTGAACTTAAATCTTTAGAGGCTTTCTCAAAAGTTGATATGCAGTACAACACTGGGATCTCAAGCTTAATCTTAATTTCTCATTTAGATCCACACGGTTGGATTTCAAATGTTGCATCATACATATCTTCTTCTTCATAATTGATTTAAAATTTCTTGCACATTTGGGTTATCAACATGCATCGAGATCGACCTCTTCATATTCATGTTCCTTCTACTACAATCTACTAAATAGATCTTGTAGGCTTTGTTGTATTACTTTGATGATACGTTCTATCAAGCCTTTTTTGAGTCTCTCAAATTTTTTATCTTATCGCTCAAATATTTGATCTATGCGCTCCATAATTTGATCAACAGTTGGTTTTAATTAGTAGAGATCGCAAGTGGACTGATTCAGGGAGAAAAATAATAAAGTAAAAAAATAAAAATGAAAATAAAGGTTTGAGAGATTATACCCTCTCTTTGGGTCTGTAAGAGAGTCTACCTGAGGATTTTTTGAAACTCTTTCTTTATTCTCCAATCACTCTCCTTACAAACAAGAGATATCTTCCTTTTAAATACAAACTAAAAGGAATAATAAATAAATATAAAATAAATATAGACAACTAAACTCTATCTCTCCCTTATTTCTTAAAAAAAAAAGTCTAACATATCCTAACTGACCCAACCATACTAGTCCTTGTCCATATCCATCTTTTCGAAAGAAAATAAAGGTCCAATTCTACCCTATAAATCTCTACAACTAAAAAAGATGAATAACCCTCAAGAAACTAAAAATCCAAATAATATATTTTATAAATCTTAGAAAAATATAAAAATTTAAAAATGAAACAGCTTTTTTTATTTATTTGCATTTACTACCCACGTAATTGTTCCTCATTGACTAATGAGGTTTGGTCATTTATTTCTCTTTTGATAAAGTGATTTTTGTATTAAATGAAGTGTAAAAGAATGTACATTATATGACTAGTAGTCAGAAATTATTTCTTCATTTATTTTAGTGAGTAACAAACTTCTTTTCCATTTCTTGTTTCTTTCATTCTGTCCATATTCCCTATGTTCAATTCAAACTTCTATGTTCTTGTTGTAACATCATACTTCCTTATGTTTGACTCAGATGTCTTTCATCAAACAATTTTATCCTGCTGTGACGAGATCAGATTACATTACTTTACGACTCGGTTTCATTATGGTAAGCTTTAGTTTCTGTGTTACATCGTATCCATATAGTTGTCTTGCATGATTGGGAGCTTCGTGCCAAGGTGCTTTATTTTCTTAGCTTGCTAATTATCCTTGCTGTATCTGCACAGACTCATTGCAAGTCGAACCCAAAATTTGATTTTCACAAGTACATGATACGGGCACTTGAAGCGGATTTTAAGAAAGTTGTTGGTATAAGGTAATCTTGGAAGGATTTGATTGTGGTTGAAGTTTTTGAGTGATTAATTTTGATTTTTTACCTAATTTCTATTCCATTCGATCTTTTTGGTACTGAGCTTCCCTTGTTTGTGTTTCTTCGCTTACATTGTGCCTATGTTGCAGTTGGTACCTCTGGATTTTTGTGGTTCTCTTCCTATTGCTGAATGTTGATGGTATGCTTGTCTTGCAAGCATCTTAATCTGTTATTTTTATATGAGAGATCTTTGTTTCCATGTTATTAAATAATACTAAAGAGCGAAAGTATACTACAATCCAATGAACTATTGGAAAACCACAGCCTATGGGGGTTATCACCATCCATTCAAATGATGGTCAGTAATGGAGAATGAGATCCAGTGCAACACAACATCGCCCTAATACCTGTATACTCTCCAGCACTGTTCGACATTTCATTGGGCATGGGCCTATGGCTTTTCTGTTGTCCATGTTTTTGTAATCTGCTTCCCTTTAGACTATAAGTTGATGGGATTTCATCTTTCACTAATAATCTTGTTGATGCAGGATGGCACACATATTTCTGGATTGCCTTTATTCCCTTATTTGTAAGTATAAATGAACTATCCTAATTATCTTATATTGTTAGAGCAGGCAGTTGATCAGATGTGTGTACAGAACTTCAGATATCCCCTCTGGATGTGTCTCCTTTTTCCCCGATTTTTGTTTTCCTTATAAACTCCTCTTGAATGCAATGCCTCTGCACGATGAAGCTTATTGTGATTCTGCACTTCTTTTTGTCTCTATTCATTGTGCCTTTGTTCTCCTTAGCGCATATTTTAGGGAAAAAATTAGTTGAATCTCATAACATACCTCCCTGATGCATACACAAACATGTGTGTATGACATGCTCTTGCATTCACATGATGTGGATGAAGTAGTTGAAGCATAATTCTTGTCGCATGGCTGAGCATGTGCATAACATACATGCTATGTGCATGCATAAATCCATGCAACATGCAATTTATTTACATGTATCTTCATGCATGAATGTAGGAGTGTGTATGTTGAGTTTTCCTTGTAAGTTTCTTTGATTCATGAGTTTTTGGATATGACGTACGGATTCAATTCATTATGCAGCTTCTACTCGCTGTTGGCACGAAGCTTGAGCATATTATAACTCAGTTGGCTCAGGAAGTTGCAGAAAAACACACGGCCATTGAAGGAGATTTAGTAGTTCGGCCATCGGATGATCATTTCTGGTTTCATCGTCCCCGAATTGTCCTATACTTGATCCATTTCATCCTCTTTCAAAATGCCTTTGAGATTGCATTCTTCTTCTGGATACTGGTAAGAGTCACTATGAGAACCTTACAATTGCACACATGTGAGCATAAGCTTGTATGACTGATAATGGATTTCTTGTTGAGGATAGACTACTTTTGGCTGGGATTCCTGCATCATGGGACAAGTGCGCTATATCATTCCCCGACTTATAATTGGGTACTCTCTCTCTCTCTCTCTCTTTCTTACATGTCATATGTAAAGCCAATACTCTCCCTAGCACCTTTGATTTGTAGTATTATTCTCGATCCCTTCCATATTTTTACTCAATCTCTTATTCTATGATATACCCTCTCTCTCTCTCTCACTCTCTCTCTCTCGTTGTATGTCTCTGCCACTAACTCAAGATTGGATGCTCACAGGGTGATAATACAAGTTGTGTGCAGTTATAGCACACTTCCTCTCTATGCAATTGTTACCCAGGTGAGCCACTGATTGACTCTTGAATTCATGAGTAATGTTACTTGGCAGGAGTTATTTCTGACATGAATATTTGCTATTTTTGAAGATGGGCACCACATTCAAGAAGGCAATATTCGATGAGCATGTGCAACAAGGCCTGCTTGGTTGGGCTCAGAAGGTAAAGAACAGAAAAATCAAGCCTTCCAAAGGGAACAGTAGGGAAGGCTCTGTTGCAGGGGCAGCAAGCTGCAGTCGACGGGCACAGGCTAATGTCTCTGTGGAGGGGATTCAGTTGTTGAAGAAGGATGATAAAAAACAAGAAGTAGATACAATCTCTCCATCTTAAGTTTCAAAAAATTGCTGGTAGCCCCATGTGTTAACATGGAAAGTCCACTGCATATGTAGATCTATAGTTCACTGGGGTCATCACCATGGAATGAAAAGGTGGACGGTCATGGTGTCATGTCCTGCTCTGGTGGTTCCCAGCCTCCCCATCACCATCAATGGCCATGGACGTTAACGGCCCCATTGAAATATGCCTTTACATTATATATTGGAGTTCCGTTCAATATATTCGAGGTGTGTTCTTATAGTCTGTTGTAGCTATTGTGCGTCTCTTATCTTAGTCCCTGTTCAAGTTTTTGTGATGATGCCAAAGAATAGAGAGGGTTGTTTATTGGAAATGGGAAGTAACATATAGAAAAGTGTGATGAGCTTCCCTGTTTTGATATGTATACTTGATCATCTCATGTAATGAGTGTTGAGAGTGCAGGTGCATAATTATAAGCCTTTCAGTTGGCTGGTGTATACTTGAAGTCAAAGTATTTTGGGAACCAAATTTTAAATTTTGTGTCCCTGTGCTACACAATATGAGATTCAAACCATGTATTATTTACAGTTGCAAAGATTGTTCTTCTTGTTCTTTTCTTTTTTGTTTTTTTTGGAAAAGTTGACGTTGAAGTGCACAGATTACTATGAATCCACCATCAACTTTGGGGCTTCAACACAGAAGCTTCTCATTCAACCTCAATCAAGCTCCACCCTGGGGTCGTTGAAAGACTCTTCATTCCTCTTCTCACTTCAGCTACCTTGTCCCAAAAGCCTGCCTCTGCAAAGAGATTGGAAAGCATCACTTTGCATCCAACATGGTTCAGATCAAGCTTTAAAAGGTGCTTAGGTACTCTCTCCCCTAATTTCACATCTCCATGAATTTTACAAGCAGCCAATAATGCACCCCAAGTTGAAACTTGGGGCCTTATGGTCATCTTTGCTGTCAGATCCTCAGCCTCTGATAAGCGCCCAAGTCGACTTATGAGGTCCACCATGCACCCATAGTGCTCAAACCCAGGCTCGATTCCGTAGACCCTATTCATTTTATCATAAATATGCCATGCCTCATCTATGAGCCCACCATGCCGACATGCACTTAGAACTCCTACAAATGTAATCTCATCAGGCTTGATATTGGTTCTTTCCATCTCTGAGAAAAGCCCCAAGGCTTCTTTACTACGACCATTCATTGCGAGCCCCCCTATCATAGCGTTCCATATAGACACATTCTTATTGTCATTTAGCGATTGAAAGAGCTTTAGAGCATATTCTATGTTCCCACACTTAACATACATATCTATTAAGGCAGTGGAAGGATTGCTACTCGGTGAGATCTTTGTCTTTTTGATGTAATTGTGAACCTTTGTCGCTTGTTCTAGACTGGCCAACCGAGCACAAGCAGTGCATAAGCTCACCATGGATGCCTCCTCAGGCTCGATTTGTGAGCATTCCAACTCTTTGAAGAGATTTAAGGCTTCATTGAGCCGTTCACCATTAGTGTAACTCGATATCATGGTACCCCAAGCAATGGCATCTCTATGAGGCATTTTATCAAAGAGCCGGCGAGAAAAGTCGACAAAACCAGACCTTGCAAAACCCACAATCAGAGCACACCAAGCCACCACATCTTGATCGGGTTCTCGGAAAAGCTCCAATGCACAGTCCATTCTTCGACACCCTGCATACAAATAGACCACACCATTTTTGAGCTTAGCGTCCAGACCTTTCAATCCACTCTTAATCATGTGGGCATGGACCTTTTCCCCTTCTTTGAATTCTTGCAACTTAGGGCGAGAAGAAAGCACACTAACAATTGTGATTTCATTCACTTCAACCCCCACAATTCTCATGTCTAAGTACAGTTTCAACGCATCAGTGTGAAACCCACTCTGCGAATAACCCGATATCATTGTAAACCATGACACATCTCTTTGGGGCATCTCTGTGAAGAGTTCATATGCATTTGATATGAGGCGGTGCCTTAAATAGCCGTGGATCATAGCATTCCATGCGATTAAATCTCTTCGAGGGAGCCTATCAAACAGAAGGCATGCATTCTCCATGCACCCACATTTCGCATACATGTTGACATTAAAGTGCACAGATTACTATGAATCCACCATCAACTTTGGGGCTTCAACAAAGAAGCTTCTCATTCAACCTCAATCAAGCTCCACCCTGGGGTCTTTGAAAGACTCTTCATTCCTCTTCTCACTTCAGCTACCTTGTCCCAAAAGCCTGCCTCTGCATAGAGATTGGAAAGCATCACTCTGCATCCAACATGGTTCGGATCAAGCTTTAAAAGGTGCTTAGCTACTCTCTCCCCTAATTTCACATCTCCATGAATTTTACAAGCAGCCAATAATGCACTCCAAGTTGAAACTTGGGGCCTCATGGTCATCTTTGCTGTCATATCCTCAGCCTCTGATAAGCGCCCAAGTCGACTTATGAGGTCCACCGTGCATCCATAGTGCTCAACCCCAGGCTCGATTCCATAGACCCTATTCATTTTATCATAAATATGCCATGCCTCATCTATGAGCCCACCATGCCGACATGCACTTAGAACTCCTACAAATGTAATCTCATCAGGCTTGATATTGGTTCTTTCCATCTCTGAAAAAAGCCCCAAGGCTTCTTTACTACGACCATTCATGGTGAGCCCCCCTGTCATAGCGTTCCATATAGACACATTCTTATTGTCATTTAGCGATTGAAAGAGCTTTAGAGTATATTCTATGTTCCCACACTTAACATACATATCTATTAAGGCAGTGGAAAGATTGCTACTCGGTGAGATCTTTGTCTTTTTGATGTAATTGTGAACCTTTGTCGCTTGTTCTAGACTGGCCAACCGAGCACAAGCAGTGCATAAGCTCACCATGGATGCCTCCTCAGGCTCGATTTTTGTGAGCATTCCAACTCTTTGAAGAGATTTAAGGCTTCATTGAGCCGTTCACAATTAGTGTAACTCGATATCATGGTACCCCAAGCAATGGCATCTCTATGAGGCATTTTATCAAAGAGCCGGCGAGAAAAGTCGACAAAACCAGACCTTGCAAAACCCACAATCAGAGCACACCAAGCCACCACATCTTGATCGGATTCTCTGAAAAGCTGCAATGCAGAGTCCATTCTTCGACACCCTGCATACAAATAGACCAACCCATTTTTAAGCTTAGCGTTCAGACCCTTCAATCCACTCTTAATCATGTGGGCATGGACCTTTTCCCCTTCATTGAATTCTTGCAACTTAGTGCAAGAAGAAAGCACACTAACAATTGTGATTTCATTCACTTCAACCCCCACAATTCTCATGTCTAAGTACAGTTTCAACGCATCAGTGTGAAACCCACTCTGCGAATAACCCGATATCATTGTGGACCATGACACAACATCTCTTTGGGGCATCTCTGTGAAGAGTTCATATGCATTCGATATGAGGCGGTGCCTTAAATAGCCGTGGATCATAGCATTCCATGCGATTAAATCTCTTCGAGGGAGCCTATCAAACAGAAGGCATGCATTCTCCATGCACCCACATTTCGCATACATGTTGACATTAAAGTGCACAGATTACTATGAATCCACCATCAACTTTGGGGCTTCAACAAAGAAGCTTCTTATTCAACCTCAATCAAGCTCCACCCTGGGGTCTTTGAAAGACTCTTCATTCCTCTTCTCACTTCAGCTACCTTGTCCCAAAAGCCTGCCTCTGCATAGAGATTGGAAAGCATCACTCTGCATCCAACATGGTTCGGATCAAGCTTTAAAAGGTGCTTAGCTACTCTCTCCCCTAATTTCACATCTCCATGAATTTTACAAGCAGCCAATAATGCACCCCAAGTTGAAACCTGGGGCCTCATGGTCATCTTTGCTGTCAGATCCTCAGCCTCTGATAAGCGCCCAAGTCGACTTATGAGGTCCACCATGCACCCATAGTGCTCAACCCCAGGCTCGATTCCATAGACCCTATTCATTTTATCATAAATATGCCATGCCTCATCTATGAGCCCACCATGCCGACATGCACTTAGAACTCCTACAAATGTAATCTCATCAGGCTTGATATTGGTTCTTTCCATCTCTGAGAAAAGCCCCAAGGCTTCTTTACTACGACCATTCATTGCGAGCCCCCCTATCATAGCGTTCCATATAGACACATTCTTATTGTCATTTAGCGATTGAAAGAGCTTTAGAGCATATTCTATGTTCCCACACTTAACATACATATCTATTAAGGCAGTGGAAAGATTGCTACTCGGTGAGATCTTTGTCTTTTTGATGTAATTGTGAACCTTTGTCGCTTGTTCTAGACTGGCCAACCGAGCACAAGCAGTGCATAAGCTCACCATGGATGCCTCCTCAGGCTCGATTTGTGAGCATTCCAACTCTTTGAAGAGATTTAAGGCTTCATTGAGCCGTTCACAATTAGTGTAACTCGATATCATGGTACCCCAAGCAATGGCATCTCTATGAGGCATTTTATCAAAGAGTCGGCGAGAAAAGTCGACAAAACCAGACCTTGCAAAACCCACAATCAGAGCACACCAAGCCACCACATCTTGATCGGATTCTCGGAAAAGCTCCAATGCAGAGTCCATTCTTCGACACCCTGCATACAAATAGACCAACCCATTTTTGAGTTTAGTGTCCAGACCCTTCAATCCACTCTTAATCATGTGGGCATGGACCTTTTCCCCTTCTTTGAATTCTTGTAACTTAGTGCAAGAAGAAAGCACACTAACAATTGTGATTTCATTCACTTCAAACCCCACAATTCTCATGTCTAAGTACAGTTTCAAGGCATCAGTGTGAAACCCACTCTGCGAATAACCCGATATCATTGTGGACCATGACACAACATCTCTTTGGGGCATCTCTGTGAAGAGTTCATATGCATTCGATATGAGGCGGTGCCTTAAATAGCCGTGGATCATAGCATTCCATGTGATTAAATCTCTTCGAGGGAGCCTATCAAACAGAAGGCATGCATTCTCCATGCACCCACATTTCGCATACATGTTGACAAAGCCATTCAGCAAGAACTCATCTTTTTGCAGAGGGAGCTTCTTTATGGCATAACAATGGAGTCTCTTACCTTCTTCTAGCAAACCTGAATTCGCACAGGCTGAAACCACAATTGCCATTAAAACCCCATCAATCTCTTCTCTTTTAACAATCATGTCACTGAAAAACCTCATTGCCTCTCCATGAAGACCCATGCGCTCAAACCCACTGATCATAATGCTCCAAGAAACCAAATTTTTATCAGGCATCTCACCAAACAGCCACATTGCAATTTCAACAAATCCATTTTCAAGATACCCACTAATGAGTGAATTCCACATAGGTGGATCCGAACTATTATGGCTTTCATCAAACAATCTCTGTGCACATTCCATCTGTCTAGAACTAGCATACATATAAATCAGATTGTTAGTGACAAAGGTTTCTCTCTCTAAGCCATTCTTCACAACCTGCCCATGTACTTGTTTGCCTGTCCTGAACTGGGAAAAGCCCATGCAGGCTTTGAGGAGAAATGGGTACGTATAGTTATCTGGTTTGAATGACTTTTGGAGCATGAGAGAGTAGAGAGAGAAAGCTCTTTCAGGTAAATGCTCTGCTGTGTAACCTTTTATCATGGTGTTCCATATGAAGGTGTTGAGATTATCGGAATGATAAAAAAGCAATTCGGCATAGCCTAAGTTTCTGAACTTCGATTCGATGAATAAATAAACGATGCGGCCAAGGTTATTCGGGTCACCGGTTTCGCCCCTTGTGACCATTTGGCCATGGACCTGCAATATCTCTCTCATGGTGTTACAAGAATTGATGAGAGTGGTGGCGGTGAAATCGATGAGACGACTGAATTGGTAATATGGTTTCCTGATTGTGTTCATATTCATGCTTTTTTCTCAGGTAACTTTTCAAAATCTCTATGATGTCTAGATAAAACATGCTCACAAGCATCTGGAAATTTACCCAAAGAACAAGTGTCATTTAGACTATGGGGATGTGATTGTAAGAGGCTTATGTACAAAAAGCATCAGTTGTTCGCATCAGGGATCGATCTCTCTCTGCATCAAAGCATCAGTTGTTCGCATCAGGGAGCGATCTCTCTGCATCAGGCACGTATAGCACTCTCTCTCCCTCTCTCTCTCTCTATAAAAATGTGGAATCTTCCCCCTCTGACCCTCTCTCTCTCTGTATAAAAATGTGGAATCTCCCCCCTCTGACCCTCTCTCGTGTTTACAGAGAGAGAGAAGTAAAAATTATTCACTGTTTCAGATTTGTACATCAGAATTTCTACGATAAATAAATAAATAAAGCAGGTCAAGTTGAATTGTTGGAGGAAGTCTGTGTAAGGCTGCAACGTTATACTATTGAAGTAAGTAGCACCTCGTCGAAAATTAAGTAGAAAAAAATATTCTAAATTGGAGAACTTCCCAATTGAACTTCAGAATGCATGGATATAAAGACGAAAAATAATTTAAAGTCCAATCGTGCATTTTGTAAAAAGTTGTTTGAACAGCTTTTTTTTTTTTTTTAAGATTTTTAGGTATTTATAGATATGCTAGACGAACATTGTTTTTGGGATCTTAAATTTTATAATGGAACTAGATTCTATGTGGCCAAGCTTGTATATGTAGAAATCCACGTCTACTAATAAATGTATTTTTTAGATGGATTTTTTGACTGAGTTTTTAAGGACATAATTTCTAACATGGAGATCATGAATACGAATAAATAAATAAATATTAAAAATAAGAAATAATAATTCTAGTAAGAAAACATTTGGATCGGTAGATTCCTTTGTTTTTAAATGGAACACCTACTTGCATCCATCTTTAAGATGGATGCTTCACATTTTTTTGACCGCATATGTAGTTATACGGTCCAGCCCGTATGAGACAATTTTCCTTTTATAATCAAGGATGAATAAAGTTTCAAGCTATTGTAGAGTTTCCAACATTGAAACTACATTTTTTGACAAAATGGGAAAGGTTTATATGCTTTCCCTACAACATAGAAGTTCTATCCCCCTCCTATCATCTAGCAGTCCAATTTTGATCAAGAGAGTCACTCAGCGTTTGTTCTTAGATTCGATGTCTCAAAGTATTTTATTTTTAGCCTTTTTTATACAATTTGTATGAATATGAAATTTGATACATGTCATCTTTTCATTGGGGCGCACCTATAAAAAGTATTAAAAATATTTTTTCAATAAAATATAATGATCAAAATACCCTTTAAAACTTTTAGGGGTATTTTGGTCATTCTATTTTAATATTTTTTTATTTTTTTCACTAGTGCGAGTTTCATAGAGGAATGGACGCCCAAAATTTGGTGTCAAAATAGTTCATAAAAAAAAAATTAAAAATAAAATAATATAGAGATGTGACATTGTGATTGAGATGATCTTAACCCTCCATTCAGAATAGACAGTTAGATAAAGGGGGGATAGAATTACGATATTATAGAGGAAGCATATAAAGCTTGCCCAAATTTAGAGGTAAAAGTGAACACCATATACAAACCTCACCCATCAAAAATTTACTAAGGTGGTCAAATTCAGTTCATCATGGGTACCTTATTTTGAATTAAATCCCCAACATGAGTATATAGATAAAATAAGAAACTTATACAAAATATACCTTCCTTTACAACTATTTAACATTTTCTTTATTTTTTTCAACTATTCTAATTTGTATATTTTGGTTTGAAATTAAAAAATACATGTTAAATAGTTTTTCAGATTTATTTTGATAAATTCCTCAAAAAGTCTGATTTGGGGTTTATGAATTTTTAAAAAAATAATAAGAAAAATAAAATAAGTTTTGAGGTCTTAAAAGCAATTGGATCATCCATCAAATGGGACGCACTATTTATTAGAAAACTGGAATCGGGCTCAAACTTAACAGGGTCTAACTCGGGTAATTCTTGGTCATACCAAACCACATCTTAAAAATAAAAAAATCCCGCGAATATATGTTTCCTTTGATGGGCGCCTTGTAATCCTTCAATTCAGAGGATGCAACATCCTCAACCTAACCATCAATTTAAAGCAATTATAATTATACTTGCATGTTTTACTCAAAAAAAAAAAAAAAAAAACTTACAAAAGGAATGGATAAGTATAAGGTGGTTACCATTAATCTTGACATTCCGATGTGAAATTAGGTGATTATATTTATTCCAATGACCAAACACAAAGTTTTAAAAAAAAATTATCGAACTGTGTGACATCATCAAACTATCAAATTTCACATCGGATGGTTTTAAGCAATTGTGACCTCTTTGTACAACAGGTAAATGGTATCTTCATATACAATCCCAAAAAAGTTATTTTCCATTTTCAAAACTTACGGGTAGAATAGTGCGGTTCATAGTTGAAAAAATTTATTTTCCATTTTCAAAACTTACAGGTAGAACACTGCGTTTCATAGTTGATACAAGCCCCGCCTTTTAAGGGTGTGTGGTTGTAGTTTACTTCTACTCAGGGATTGTTTTTTTTAATTTGAAATTTTAGGAACTATTAAGAATTACTAGATGATTATTCTATAAAAAAATATTAAAATTTGAGTATCTAATACTCATATCTCACTATTTAAAAATTGGATGGTCACTATCTAATCTCGAGGCATTATTTTTTTCCTTCACATAGAGGGTATAAGTTGGATTTTTGTTTTTTTAACTAAAGTTAATCTATAGGTTGAAGATGGTACATCCCCAAATTTTGAGGCCTTACAAATAATTCCAAATAAGGTTTTATTCGAGGGAGTAAATGAACATTCTACTCTATTGTTTTGCTGAGTTTTTTCTACATATGAGAGCTCAAATTTGGGACATATACACTTCTCATCTATACAAAATATAAAAAAAATTTAATAACAAAAATAGCAAATTTTTTTTTAGGGAAGTTATAAAAAATATACCATAACTTTTAGATTATTGAAAATAAACCCAAAACTTTCCAAAGCCACTTCCATACTCCTTTTTTGGTGGAGAAGATGAGAGTAACCTTCGTGGTAGTCTCAGAGTCGTGAAGGCATCACATACTAGTGAAAACCGTGATGGTCTTGGCGTGTGTGTAAATTTGATGCATCACAACACTTCAAGAACCATGATGGTTTATTGGACTGTCGATTCTAATTTAACCGTTATACTTTCATCCAAGTATCATGGCTTTTTTTGAGTGCCGTGTTGCCTTAACAACCATCACAGCTTTTTAAATGCCATGATGCTTCTTAACAATGGCTGTTTAAGGGCGGTGATGTCTCAAAATATTAAACCACCCATGATCATACCGTGATGTCTTCAAGATTCTTAAGACTACCGTGAATGCTATTTTGGTAAAAAAAAAAAGTAAAAAGTAAAAAAAAATGGCATGGATGAGGTCTTAAAAAATTGGAAGTTTATTTTTAATAATCCAAAAATTAAACTATATTTTTTTTGGGAATGGGGTTGAGGTCGTGATAGAAACACTACTTGAGCCTCAGTTACCGATCTAGGTTATCATTCCTATTGGCGCATTCGAAAACTGCTAATTATTCCTAAAAACGGGTAAGGGCTTGTATTCCCCATTGATCTACCAAAAAACAAGGTATATTTTTTATAATTTCTTTAAAATTAATTATACCACACGATCTCAAAATTGCAACTTAAGCATAAAACATGAAATATAAGAGACTATTTTAAATTTTAAAAATAAATTGAAATGTCTTGTAAATTTCCAAAAAAGCAAAGATCTTAAAATTGAAAAAGGAAATTTCAATTTTTGAACGGTGAGATTTATTTCTCTTGAAAAAACTCATTTTGATTCTAAAGCAAGCCCCCTAAACTAGAAAATGCAAGAGGGAGAAATAATACAACCTGCTCCCGCAGGGAGCACAAAGCACCCCAAAAAGTAAAAGCTATGCATACTGTGTCCTTTGCTGTCATTCGCCTATATGCCGGGGGCTGTCTTCTAGCTGAATTCAATTCATTTTTCATGGCTTTGCCTCTGTGTTTGCTCTCTTCTGGGGTTTAGGGTTTAGAGCAACCTAGCGTCAGGGTTTCGGGCTTTTTTCTTGCTACGAAATATGGTGGTGCGCATTTGAAGATTAGGGGTCAGAATACTTTTGGTTCTCCTGATTCTAAGGTGTGGATTTAGGAAAGCTATGATAATAAAACTCAAATTTGTTTTTGTTTTTTAGTTTTTCCTTTTAGTTAGAAATTAGAATTCAAAGTTTCCATTTCTAGTTTATTTTAGATTTTTTCTGGATCTTTTGGTAATAGAGAAGGTTAAGAGCTCATAATGGAGAATCAGCGCTAGCTTTTGCAGGTTATTTGCCTTTTGAAATGGAAAAATTGTTGGATAAGTATATTTTAGGTCACAGTTTGGATGATAAATGCATTTTTTTTTTTACCGTTTGGAGCTTACAATTGCTTGTTGAATTTTTTATGTGAGGTTTTTATAATTGCAGTTTTCTTTTTTTGCAGAATTTCCTTTGAGATAAATCCGTCATGATATCATCTGCAATGAGGAAAGTTCCCATTATAACCAGCTATGCCCTAGGTAGTTTCTTGGCTTTCATGAAACTGTATATTTGGGATTTATCCTCCTCTACTATGTATCATCTCCATTTTTCCTTTTGATGCAAATTAGGGTTTGATTCTTCATTAACCAGCACTTTTAATTCATTAAAACTCAATAAAATAACAAGACTTGAGGGGAAAGGGAGTAAAAGAAACAAGAAAATTAGCAAAGCAGCGAGGAATCCACGTACAAATTTTATTAACTCAAAATTTCTCTAGGAAAATAATAATGGATCTCTGCTAAAACCCTTTAGTAACATGCATTGAAGCAAACTCAAAATCCTAAAAAGCTCATGAGAAATCCTACCCATTCATTCTATTTAATCCTAGCCATCTATTAATAACTGAAAAATAATATATTATTAACTGAAAAATAAATGACTAAGCCTGCCCCTAACAACATGAAAAATAACCCAAAATAAATTTCTTAATTACAATGTTTGTCGTCCCCTTTTGGCTCCCATGGTCATACAACCTTTCTTTGCCTAGCCACGAACTATTGGTTGTGGCTGGGGAATGGCTACATCATTCACCCCCAGTTGAAAGGAACTCGACTCCGACGAGTTGTCTTCAGCATATAGGGGATATGGATTTGGATTTGGATCCACCCTCTTGAAATCTTCCTTAGAAATCCACATGCTATTGAGATATGGCCTTCCCTTCCATTTGACTAGAATCTAGATATTGGCTAAATGAACCCTTTCGAGTTTGAAAGCTTTCAACTTTCTCAATTTCTTCTTCCTTTTTTCATCAGTTGTTGTTTGATCATACCAACAACTAATTCTTCTCGGGCTTCTAAAGGGCCTCCATGAAATTCAAATAAATTTGCAACATTAAACACCGATGAGATAACTAATGCCTTTGGTACTTCCACCTCATATGCATTATTCTTATATTTCTTTAAAATTCGGTTGGAGCTCACCTTTTTGGACTTGAGCTTATTGTAGGTTCTCATTGGAAACCTCTCTTTTTGCAAGTACACAATTACTAAGTCACATTCTTTGAAAATCTTCTTTCTCTGATGCCCATTTGAAGCTTCTCGATACTTTGCATTACTGTCTTCAATTTTCTTCTTGATTTGGGCTTTGAGTCTCGTATATGCTCAACAAAAGTATCAACATCATCAGTTGCCTTGCCTTGTACTAGTAATGGCATTAGGTCGAGCACATAATTAAGAGTCCTCCCATTAACAATCTCAACTGGTGATTTTCCCATTGACAGATTCACCGAACTCTTGTAAACAAATTCGACCTGGGGTAAAACGATGTTCCACTGATATATATTATCACCAACAATACTCCTCAAGAGATTACCGAGGCTCCTATTCACCACCTTAGTTTTTTAATTTGTTTTAGGGTGATTAGTGCGAGAAAATTGAAGCTTAGTTCCCAAGTGCTTCCACAAAGTGCACCAAAAATGACTCAAGAACTTCGTATTTCAATAAATGTAATGGACAAGGGGATACTATGTAGCCTCATGATCTCTTTGAATAAGATATTGGCGTAACATCCATTAGTTTTCCCACAAGGAATAGAATGTGCAATTTTTGGAAAATCGATCAACTTCAACAAATATAGGGTCTGTACCTCATATGGTTTGCAGGAGTGCAAGTATGAAGTACATAGAGGTATCAACCCTTGGGGCATCTGGAATAGGGAGGGGAGTACAAACATCCATATTTTGTGTGTGACCTTTTAATACGGCAAATTGAACATTCAACCACAAATCTGTCAACATCCCTTCGCATGCATGGCCAAAAATATGTTTCTTCCCTCACATACGTAGCTTTGTTGTGTCCTAAGTGTCCACCTAAGCCTCCATTGCGAAGCTCCATAATTATCTTCTCCCTTAAATAAATAACAAACATACGTTATGCATAAACGTACACCCTTAAATAAATAACAAACATACGTTAGGTACTCTTCCATGGGGTCTCGCCCTTCAACACATTTTTTTAGGACCTTGCTGTAAATTGGATAATCCTTATATTGGTATTTTATCATTTCAAACCCCATGCAAAGCCACCCTTCTATTTAAAGCATTGACTAACTTCTTTTGAGAACTCAAGTGCCGAAGTGCTTCATGATTTGAGTATAGAGTAAACTCCCTATGGATCAAGTATTGCCTCTAGTTGTGGAAGTCTTGCGCCACTACATAAAACTCAAGGTCATAGATCGAATACTTCTTATGTTCATCATTCAACTTCTCACTAAAGAAAGGCATTGGTCGCTCCTCTTGACTTAGAACTGCTCCTATGCCAACGTTTGATGCATCGGTTTCAACTTCGAACACCTCGGATAAATCTAGTAATGCGGGTATTGGTGCTTGCATCGTCTTAGGTTGAATTAAAGTGAAGCTCTTATCAGTAGCGGGACTCCATGAAAACTTTCCGTCCCTCATACAAATGGTCATTGGTGCCATTAGTGTGCTTAAATTTCTAATAAAGCCGCAATAAGGTCTCTAGGTCATGAAAAGAGCACATTTCACAAGTGAATTTGGCACATGCCACTCAGCTATGGCCTTCACCTTTTCTTGGTTCACCTTGATGCCCTCGGATGAAATGACATACCCCAAAAAGATACCATTGTCCTAGATAAAGGAGCTTTTTTAAAAAAAATTCACAAAAAATATTCCTTATTTAATACATCAAATACTTGTTCTAAGTGGTTAAGATGATCATGATCATTTGGGTTGGCACTGAAAACGAAGATATCATCAAATTAAACCACAACAAATTTACCAATAAAGGAATGAAATACCATAGTCATTAGGTGCATGAAGGTGCTTAGTGCATTAGAAAGCCCAAATGGCATCATCAACCGCTCGTAGAGTCCATGTTGAGTTTTGAATGCAGTCTTCCGTTCATCCCTTGGACGAATCCATATTTGATGGTAACCACTCTTTAAATTGATCTTTAAGAAAACTTTGGCCCCATGAAGCAAATCTAACATGTCATCGAGCCTAGGTATGTAATCGGTATTTGATTGTAATTTTCTTAATCACTTGACCATCCATGCGTCTCCTTCATGAACCATCCTTTTTGAGAGTTAGGCATATGGTGATATGCTTTTTGGAATCAAACCCTTTTTAAGAAAATCAACAACTTGTCTATGTAACTCCTCATGTTTCATAGGGGCTCATTCAGTAATAGGCAAAATTTGGTAGGCTGGAAACACTAAATCAATGTGATGTTCAATCTGTATCCATCAGGCATTTCTTCCAGCATCAAGTCATTGTACTTCTTAGGTAGAGGCTCTAGAGACTTAGGAATTAAAGTAGGTACATAATTTTCTTTTGCTAGCAACACATAAATCACATACATATTGTTGTTGTCCTCTTCGAATTTTCCACATGAAGCAATTTTGGATCCGCTTCTTTAGTAGATTTGGGTGTAAGAAGTTTCTTCATAGAGTGGAGTGTATTGTTGTTAATGCTATCCTTGACAAAGGAATAAGTATGTGGTCTAGTCTTATACACCATATCCTGATCAAAATGTTGTAGCCTACCAAGTAAGATGTGGCATGCATCTATGGGTGCTATATCACACCATACTTCATCTTTATAATTAGCACCAATAGAAGACGATACGAAATATCGAGTAAGAATTGGTAGCTGACCTCCTTTTTTGAACTATTGAATTTGATATGAACGTGGATATTTGTGCTCCTTCAATTTATGTTTTCTCACCATCTCCATAGACACAATATTTTCACTACTCCCACTATCATTTAATATTGTGCCTGACTGACTTCCTAATGTGGAAGTGGTTTGAAGAATATTGTGTTGAAGCCACTTCTCTTCATCAAATGGTCTTGCAGTTGAGAGCATGGTTTGTTGGACGACTATGGTTTCACCTCGTTCATCTCCGTGCTAATTCTCATTGATACTCATGAGAGAGCCAGTCACTTCATAAGAGTGGCTTGTCCCAATATCACCCTCTACCTCATAGGTTATTTTCAGCAACTTTAACTCCATATTTTTCTTCTGCCAAATTGACTTTGATACCAAGTTGATGTGAAGGGCAACTATATGCTCTATGCCCTGGTTGTTGGCACCTCAAACACACAATTTGATATCTTCACAACGTGTTTAGGTATTATTACCCCCCTCCCAACACGTACTCCCCCCAAAGTTAAGGTTTTACCTAGTTAGGAAACGCTTAGAGACTTGGTTCCCACGCTTTTAGGTGGTCTTCTAAAGGTCAAAACTTACTACCCTGATGTAGAAGTAGAGCCTCCCAGGACTGTAGAGCCTCTCGGGACTAAAACCTTCCTCACAATGCCTAGATTGATAAGTTCCTCTTCCTTGAGGCCCAATGTGTAGGCATCAAATACCTTAAACATATTTGAAAGCCAGTACATTCAAGATATCCTGATTTAGCCCATTCAAGTAACGACTTATCTTTTGATCCTCAAAACTCTTGTAAACTTGCCCTAGATATCAAAGTATAACATTCTTTAGTGTGCTCACTCGCTGATTTTTCCCTTTGCCTAAGATTTTGACACCTTGTATTCAATCGGAAATCTCAACGAATTTTTGTGGGGCCAAGGATTCAAGCATAATTCACTGGTAAGAAGAACTTTTGACATAACTTTGTCTTCATCTTCTCCCATGAATTAATTTTCTCCTTGCCTTCTTGAAGACATTCTTGTTGTAAATCAGCCCACCATGCCAAAGGATGACCGATTTATTTAGTTGCTACTAATTTCACCTTTTTGTGATTGGCAATATCCTTATATTCAAATACTATCTCAACGTCACTTAACTAATCAAGAAAAGCATCCACATGAAGTAAGCCATGGAACTCGGGAATATCAATTTTGATTCTAGGTTCCCTTTCCCCTTCCAAAAATCAAAGATTTCGATTGGGGCTGTGCGAGGATAGTTAGGAACGAGATGCAAGTTGCCTCTTTCATCACATGGCCTTGAACTCCAACATTCGTCTCTGGATACCTTCTACACCAAAGTTTACCAACTTCCTACGTTGGTTATCTACCCTCTCTGCTAGGGCTTGAACTACTTGAGTCAACACGCTTAATTTTTCGTGGCTTATGTCCTTTTGAAGGCTTCATAAACTTGCTCTGGTAGCACTTGATGCAAATTAGGATTTGATTCTTTACAAATCCGCACTTTAATTTGCAAAAACTCAATAAAATAAGAAGTGTTAAAGGGCAAAGGGAGTAGAGAAGGAAGAAAATTAGTAAAGCCATGGGGAATCCACCTCCAAATTTTGTGGGGATCTCTCCTAAAACCTTTCAATAACAAGTATTTAAGCAAACTCAAAACCCTAAAAAGCTCCTAAGAAATCCTAGCTATTAATTCTATTTAATCGTATCCATCTATTATTAACTTGAAAATAAATGACCGACCCTGCACCTAACAATATCAGAAATAGCAACTAAATTAAAAATAAAAACCCAAAATAACTTTCTTAATTACAATTTTTGCCCCCTTTTGCCCCCTTTTGCCCCCCCTGGTCCTATGACCTTTCTTTGCCCAACCATGAACCATTGGTTTTGGCTGGGGAGTAGCTGCATCACCTTTTTAGTCGCTCTCTCCCTCTTCCCTCTCTATCTCTCTCTCAACATTTATATTAAAAAAGGGCTGCTATTGGTCAGGTACAACCGTACAAGTTATACATGTAAAAGGTCTATATAGCTCTATGTTCTTTGATAGCATGTCGAGTGTTTCTTTCAGTCATTTGAGAGTGGAATCCCACACCAACTCGGCATGGTCTGATTCCGATTCCCTCACTCTTAACTCTGGCAGTTCATGAATCCGACTAGGTTATGTTTAACATGAAAAATAGAAGATCGGTAGACTTGAGCAGTCCGGGGTTTTTTGCCCCCGAATTGCCAGCCATCCTTTTACACCCTGCGTCGGACATGAAATTTTGAATCACTGGTTGCTTTTATAGTGAGTTTGAATTTTTTTAATCATTGTCAAAGGGTGCACATACAAAGTGTTACTTAGAATACAAATATTAGGGGATGCAAAGCTTATGATACACCTTCTATTACAAATATTAGGGGATGCAAATGGTTGTTCTGGTGCCTCAAGTGCAATTTGGTTGGTCTTTCAAGTAAGTGATCAATTGATAAATACTTAAGAAGGAATTAATTGGTGTTTTTTAGATCTATATTCTTGCTTATGCCTTGTTCTTTCTTTTTCTTCTCTGAAAGAAAGGATGAGGAAATGGTTTATTTCGTTGGTACCTATTTCGTAGTATTGTTAGTCATAGTTTGCCACTAGTGTGTCTTAGTACATATTGGGAGGCATTTAAGTATGCAACTAAGCATATGCAGTACTTCAGTTAGCTTTGTGCCTTCAAGTAATTCATTCACCATCCAATCTCAGATTGCTCCTCCAAAATTCTCAAGTATTTTTCATTTTGATCTATTCCATGTGATCTAGCTTATTATTGTCTGGAAAACCATTAACCTGTCTCCGGTTTTTGCCATGCAATTGATAATGCTTCATTCAGAAGCCTTTCATTCTTATTTGAAGTTAAGAAAAGCGTTAGGATTGTTTTCTGTAGCTCTACTACAGGAAAATTTAATAGCTTATAGCATTGTACAACTATGGTTGGTTTCTCGAGTGTTAGGCTTACTTTGTATATCACCGTGATGCCAAATTAATATTATTGCTTCTAGAGATGTATGCTTGAACGGTTTTGCATATATTCACATTCAAGAGAAGTGAACCCTTTTCTTGTTTGTTAGAAAATTTCCCAATAACCGTATTTTTTTCCTGTCATTATTCAACTTTCACACTCCTTTATGCACAGTAGTTTCTGAAAATGTAAGCAATTGTCATTTTTCTTTTTCTGAAAATGTCAGAAGATTGTGAATAATACCTTCATTGGTTCTGCCGATGTAGGCTCATGTAGAAGATCAGTATTATGGCATTCGACTATGTCATTTGATGAGTATGAAAATAGCCATGGAGATTTGAAGGATGAGGATTTTATCCCCAACAAAGGAGAATTACAACCACAAGGTGTAGACCCTAAAAGGGGCTGGGCTTTTAGAGGAGTGCACAAGGTATTAGCTCTTTTACCTGTTCATCCTACTGTGAATTATTTAACCCTTCACGTAAAGTTTTGGGTAAAAAAAATGCCCCTACCTTCGACTACATATCAGTTTCAGGTGGCATACTTGTGATTTGATAATCAGCAATGATGAAAATACACCATAGGTTAACTCAAAAAGAACAGTAGAGGTAAAATTCTTCATGGGGATCGAACTGTCAAGAGGACAATAGTATTTACATGTATGTGGTATGCAATGCCTTTTCGTGGTAAATAATAACGGTTCATGGTATTTCTTGATGAAAAGTACCACTACCCAAAAATGATTTTTGAACAATGGCTTTAGGTTACTTTGTGTCTACAATTTTTCGGTGAAGGATTTCATATTCCAGCCTACCTTATGAAGTTTAATAAATCATACACACACAATTGATGGATGGATAGTATTTTTCCTTAAAAGGCAAAAGATGCACATACATTGATTTTCTTTGATTTGTTAGAATTGATTAATATGTGTCTTGCTAGTAGGCAATCATTTGTGGGAAGATTGGGCAGCCTCCAGTGCAGAAAATATTACGAAATGGCCGGACTGTGACCATATTCACTGTTGGAACGGGTGGTATGTTTGACCAGAGGATTTTGGGATCTGAGCACTTGCCAAGACCGGCTCAATGGCACAGAATTGCTGTGCATAACGAGCAGCTTGGAGCTTATGCTGTTCAGCAACTTGTTAAGAAGTATGAATTTGCTTTTTCTTTACTGAATTTCTTATCCATGAGTAAGATGTGTTAGAATGGACATTTGACATAAAGAAAAGAGACTAGCATACATACTATCACTCACATAGAGATTGTTCTTCTTCATTTGATTAAGTGTTACCACTGGAAGAAATCCAATCAATGTTGTTGCCCTTAAGTTTTTTTCTTTTTTGATGATAAATCATTTAGCTGCCATAAGGGAGAGTTTCCACTAGAAGGTTGCCAGACTAAGTTTGCTGAAGTAATTTCATCAAAATATTGAAGTTTGTTTTCTTCTGCCTTTAGATCCATTTATTTATGTTTCAACATTTACTTTCTTGCGTGCCTTTGCTTTGTTCAAATTAGTGCTTATTAGAATTATCTTTCTGTCGTATTTCTTATCAGCGCGTCGGTTTTTGTTGAGGGGGACATTGAAACCAGAGTTTACAATGACACCATTAATGGACAAGTTAGAAATGTTCCAGAAATTTGTGTGAGGCGTGATGGTATGTGAACCAAGCTTTTCTCTTTGATGTTTACAAATCTTTCATTTCCTTTGCTGAAATAAAAACTGATTAAAAAATTCAAGTTGCAATGGGATACTTAAACTGAAGATATATGCAGATATTCTTAATATATTCAAAACCATGGAAATATCAGTTAGCTGCTCATTTCATGATAAATTTGGCTGATAACTAGTTTTACCAAAATTTCTCTTGTAGATGATAAATGATAATGGTTGTTCTTAACAATTATTATTCAGAAAGACTCATCCATATGCCAACTCTGTGTCTGCCTTGGTTTTCAAGGGTTTTAGGACCCCCTCCCAGATCACTAGAAAACTATTACCACCTCAGATCCATGAATTTGGAGCTCCAGAAACAATGTATATCCGATGAACTTTTTCAAAAAAAAAATGTGATGGACCATTTTTAAGGCTCAAAATTATTGTTATTATTTTTAATTTCGGATAGAGGATTTCAAGCTGATATACCTGTAGAATTTTGGATCCAAAATCCATCTCCAAGATGGATTTTGTAATGGTGGACTTGCTACAAAAGGTGAATTCCTAGATGCACCTTTTTTCTTTTTGCAAGTTTTTCAACATGGTAATGGAACCATTGACATCGTGCTGTGGTTCCACCGCCCCAACCACCCAGGCCAAGGGTTCATTTCTATAGAGGTGGGTGGGCAGTGGCCTTGAACCCTACTCTTGTTATTAATACGAAAGCTGTTAATTTTTTTTGGCAACATATAATTTGCATTTGTCTAAATTAACTTTAGCTGGATACAAAATTTCATCACATCCTTTTGGTGCACATAAACCTAGTGACCCACAAGCGAGGTGCTCCATCACTACAAGAAAAATAAAGAAGGTTACCCACAGCCAGGTGCTCATCTCTAAAAGGAAAATAAAGAAGGTTCAAGGCACACATTATAAAAAAACTTAGGTGGCCTCCCCTGCGATTCAGCATATCAAAAAATAGCTAGCTGCAACACAAACTACCCCATAATACTATTAGGTGCATCCTCCTTGGCCGTAATCTACATAGACCTTGTGGTAGTACCATTGTTGTTATTCCTAATCGTTATTTCTTTTGGTAGTTACTGATCACTATTATTCGGTGTGATTCAAATTGTGGGTTGAGCTTTGTATATGATGAGATTTTCTATCAATTTATGTTCATCATCATCATCCACGTCTTATCGCAACCAGTTGGGGTCGGCTATTCATGATAGGAATGGGGCAAAAGTTCTGCTCCTTTAGCTATTATCAGTTTATGTAACCGACCCCCAAATAAAAGGGATAAGGTTCGGATGATGATGATGTGTGGCATGTCCTTACGAGGTTCTCCATGGAATGCTGTTGCAGGTAAACTACAGTTGATTAAAGCAGTTGCAGATGCCAGCAATATTTCTTTAGATGAACTAAGTATGACAATCAGATCATATTTGCAGCTTCATTGAATCTCTCTCTCTCTCTCTCTCTCTCTCTCTCTCTCTCTCGCTCTCTCTCTCTCTCTCGTTTTGAAATATTTCAGTTTGGCCAAATGATTATACACTCCCTTGGGTGAAACCCTGCCTAGAAGATTTTTTGGGCCTCAAATTTTGGGGATGTAACATCCTCAACTTAATGGCCATCCTCAACAAGAAAAGAAAACAATAATAGAACACTTCTATACATATGAATAAAATGATGTCCTTAAATTGAGTATAGACTGTCCAATTTTTGGATCTCAGATCCAAGTGTTTAGGAAATACTCATCTGATGATTGTGATGTAGATTCCAAAAATTTTAAATAAAAAAACTAGAGGTCTTTTGCCTGAGGGAGTAAGTGTAGGTTGTACTCCCATGAGAGCACGCGACACGCACTCTTTAGTTTCCATGCATTTTTGTGATGTGTTGTTGGGGTAATGGCTCTACCATTGTTTGCAGGGGAAGGCTTATTCTAAAGGGAGGTGCAATCTTGTATCATTACATGCTGGTAAGAAGGGATTGTCCCTCTCTTTCTTTTTTGTTTGTATGGGTCACAAAGCCCAGACCCCTCTCTGTCTCTCTCTTGGGAGGACTGTTCTGCAAATTTGTATCTTTTTTCCTTGTATTTTTTCGGCAGGAAATGTCAAGCTTTGTAAGAGTACCAAATTTTCTAATAGTTGGGGCTTGATTTTCATGTGAGCATATAGTGATCTTCCCTTGTCTACACTCATTACTTATGGCCCAGTTTTCTTGGCCTTATTTTCCTTTATTCATGTGAGCATACAGTGATCTTCCCTTGTCTGCACTCATTACTTAAGGCCCAGTTTTATTGGCCTTATTTTCCTTGGTAGCAATAAAGCTGCCCTGGAGTTGCACCCAAATGGGCCACATCGGCGGGTGCAACTTTAAAAATGAACCCTAGTATCAGCAAAATGTTGCCAATAGCTGAATTCTGGCTTTAGTATTAACAAGGAAGACTGAAAAAAGAGAAATGGTTAAATATAACTGTAAACTATCTTTCCACCAGAGAAAAATATTTTTTAGAAATATTGATGCAGGATACACCATTTTTATCATTCCATTTTTGGTGGGGGATGATGATGAAGAGCAATACCTGGGTGAGTTCTTGTGAAGTATTGTTAATCTCCACAGTTTCTCATCGGGATGTGGAAGCAGGCAATGGTAACACAGTTATGTGTTGAATCATCCAGAAAATATATAAAGGGAAAATGCTTAAGGCCTCTCAATGGGTAAAACCCACTCTAGGAATAGCAGGCTGATCTTAAGATTCCGCATCAGAAAAGTTGGGCACCTTGATGTGGGTTTGACAAAGGTTTGGCACCTCAATAAGGGCTCTTTGCAACTTGAGGCAAATGTGATGCAGCTAGTGAGAAGCAACATGGAGAGTAGTGTGGCCATCATTACAACATCTCGAGGGACAGATCATCAAGGGATGGATCGTAATAGCTCCTTTTAACTCGGAGGCTGGAATGATACATGCAGAAGCATGGCTTGATATGTGAGATCCTCACAAACCGACCTTTGTTGAACAGCCAGTGGTTCCTTCTGATCTATGGGTGATTGGTCTATATGTTGGGTTCACAGTTTCAGTGAAAAGAATTTCATCTTCTTCCTTCAGGAAGGGAAGATTACAGAAATCTTATTAATTGTTGCTTTCTCATGACCTTTGACAAAAGTTCAAGACAAAAAAGGTTTGAATGGGATGATCCCTCCATCACCGCAGAATGAAAAAGGTTATCTTGTAGTTCATAGTAAGTGAACATGCATAGATTGGACAAGTGATTAGAAAGTTAACGCCACTTCTCCATGAGATGCTGGTGAACACATTGAGCTATCCATATGCTAGGAGCCCTTGCAATCAAGGCACATCGATGCAAATTATCAAGGCTGAATTCAATGCACATCCATAAACCTTGTCCGATGATATTCCTCTTGTTATTGAAGGCTTTTAAGGATGAGGATGAGAAACTGTAAGCAGACTAAAAATTCAAAATTTTCCTTTTGAATATAACCATCATCAAGTGATTTTTAGGTGGTTCCCAAGATTTCATATTAAAAAAAAAAAAAAAAAAACTTCCCAAGCTAGTCCTCTACCAAAGGAGCAAGTGTACATTGTACTCCTGCAGGAGCATAGTACATGCGCTCTTTTTATGAAAGGAGAGCAGCAGGGCAGAACGAGCTGTTTTCCTTTGTGCGCTCCGAAATGTTCACAATCAGTCTAATCCGAAAGGCCACTAAAACAAGTGCACGATCCTCATTCAGGTCACAGCTTGAATCTTCATGAAAACGTTCTCAACATGCAGCAGCTTCAATGTTCGCAAGAACCTCTCTCTTCACATGCAGCTTGAAAGTCTGCACCCCCACACTTCTCTCTCAAACCGCTCAACATTTGGAAGAACCTCCTCTTTTTATTTTTTGGGATATGTTATCAGTTCATCCACGGCTTTAACCACGATGATGATGTGCTAACCGTCTTTTTTTTAAAATGTTTACAGTAGGGAGTGGGTGGGACGGTATGGTGAAGCATCACCCCAACCCCAGTCCCATGAGAATCTCTCTTCCAAACAACTGTATGCAGCTTGAATCTTCATGGGAATCTCCCTCTTATATACAGCTCGAATCTTTATGACCTCCCTCTCTTATATACAGCTCATCATGACCTCTCTCTCTCTCTCTCTCTCTCGAACGACCACACGAAGCTAGAATCTTATGAAAACTACTCTCTCGAACATACACTTTGAATCTTCATGAGGGTATATGCAGCTTGAATCTTCACAAGAATCTCTCTCATACAGCATCAGTCTTCATGACAACCCGGCGCCTACCACGTCTTATACGGATTGAATCTTCATGAGAACCTGTCCCTCTCTCTCTCTTCCCATCCTTCATATTCCAATAAAACTCCACATCCCACATCCTCCAAATACCCAACAGTTTTACCTTAACTTAGAAAAACAAATTACAAACACTAGCCGCAAGCCAGACTGAAATATCGCCTCAATGAATGAATTCACCCAGGAAAATATAAATCCCGAGACCCAAGTTTTTCAAAGATAAAGCACAATCATTATTTCACTAAATTATACGGAGAAAAAACATAATTCTTTGAGGATACAAGTTAAATCTAATCTAAAATTAATTACAATATGACCTGAGAATGATCGGATGAACACTGGAACAAACACTCACTTGAACAGACAAGCCTCTCAGCAAATACACTTCAGTCCATAATGCCAATTTCAATGCTTTTAACGCTCCAGATTCAATCTGTAAATGCCACAGGACCAAATCCAGACCATCCAATAACTCAGTATCATTATAAAATCAAACCCCAATAGCAGGAGAAGGTTCATTTCTAGGACATCTCCCTGAACCTTGCAATAGCCTTCTTCTGGATCACAGTTCGATACGTGTCCCCGGACTGAGGCTCGAAGCGTGGGTCAAGAGGCTTCCTTTGTTGGCTGCCGAGCCCGGCTCTTTCACCCGTACCCTGAGCCTGGACTGGCTCTATTATCCCACTCCCATCCTTCCCTAATCCCTGTAAAACAAAAAGCCCATAATACATGTAAGTGTTTGCACTTCTTTTGCTCAAGTAAAATTTTTACATTGTCTTAGTGTTGAAAAAATCTTGGACTTGGCTGGGGACTCGCCTGCGTTGGCCTAAGGTCAGGGAGCTTGGGAAGCCAGAGTCAGAACCCCGGTACCTGCCCCCAGTAGGCCCCTAAACCTTATTTTTTATTTAAAATTCACCAGTTCGACTCGGGACTCATCCATACGGCACTGGGTAACTTTGGGACCGGAAAGAGCAGATGTCCACATTTTCAAACACTGCTTTCTCCCGAGCACTAGCCCTAAATTCACAAAACAAAGCTTCGTCCAGAAAGCATTAGGCCGAAAAGTCCGCCTCTCCAAAAAGTACACATGCAAATGCTTCATTACTGTACCACTAAAACCGTCCTATTTTTGCTTTGACGCACCAAGTACAGTTGATTTAAAGATTTGTTGGAGGTCAAATCTCAGTCAGATCCATAATCAATTTTGGAATAAACTAAGAGATGCCAAAGCATAGAAATTTTAGTCAGATCCTAATAGGGCAGTATTCCTTTCTTAATTGTTAATGTTTTTCAATACAAATAATGTTGTGCTACTTCCATAGTTTTGCATCAACAAGACCTTTCCAGTATCTCCATTTGATTTGATGAATTTATTAACACCCCCTCTCCCCCCTGTTCTGCAAAAGAAAAAAATACAACACCAAACCAGTCCCCCGAACCCACTTTCAAGAGAAGAGGAAAAGAGAAAAGTCAGCACCTCAAAAACTCACACGGCTAAAACCGCCAAAAAGGTACAAAGAGATCCAATATCCGACAGATAAAAGTTATTCAATCTTCACAGTTCATATTTTTGTCAGCAATCCTTTTGTTTCAAATTCTTCCTGGGATATTTCAGTGGTACCTCACTGAGAAGTTGTTCATATTCCATAATTCCAAAAGCATCATGCACATTTCCCTAAGCAAGCATGATTTGTCAGAGTCTGTGCTAACATGATCAGGAGCACTAGTTCAAAATGCAAATATGCAACACTAATTTGAGCAACTGACTATTTCTACAGAGAAAGGCATGTCTCAACCATTTCTCCTTGCAAAGAATCCTTGAAGTGAAACCACAACAGAGGAAATAAAAGCATTTTGCAATAAGGATAAAATAAATGAGAAGATTTTTAAGGTACACGCACCGAACCCTCTTGCCAGCCCATGTTTCGCAACATGCGTTTGCCCACATTGGTGCCATCAATGGCCCTATCTGCTGTGATCACATCATAACTCGGGCCCTCAGGCATGGCAGCCGGCCGCCCTCCCACACCAGGAGGGAATGGCATCTCACGACCTATGAGCACACATTGACAGTTAAACCAGCAGGGATGCAAAATAAAATAAAATATTTCCATCAGTTGCAATAAAATATCCTGCATCTTACAGAGTCAGATAAATCCATTAAAACTGAGATATTCATGGATCCTATCAAAGGCTTCATGCACGGCTTCATGCACAACTATAGGCGACATAAAATATCAGAACTACAGATGAAGTTGATAACTAAAAGCGAACACGCTAAATTTGTTAAATTTGTAAGGCCACTTCGTTGATTTGAAGAGTAAAGGATAGATGCATCTTCTGACACAGACATGTGCACCCAGAACAATATCTCTCCCACCCCCTTCCATACAAGATTTAATGGGCAAAGCATAGATGCCCCTTCTGGTACATACAGGCATGCCCAAAACAATATATCCATGCACCTAACAATAGGACCAATGCCTGTGCAAGTCCTTATATACATACAAACACTCCTCATACAAGAGGGAGGGAGAAAAAGTATGTACATGCATACACATAAATGTACAAGTGCAATATTGGATGTCTATCATTGCAAGTTATAGTCGATGTAAGAGAGGACACAGAGGAATAAATGCACATGTAAAAACATATTAAGAAAGACTGCACATGCAAATTATAGAAAATATAAATGTATAGAGAGGGACAAGTATATATTAGCCAACCACAAAAGATGAAAGACCTTACTTCTATCTCCAATATCAAGGTCAGCCAAATCATCCACCGTTCCCAAGGACGACCCATATAGGCTCCTCCTCTCTGCAGCCCGATCCCTATACCCCGTAACTGTAGGCTGTCCTTGTTCTCTAGTCCCAGGCTGAGGCATCTCCGAAAACCTTCGCTTTGTGTTCCCTCCAACAATTGGAGCATAAGAACCCAAAGCCGAAGCATCAGTTCTAAATGGAGTTGCCACATTAGTAGTAGTAGGCACTTCATTGTCAATAGAACGATTTGGAGTAGAAACTCCACCAACACTAGGAGAAGAAGAAGAACCGGCTATATATACTGTATCTGACTTCACTACTCCTCTACCTGAGCCCCTGATAACCCCCATCAAGGTGCCCCCTGAGCTATTACTCACAGGTACAGGCTTCGCTGATAAATCTCCTGTAGCACTAGAATTGGCTGCATTATTATTAATGTTTGACCCTCGGCCCACAGATGTGAATCCAGGACCTGATCCTGTGCCCTCCTTTATGGTTTCAGGCTTGGGCTTGGGCTTGTTATCATTGGTTGATGATTGGTCATTATCAAGGACTACACGAGCTGCTTGACCCTCGTGGTTCCGTTGCTTCCACATCGACAATACATTATTCATTTTCTTCTTATTAGCTAAAATGCTACTCTTTGAAGCCAACTTTATCTCCTTTTGCTTCTCCTTCTCTTTCTTTTCAGCAGCCAGTGCAGCTGTTGCAGCAGCGTGCACTGCATCAGGTAATGAGGCTTTTTTGTTGTCATTTGAAGTTATGGTAGCAGCAGGGGCAGATATAACAACTTTTCGGTCTGATGGCTTTGACGGTTCAGTTGTGGATTTTTCAGATGCCTTGTTTTCACTCTGGTTGGCACAGGGGATGTATTGTTGCGTTTGGTTATCATATGAATACCACAACCCATTATTGCCATCATAATAGAGGCCTGCAAACAGAAACAAAGTTACATTCTATTTTTTGATAAATTATAATGCAAACTACATTCTATAGAGTGAAATATGCTTAACTGCAAGAATATCACTTTCTATCATGCATTATCTATACATATGAATGACTTACCTGTGTTCCCATCATAGTAGAATCCTGAAGCTGCATCATAGTAATAGCCAGATGCTTCATCCCATACGAAACCAGATTGGGGAGCTGATCCACCTTCAGGCATTCGGGGGGTTGAGTTCCCACCTTCTGCATGTCCCTCAGCCTGTTTATCAGGTCCTCCCCCGGCAGATTGCTTTTCATCCGGATTGTATTCTTTTGGAGCCCATCCAACAGCATCATACTATAGGAACACCAATAACAGTAGACTGTTAACAATGGCACTCCAATCATTGATTTTCTGAAGTTCTGAAATGGTTTTGAAGTTATAAATCACTGGGTCAATTCAATTCCAAAGATACGAAATGTCCCATGTTAGAGACATACACATGCATATGTTTATCTATTTCATTGTTTATTTATTTTGAAGGTCTACTCCCATACTACAAAATTATATTGCTTCACAAAGAAAGAAAAAGAAACAATGACAAGTATACAAAATTCATGCAAAAACCTGTTGGGCAAATGTAGCTGCCTCAATTGCAGCAGCTGCAAGACTGCTTGATTGAGAACCAGCAGCTGATCCAGAACCTGGTCCATGAATGCTTTTTGCATATGCGACTCTTAAAAGCTGCCCATTCTTTTCGAGTGTTGTGCCATTTGTTGCTTCCAATGCCTTTGTAGCATCATCTACCTAAAAGGGTGGCATAATACACAACATTAAAGTAATACAATGACCATTGTTGCTTAATTGAGAATTCCAAATGATGCCAGCCACTACACGTACCGAATGAAAATGAACAAAAGCAAATCCCCTGGATACATGGGTGAACTTGTCACGTACAAGGCGAAGGTCCTGCAGGTACCATATGCAACAGATTGCATAACCAAAGAACTCTCATTTCAGAAATTTCAACCAGCAAGACATTTTCATTACTATGTACATATATAATTATCATGCACTACATACCTTAATTGGAGCATGTTTAGAGAATTCATATCGAAGCATTTCCTCATCAGCATTTTCATCCAAGCCTCGAACAACTAACACATGTGTAGGTCCTGATAAACCAAAATTCCAGGTAATTACTTCCCTAGCACAGAGAATAGATGAATGCTAGGAACTGGACATGAACTACAACTCTACCAGCCTCTGAACCCTTCTTTCCTACTGGTGTGGGATTGGATGATGCTACATCAGCTGCAGGAGCATCATCAGTCCTGGGTTCATTACACTGCACTCAAACAAATCAAATGTGTTAGGATTATAAGCCATTAAAGTTTTAATAGACCTGCAGAAATTATTGAAGTATTCAGTAGCCAACCCAAAGATAGTAGAGGATTGAATCCAACGAGTGAACTAAACCAGACTCTACGCCGCATGTAGCTCCACTCTTTAGTGTACCATCCAACAAAACAATCCATTGTCTTTTTTTGGTGAGTGGAGAAAACAATCCTACATTGATTCTGTTTTTAGCTCTTTTTTTTTTGTGTTTTTTGTTTTAATGGTACATCATTTATCCATTAAACAATCCATTGTCTTAATTTAAAAAAAAACAGTCCATTCAGATTACATAGCAGCTAAGATGAGCCATATAGGCTTCTAGGATTGAATTTCCTATAAGCGAAGGGAAAAGTATCTATAAGTAACAATAAGCTCAGGAGAGGCCAATATTAATCCAAGAAAAGGCTAGTAAATCCCATTAGACCCACAGGCCAAGGCCAAGCCTGGCCTAGCTTAAATTATTTGGGACAGGGCCTGGATTTAAAACAAAGGGCCAGGTCGGCAAAGCCTAGCCACCCAGAACCCACTTATTGGCAGATCAGTTCGGGCCAGGCCGCAACAGACACCCTGACAAGCTTAAGTAATTGGCGATTGACCCGGCCTAACATTAGAAGTTCATGCAATAAGTATTCGTGCAACTAACTAACATCTGCATCTATTCACAAAACCAAACTAAATGGCCAAATTCATTATGAAAAGGCCAGTACTCAGAATTATTTATACCACAAACATATGGATTTAGCGAGATAGTTTAAAGTGGAAGGCTTAAAAAGGGCAAGGGGTAAGCCCAAAGGGACATGGTTAGAAACAGCGAGAAAAGGTATGGAGACTTCATGGCATCACTAAAGATATGGCCCTTGATAGAACAGAATGGCGAACCAGGATTCGTGTAGCCGACCCCAATTAATTGGGAAAAGGCTCTAATGATGATGACAAACATATACATTTGTGTCAACCAAACACCATGCATGAAGCACTACATTGCCAACCCATTACTGATGTTTCTACCAGACAAGGTTACAGAGTCTCCTATAAAGAAACCTGAAAGCTGGACAAACTTTCAATTCCAACTGCTGAACTACCCCAAAAAAAAAAAACAGGACCTTTTTTTTTGCTATTTACCTGAAAACAGGACGTTCGACGAGCAAAATTCACACAGCCACAGACAACACACATCCAATCAGATGGCATAGAGCTGCTTTTATAATTTCCTGCCTTCGGAGAAGAATGTCCACCTGTGCTTCCAGTTGGCTTACTACTGTAACACAATATAAAAATGAGATCAGATCATTGTCTAAGTATGGCAAGTACAAGGATCATGAGATTAGATCAACGCAACAGACATCCAAATTTTAGAGAAACACTAATTGTGTATGTAAAAGACCACACTGACAGATGACCATAATAAAAAACAATGGACGTAAACCTAAAAAAATGCGCTCAGAATTAATGTGTAGGGAATGACAAGAAAAGTGTGGCTATATATAAGTAATGACAATATAAGTCCTTGAAATTGCCAAAAAATAAATAGTGGTGGTACTTCAAGAATATTGGAAAACTACTCACCAGAATGCATCGAATTCAAATCAAAATGACTTATAAATACATAAGCCTGGAAGTACTTAAAGAACCAAAAAAACATGATATTAATAGGAGAGGATCCCAAGCCCGCAAAGTGATATGCAGAGACTGTTTTCTAATGTGAAGTTTATCTGCAAGACTGCAACTAAAGGTGGTGTTTTATCTTTGACAGCCAAGTTTCATTTAAAGGAAGAAGAAAGTTACACTATAGCTATAACACAAGTGATAAACATGAAGAGGTGTCGAGGAGACATATAAAAGGGAAACAAAGATAAAATTCCTGAGCCAAAGCTCCAAGGAACCAACACCAACTCAACTAACATTGGGAAGTTAATTTATCTGTGTCAAGGAATTGCAGTGTAAGAGTATTGCAGTTGTACCAAGAAGTTCAGAACCACTGTTAGTCTGAGCTTAATCTACAAGGTCATTAGATTAAATTTCCAATTGAATTTTCATTTCCTATAAGGAATGTCTATCAAGGGAACTACTTTAAAGAAAACAACTTTACCTGTACTCAAAAAAGAGTCTCCTACCATCAACAACCAAACCATCATCTCCAACTCCATCCATCATGCTACGTGCCGCTTCCTGTGAAAAAAAATAAAAATATACCTGTGAACTAGTCATCATTAACAAGAAAATCGACATATCTACCAATTTTCAGCGAGATCTATACATACCACAGATGGAAAATCAATAAAAGCAAATCCACGAGATAAACCCGAATTCCTCTCTTTAATTATACGTACATGACGCAGAGGTCCCCACTCAGCCTGAAAACAAAAAGCATGAGCTCATTGATGGATATGAAAGGTCACAACAAGATAATTGACATGAGATTAAAACAATGAAGTAAAATAGGTGTATTACAAGAATTTGATACAAATCTTCCTCTGTTGTCTTCTGTGATAAACCCTTCACAACAAGCGTGGCTGAGGGAGCCTACAGAAAATTGAAATACGGATTAGATTAGAAACTACTCTGGGATGCATAGAGTTCAAACATATGCATGAATATTAGACACATCAAAGGCATACCACTGACAAATTCTCATGATGTCGTCTATCATCCCGATCCCTTCGTCTCTCACTCCTATCATAGCGACCATCATCATGGCTTCCTTCTCGATAACTTCTACCACGGCTGCGGCCACGAGGAGATCTTGACCTATCTCGATCATCATACCCATAAGACCGAGACCGCTCACGCTGCCTCCTTGGTGGGCTTTGATACCTCTCTCGACTCAAACCCCTTCTATCTCTTTCACGATCACGACGTCTCCAGCTACTGTTTCTCCCATCTCTCTCAAGATCAGAATCATATTCATGCCTTCGGTAATCATAATCCCTTTCACGACTACCGTCCCTGGCTTGGTGTGGGGTACGGTGCCTAGAGTCATAATCATCAGAACCAAAATCATCACGTTCACGGCCCCCAAACCTCGCAGGCCTATCAAAATCATAATCACGGTAGCCATCGGTATCCCGATAATTACTGTGGTAGCTCTCAATGTCCTGGTATTTATCAGCATCATGGTATGAATCGATGTCACGGTACTTGTCCACATCACGGTAAGCATCGACATCACGGAACGAATCAAGGTATGGTGCCTTTTCATGCCTTCGAGGGTCCCTAATGTATCCAATATCTTCTTCAAAATCTCTTCTTCTCTGTGGAGGCCAACCACCAACAACAGGAGGTGGAGGTGGAGGTGGGTAGCTATCCCTCTCAAGTATGTCTCGATGAAAGCCACCATTCGGATAGAGGGCATCTCTTGAGTAACCATCATCAGGAAATCTCCTCCCCCCATAAGAACCACCAACCCTATCGAAACAGGTGAGCGGAAGGAATAAAGAGAAGATAATTGTGCAATGAGGCAGAAAATAAACAAAGTATGAAGGCACGCAAATCAAATACCCAATAGAGTTCGATACCACAACAATTTGAACAAAAACGAAAGAACAATATTCATTCATTGGAGAAGTAAAGGGGGTGAATGAGATACAGTTACACAATCAAACTAAAATTAGGAACTGAATTGAGCAATCAAAAGCCAGATAATATGTTTTAAGCATAGACATGAGAATATTCCATGTAACGTACTCCTAGAACACTAGTGAATATGATATCGGGTTTGGGGTACTCACCTGAAATCCGGCTCGTGGACAGAACCATACCCCTCCAAAGCCTGTGCATTAAAAAGAATAACTCAAGTCAGTGACTCATAATCAATGAAGGGGTAGACAAATCCAGTCCATATCGTCACTGGCCATGGGCTTTTCTTGATCATGTGTTTAAACGATGTTGCCAGTAAACATTTAGAACAATCACAAGAGCGACAATTCTTGTTTATCATCCTGCATAGGTGATTAAGGAGAAAACCACAATTACGCTGTTAGTTTCCCATCCTTGAGGAGGAAGAACATAGCGTCCTGGATCCATTACTTGTAGGCCCCCCTTTGGTAACCCCCGCAAAGGAACTTGATCTCCCAGGTGTTTCGAGTTCAGGTTGTTTCAATCCTATCCTGTAACGGATGCACAAACACATACGGTTACACCAATGTCAATAAAGAATCAACGAGTGCGACTCTGCCAATCCCTTGCATTGGATCCTCAAAGCCAAATCCTCAAACAAATTTGGCATCTCCAAAACCCTCAGTATGCATTCAGACATTTATCTCACGAACCAACATAGACTAAACTAACCGGGCCTTCCAATATGAAGTCGTACTATTAACCAACTGTCAAGGAGAAAATCTTATTTGTATGCATTCCGCTCAATGACATAGTTTACCAAGCTAAATACCCAAGGAGAGTATATTATCAAGCACATAAGCACCATGTAACATAAATGCAAGTGAAATAAAAACATGCAAACATCAAACAAATAAAGTAACAAAAGGAAAAGAAAAACAGAGAACCATTTAACCTTCCTCTTCCAGACATCCATAACCCATCCACAAAAAAAGATTCCCAAGAAACCCAAAAAAAAAAATTGACAGAAATTCTGAGATAATACTCCACTTTTCAAAGGACAAAATATAAATAAAAATTGAACTCCAAATCATCTTTAGTGCACAAAGCCAATGATGTTGGATGAATGGTGATGTTCTAATCAACTTAATGTGCATTTGGGTTTCCCACCCAATCTAGATTTTGATAAACATGCATTGTGTTTTTCTGTCAAATGTGGGTCTTGTAGATTATACACGCAAAATAACATCCAAAAAATGGAAGCAATGAAAATCAAAAAGTAAAAATATATCTTCACAAAAAAAGACAAATAGAAAGAGAGAGACAGAGACCATTCGTGCAGGACATCAAAAAATACAAAAAACAGAGATTTACATTTTGAGATACCTATCACGAATGGAATATAATGAGCTACTCTTGAGAAACATTATTCATTACAAAGTATTGTGTTCATTTAAATGTTCTCTGTTTATAAATTACTCGAGGTTTGTCACTGAATGAATCAAGGAAAATACTGAACCATAAAATAAATATCTTGTATGACTACTTTTTTCATTAATGCACACACATGAAAAAAGATAATTATCTTTGTTATAAGACATTTTTTAAACCATACTATAAATGCCTCCAGACATCATGATCAGTTGGTCATAAACACAATAATAGCCAGTCATTTCGCTGTCATGATAATGTCAGGACTACATTATGATCTGAGGTTAGATTTTTATTTCATTTGCATAACCAGAACCTTAAAAAGAAAAATGCTACAAACACAACCAGGCAGTCAAAATGGATGGTTGTGTGCTCATAAAAGATAAAATCCAATCTGAAAACTATAAAAAATAGAACGACCCAATGACCTGATATTATATAAGACAAGTCTCGAAGAACAAGCTCCACTCATCCAAGCAAGCACTCCTGAAACTTACCGATGGTGGGTGATACTCCATTAAATGCACTGGTAGTTGTAATTGGAACCTGCATTGATCTTTATGGGGTAGCTCTAGAGATCCCTATGAGAAATTGTACAAAATAGCCCAGAAGAAGGTTCCTCGGAATTTCAGAATACTATAAGCCAATAAATCAGATACTGGGCAATTTGTTTGGTGAAGCTGGGAAGGAGAGAACCCATTGTAGCAAGCTCATGTGTGTGTGTGTACGGGGGTGGTGGGTTTGGGGGCAACATACATACACGCAGAGACATTCGTAATGCCCATGTACTAAAAGTTACATTCTGTGTAAAATTAGCAAAACCATATGCTTCAAATGCTCAAATAAATACCACACCAGTCTTAATAAACAAGGACTTGGATTGGGACGTGAGAGGATCGCGAGCCCGAGTGAGCTCACAGACATCCACATCTGTCAGAGTCCATCAGAGAGCAACCTAGTCCAAACAAAAACTAATAAAATACTGGAAATTGGCCAAGCCAGGTGTTTGGTTCCAGACCAAGCAGTCTGCCAAGTCCAAGTAACTCACGCAAATCCAAGACATACTACCTAAGTTTTCCAACTCTGTTACATATAATGCACAACGCATACCCGGCTATAAATATCACCCTACTGCATAACAGATATACATAGTAGAACCCCAAGTCAATGGATACAAGAAAATGGAGTATCTGACATTTCAGTCACCCATCTGAAAATGGATTTACTCAAAAGACAAGCATTGGTTTTAAACAGAACTCTCACCCAAAAGCCCCCAAGTTTAACTAAGCAAAACCCATGCTGAAAATGGATTCACTCCTATGTGATGATGGATTCACTCCTATGTGACTAAAGAACCACCCCATGTGATGAAGATGGATTCACCCCAATCTTGAACGCCCTTGCAAAAAACTAGCTCCAATAACTATATAAAAAAACTCTATCAATCATGTTAGGTTTAAATCAATAACTAACAAGAATAACAAATCAATCTACTAAAATTTAATTCAACGGCAAATAATTAATAACAAAAACATATCAAGAAAACAGAGCATCAATATGGAAACCATTAATCCAAAGTTAAAAGACGATCAGAGAAGCTTCAAATTAGAAAAAAAAGCCCCGGAAAACAACAAACAAAACCCATTTCCTAAATAACTACAGTCAACAAAGATAACAACAATGGAAGTAAAACAAGGTCACATTGGACGAGAACTTACTGCTTTCGGTCGATCCTAAATTCTTCTCTGCAACGGATCTCATAGACTTATGCGACGATGGAAAATTAGGCTTAGAGCAAAAATGATTTGATAAATTAGGGCAAAAAGATGGAAAGTAGAAACATCAAAATTAGGACACAAGGAAAAATATCAAAATCTAGGGCAGAAATGAGTGCTCTTATTGCACCAGAATGCACCGATTGTACCGTAGAGTACTCTAGATATATAGAGGGTGCAATGACCTAAATAACCCCAAACAACTGAACTAATAACATATGAAATTTGTTGAGCTAGTATGCTATGCTCCGTCGGGAGCATTCTATTACTTTACTCGCTCGAGTAAAACACTTGCTTGCGAAATCCTTTTTTTAATTATTTGAAATTTTGGGATCAAATTATTTATAAGCATATGATTCTTTCTAATAAAATTTGAATTTTTAGTTCTTGAATATCTATATCATTCCCTCCAATAATTGGATGTTTTTTTTATGCTAATTTTTTGAGGATAGTACGGGTTTTCTTTTTCTTTGTTCTTTTTTCTTTTTTTTGAGGGTGGTTTTGGTTTTTAGATCACATCTCCAAATTTTGAGAGCTAAAAGATATTTATAAGGGATTATCGACAAATATATCATTTATCTTTTGAATATGGATGTCGCAATCATTCTTATCCCTTAAATTTCACAATCATTCTTATCTCTTAAATTTTAAATTTCAAAATGGGTGGTTGTAATAGCATCATTGAATTGACACAAAGTTCCAGATAAATATTTCTCGGACTTGTGACTCACCCCAAGAGACCCTATTTAGCATCTAATGAGTAGGAATAATAATGACCTCCATGTACATAAGATAAAAGACGTGGTTTCTATAAGGTTGCAACCTTAAACAATCAAAATAAAGCGCACCTCCAAAATTTATCATAACATGTAATTTTTGTGTAAAAAACTCTTAGGATTATCTAAAAATCTATTTTTATATCTAATTATAAATTTTTAAACTCTAAAAATGGCTAAAATCAAGTAGATCTATAAATATATGAAAATCTTGAAAATAAACGGTCTAGATAATGTGTTGCATGATGCACTATTTCTGGGACTAAAAATATTTTTTAAAAATATTCATACATCTCGATGTTGAGACGATTAAATAGATGGTTTTTCAACATTAAAAGAACATTTTCCGATGGATTTTTGAGGTACATATGTAATTCTACATTTTAATGTTGCAACCTTATATAATTTTTTTTCAAAACTAAATGGTCTATTTGTATATAATCCCTATTTATAGTATAAGCTTTGCCCGAGATAGTAAATGGATTATATAATCCCATGGAGCATAAAGGTTAGAGACATTTCAAGCCATGTGAAATCTAACAGCTAGAGATTAAAATAAGATAGCCAGGGTGAACAATAACATGAGAAACCACAAACACTTCAATAAATTGATATTGGATTATTTATTATGAGATAGTTACATTTCGTACAAAGATGTCACAATCACCCCAAACAATCACATAATAATCTCTAAAGGTTGGGATATATCATTTCAGTGAATGGAGATGGAAATTTTTCCTTCGAGTTCGAGTGCAAGTAAATGGTACACCACCACTTGGAGGTCTAAGTTCACATTTGCTCGGTGTGATTGTGACCTTTTCATATCAAATATATAAGATGAATAAACACCTGCGTATTTTTCCATTAGAAATGTAAAATATAATCACATATGTTCCATTAGAAAACTCATCAAAATGCACAAAAAGATGAAGTATTTAGCATTTGAACTGTTTTTATTTATTTTAAACCAATCGCATTAAACTACTTATTATCCATCAAAATACACATTATCACGAGTTAATTATTAAATCCAAATGTTTGTTATTGTGGGAGCATAGTGTTCATTTGCTCCCTTAAGTAAATCTAAAGATAGGAACACAGATTCCAAAGGGGATGGGACCTCATGGGTGCAGCGATCAACCTCAAAAAAAAAAAATTTCAATATTCTATGTGCTTCAAGAAAATAACGTCCCAATAATGCAAGAGGAATGAATAATTTTAAGAGGGCAAGATCTAGGTGTTGAAAAACTCAAAATCCACATTTTCTTTCACTCGGAAATCATCCTCTATTTATTCTTAGTTGAATCCCAAAAACTAAAAAAAAAAAAAGTAACTGATCTTTCTTTTTCTTTGTTTATCTCAGGGAGTTAATGTACAATACGCTCCAACGGAGCTTGCTGTATGCTGTCATAATTGGAATATATAAAATGATAAATACTTGAAAAATTTCTCAGTTGATAGAGAAACAAATTACCACCCTTATATTTGTTTCTTTTGGATATTGAGGTCCTTTCTGGGTGGGAGTAGGACAGTCTCATATGTGGAAATATTGTGGTCACTGATGCATCATCACTGTTCCCTCAATGAATTGGATGGTGAAGGTGTAACATGTTTGGTGGATCCCACTCAATACCCACAATTGGGGTGGCCTTCACATGACCATGATATATTTCAAGTCTAATGTAGACAAATACATATCAAACTGAAGATATTACGCATAACAAGTATTCTTTTCTTGGAGATAATTTCATTTTTATTGATTTTTTGATACAAGGGAAAAAAGAAAATAAAGATAAAACCACGGTACTATATGTGAAAATATTGTGATCACTGATTCATCATCATTGTTCCCTTGATGAATTGGATGGTGAAGGTGTGACATGTTTAGTGGAACCCACTCTATATCTACAACTGGGGTGGCCTTTATGACTATGATATATTTTAAGTCATGGATCGTGAAATGTTTTCCAAAAAATAGGCAAAATTATCAAATAGCTCTCAAGAAAGTTACTATTTAACATTTTAGTCATTATAACTATTTAGCATTTCACCGATTAAGAATGGAAAATGGTTTGCCCCGTCCAAATAAATAAAGCCTCACCTCATATCTCATTGAAAATTATAATTCAACCATTGGAAAACCTTTATATGGATCATCTCGGCTTGAACATTATGGTTGTGAAAAAAATTAGGATTTTAAGTTCTAAAAATAATGTATATTGTAACAAATTATCTATACCATCCACTTCACTCTAAAAGTAAGTGTTCAAAGATCCACAAAATCTATACCATTTTTTTAGTTTCAAAATTTTTTATTGGTGTTAGAAATTGATTTTAGATTCATCTTAGAGATTTTTGTTACCAAAAGTGCTTTCCAAAGGATTTACAGTGGGCCTTTATTTTGTTTCATAAAGCCCAGGCCTTATAGAAACTTCATTTATTAAGAATATGGATTATTGCCACTCATGCTTATGTGCCTCCTGATGGCTTGTCGGAATTAAATTTACCTTAATGGATGAGAAGCTAATAATTTATCTCTTGAGCATTATTTTTAAGAACTTTCCCTTTTTAATTTCAAAAAGGGAATATTTCGTACTGGATCAATATTGGGCTAGGAATGATATGGATGTGTAGATAGTAATTCTCCCCCGTCAAAAATAAAAATAAGAGTAGTTTTTGGTATTTCACATACAATATCTCATTCTAGATACTATCATAGTATTTTTGAACACCAATATCTTACAAGAGGCATGTTTAGTTCCCGGAGTTATTTACCTTGGAACGTTTATTTCTATGGAAAGTAGTAGTTGTAGCAATTGGGGAAAACTTCCGCAGCCTTTCCTAACACTTTCCCATGCCGACGAGAATGCTCCCTCACGTTTGGGACAAAAATACTTATGTGAAAGTCTTTTCACATGAAAAACTTCATTTAAGTGTATGAATTTGTTCACATCAATTAGTTTCTAATTAGTATAAAAAATGTGTTAGGGCTAATTGGTGTAAAAAAACTCCCACACCTAATCACAAAAAGAGTTTGTTCACTCGAAAATATTTTCACGTATACCAAACAAGCCTCAAATGAATGAGCTTTTGTAAAGTGCTTAAATGTGTCTTGATTATTGCTGCATGCTACACACAAACACATGTTTTATCATATATGCTACCATCGTCCAAGCCTTATACCAACAATTTGGGTTTGGCCATATATATATATATATATATATATATAAAGAGAGAGAGAGGCACGTGGCACAAAGAGGGGCCCATTTTGGGGTTAAGGCATAAAAGTCCTCCAAACAAGTTGGGGTTAAGGGATAAAAGCCAACTCGAAGTGGCCCATTCACCGATTGAAATTGGAGTCCAGCCTCCTCCAGAACAAGCATTTTTCTATGGTGCGGTTTGCATAGGTCTAAGGGCCCCAAATAATCAAAGTAAGGCGCACCTTTAAACAGTATAAAAATATGTTTTTCGATACTGCAAATCTCTTTTTTCAATACGGGAAATGTTCGTGATATCTTTGTCATGGCTTGAAACTTTATATCCACATCTAATTATAAAATTTAGAGCTTTAAATAGATAAATTTATCTATGAATGCTAAAAAAATCTTAAAAATTGACTGTCCATAAATACATTATAAGATGGACTATTTTCAATACTTGAAATCCATTTTTTCTCTTGTTCATACAACTTGAGGTTTAGATGATCAATTTGAGGGCTTTTGTGCTTCGAAATAACCATTTCTAGTGGACTTTTGAAGTGCGCCTTAATTTAATTGTTTAGAGCCTCGCCCTTATATAAACTTTTTCCTTTTTCTATGATGGAATAAATGAATTTGAAAAGATTTGAGCACCAAACTTTATGTAAATTCTGCATCAGCAAACAAATGATTTCACTTCCCATAACTGATACAATACTTAATAAGTAAAATCATATTCAGTAAGCAAAAAACTAATGCAAGCATCATAAGAATGCTACAGCCACTTTTTCTGTTTTTTTTCCCCTTCCCCTTCCTCTTTCTCATTAACTAGCAAAACTCAAGTTCAATGAACAAAATCGACGCGCCACCTGAATCACAAGAAGAAACTAGCAATCTTTTTCTTTTTCTTTTAAGAGGTTCGGCACCAAACAAGAATAACTCAAGCAATAGGTATATGAATGTCAAAACTTCTCGGCCATTCTGGCACTGATAGCTCTGAGCTTAGAATAAACCTTACCTGCAGGTGATCCTAAGATGAGACTGCAAAGAGAATCCCTAGCTACTTTAATGTTCAAGAATGAACCCAATATGTGAATCTTTGAGTCGGCTATAACAATCCTTGTTCGAGTAGAATTCTCAATTGCAAACTTGGTCTTGCCACCTTTACCAGAGAGCCTTCCAATTGCCCTAGAGAGGTGCTCGCCTCGCAAAGTCTTGACATCTTTAATCTCAAACGAATCGACATAGAGGTCATCAAGGCGCAAAAGGGCAATGGCATCAGGTAAATCAAACCCGAGCATAAATGCATGCACAAAATCCACACATTTCTGAAGGTTGCTGATATCGGGAGTGTCCGTTCGTGTCTTCAATTCCACCTTTCTAGCCTGAACACGAGAAACAAACGGATTTTAGCAAACTCAAAGCACAAGCTCAAATTTTATAATTCAAAACTTGTTCCCCAAAAATAAAAATAAAAAGAAACAGATTTTCAAAACAATGTAACCTGTACACCTTAGGCGTATGTTGGTTTTCAAATTATAGATAAAGCTGATTTTTTTATAATTGAATGGTTAATTGTTTGCAAATAACACTGCTTAAAGCCTAAATAAAAAATTCAAAGGGTGACATTACAGATGGTGCTGTGAGGAGAAAAAACATCGGAGGGTAACATAAGAACCATGTCATATGACAAGGGAGATAAAAAGAGAGTGGTATTTAGAGAATAGCTGCAGCAACCACATGATGGGAAGACAAAATACTCCTACTTTATTTGACAGTAATGTGGTCCCTTAAGTTCATCCCTTTGTCTGGACACAGCAGAATAAAGGATAAAGCTTACTTATGTGAACATGAACTCAGGCCCTGATAAGTGGAAGACCAGTTCATGGTGGACTTATGAGAGGTTTTCTCATAAGTGAACTTTGAGTTGATAGACAATAAAGGCTTGAAGTTGTTCATATGCAACAACCTCAAGGACATCAAGTGGCAGAACAAAGAACCAAATTTAGAAGTTTTAGGGTCTGTTAGATGCGTTATTAAACATATCTTTATCAGCAAATTAATTCAACACTCAACTAATGCTTCACACCACTTCCTATTATTGCAATGCCTTCCAATTCTTCCATTAGAATGACCATATGTTGTGGTACACCAACTTCTGAGTCTTGCACAAATTTTAAACCAGCATGAAACTAGTGAACATGTAAAGGCTTGTGTCCTTAAGACAGTTCCGAAACAAAAACAACGATGAAAACACACAAGAAAATATGCTTCAAAACAACCTACACATGGAAAACAAGTGGTTCTTGAGATTGAAACACATGTACCATATGGAAAACTAAAAAAAAAAACAAAATAACTTGAACTCTCCATAAAGTGTAAAAATATTTGGGAGTTGGAATTAAATGGGTGAATTTTGCTACAGAAGACGGAACATATTTACCATATGTGGGACCCTGATTGGACCAACACCCATGGCATAGTAGCCAAAACTTCAACCTAATCCAAAGCTAGGTCACAATAATGACAAGCAAACTAATACCACTTCAAAAACAACACTTCGAATCAAACTCATCAGAAAATTAGGTTAAAAAAAAACTTCCAAAATGATTTATTCCCCAGAAAGGAAAGACAATTTTCAAAACCCTAAAACCAATTCCCTCAACCAAGATCGCCACTGTCAATGACTGAATAGGGCCCAGGCAGGGCACTATTCGGGCTAGTATGCGGCTAGACGAAACACCCTTGGCTGACGTTGAAAAAACGCCCTTGGCAAATAGCACAATTTGACATTTCCCCCGTTTTAAGGATAAAAAAAATTCAAACTTTTTGATTTCTAGCAAAATTGGATAAGCATTCAATCCAAAACTTTTTGAGACTTTGAGGTCTTGCAAGAGAGGTCTTTTGGCAACCCAAAGGTCACCAATTCGAGTCAAGTTCAATTGGGTTTTAACAGGTTAGTGTATTCCATTTCTAGGTTTAGGGTTTGGCAATATTTATGAATGTTGGGTATTGATTTTTTTTTTTTTTTTCAATTTTCTTATGGTTTATGTGGATTTCTTTTTCATTTTTGGCTTTCAATTATTGGCCCATTGCAGTGTAAGTTTTATTTTGAGTTTTTTAACATTTATTAAGATCCGGTAACTCAATCCTAAAAGAATGTCAATAAACTCAAACATGCTAGTTCATTTTCTTCCTCGGATTGACGAAATATTGAAAAGGAGAAAAAAATCAGATGTTCGTTCGTAACTATGAAACAATGTTCTTTTAAAAAAATAGATGTTCTATGTACTCAATCAGGGATTTAATAACCAACAGTAACCCCCAAATATCATCATAAAGGACCTAGAGGGCCCCTTTTTCTCCAGGTTGCCAGGTATCTGTGCCCTGCCTAGGCAGCCGAATCCGCCTTCTTAAACATTGGCCACTGCCTAGTAGCATCTAGATGTGTGCTAATAATTAAAGCGGTAATTCAATTAAAACGATTCAGCAAAGAACATAAATGATCTAAGACTGCATCAGCAACAAATTCATGGACCATGTCACATAAAGCAGAGAACTGCAACAAAACCCCAATTGTTGGATCCGAATGGATTTAACAAAATCAAACCACGGTAATAGTAACATTGTAATATAAAGAAACACCAAAGACGGGACCTAAATATACAAATATAGGAATTACTCTTCGTGGGAATAAGATTGATCAAGTTGACCAGATCCAGAACCAACTCTTCCAAGATACAAAATGAGACTAAAGTCTAAATCCAAATCCCCGAATTTAATGTCCATGAAAAACACTACCAAACCACACAAAAAAGAGCAACTCTCTAAGAACTTGCTGTACCTTGAGGTTCATCCGGATGTCAATCTTCATTTGCTCGTACACAGGAGTGTAAATTTCCATCCATGCCTTCTTCAAAGGACTGAACCTATGCGCAGGCACCGAGACCTTCCGAAACTGGACCCTCCCATCGTTCATCTCATGGGCCTTTAGGGGCTCGAACCTCAGCCTGGTTTGAGCTTGAGCCTGGTCTACGGCCATGGAATCTGGAGCTTCGGAGCCCTGCATGCCTGAAAAACACTAGAGCCAATGAAGTTTCAGGCACTACGGAAAGCCCAAAAAATTTGCATGCATTGAACGATGAAGAGAGAGAGATTCAGGCCTCAAGAATCAGCCTATTTGATTGCTGGAAAGTAAACATTCCCTAGAAACAAGTCTTCTTTCCTGGGAACTGGAAAATAATCCTTTTGGAAGTATTAGGAATTGTGTTTGATAACATGTCTGAAATAGTAAGGAAACCCACTTGATTGACCCAGGGAACGTTAGGCTTCTGGAGAGTTGTGAATAAGCTAGTTTTAACTGTTCATTCATTTTTTAGTGATATGAGACTGATATGTCTTCTATGAAGAAGACGTTTAAGACGCCCACAATCTTCACCAGATCTAATTATAATGCTCACATTCAAAACAAAATAATGCTCCAATTCTTCATACCATATTATGCCCCCACAAAAAAAACATAACAGTGAAAGCAAGTAGCTTCACATTGTGATAAAATCAACCCATGTAACTTTGAATAGGGGACACAACAGAAATACTTCCATCATGTAAATACAAAACTTGCAAGGGTGAAGGGCAGAAACGAGCCAGTTCTTTTGTTTATATCATCGACAAGCTCGTTCCAATTACACCAACATAGTAATTCAACTAGAGCAACTCTATGCATATATTTAGAGATATAAAGACAAGTTCCAATTACACCAACATAGTAATTCAACTAGAGCAACTCTATGCATATATTTAGCGAAATAAAGATAACTTCTTTAATTTGAACATTGGAGTGTCAATCGGGTATGCATCCCCTGCCAAACTATAGGAGATTGGAAATCAATAGGTTGCTTATAAAGGACCTAGTTCCCGAACTCTTTCTAATATAATCAAACTTGAACCTTGATTTGTGTTTTGCTTTGTGGTTTCTCTGGTTAACATCAATTGGAGTCTGAGATCCGATTTTCCAAAAAGATCAATGCTCCATTATGCGGACTTTGTAAGTTCCAGGTAACCAGATTGTAACCACATCTTCGAAGCTCATGCATCAAATAAGATCGGGTTCTGAGCCTTTGGAGGTGTCATATGAGGGGCATGGGAATATAGATCGAAGTTATCATAAGTGAATCTTCGAATGCTAGATGAAGCTAATACCAAAAATTAAAGAGATAAGAGAACAGGAAACAACAAAGATTTTTGAAGAGATAAGAGAACAAGAATGAGACAAGAACAAACGCAGGGGATTGGATTGGATAAGTTTAAATAGTAATTTAAGAGAGAAAAACAATTGTACCAATGCTTATTTGCCTGAGAAAGTCTCTCAAACTCTCTGTTTGATACCCCATACCCAATATGATAGGTGAAAACAAAAGATCAAGAGAAGATGATAGAGAGAAAAAGAAAAACTAGGTAGCTGAAAAATCCAAAAGTCCTACACATGAAAGAAAAAGAAAAAGGAAGAGATCAATCAAAATAAGAAGACAAAATGAAATATTTTATCCAAATACTTAACAAAAAGCACTAATACATACTATCACCACACACACACAGAGATGATAAAGGAAAGAAGGCAAAAAAAGAAGAAAAAGCGTACGAATGTCATATTTCAATGGTTAGACAGCCCTCAATATTCTAATTCTCATAGAACTTAAATACTTCATGAAACTTCGAAAAATCCATTAAGACTCATGGGGAGGTCTTCTAAAATTAAAGGGTAGTGTATCACCATTCTGCTAAGAATCCCATAAATCATCCATAAGAAAGAAGGACAATCATTTTAAAAACTCTGAAAATAAGAAATTCTTTTGTGAACTTTGACAACCAAAAACTCAAAATATTCTAATTGTTCCATTGAGTTTTGATGGGAGTATTTCAAATCTACAAAGTAATCTGACAAGATAAGCCAACAGCTCGCAATAAAATAAACTTCTTCGACAGTTTCAACAAATAGAAATATAGGAATAAGCAACTAGTTCAAATTACAACAAAGTTCATGTAAATTTAGGAATTTCATCCCAAACACCTAAAAAAGAAAAAGTTTTATATTGCAACATCTAGAGAGAAAAAACTGAAGAAGGAATGAGAAAAGTAGTTTTACTGGAATGATAAACATCTAAGAGTTTCAGAAAAAAATCAGCCCAATAAATAGGGGAAAACCAACAAAGATTTATAGAAATATTAGTTTAAAAATCTACCTTTCCGGTTATTCTTAAAAAATAAGAAACACTGATCATCTGGCTTACTGAACGTGCCCTTGAATTCACATATAAAACTCTGCAGTTTCAGAATGGACATCCAATAGTGCTATAATTTTTTAAATAATTATTAAATATGCATAATCTGAATTTCCTCCATCTCAATTAAAAAACCCCTGAAAGTCCTTCATCCATTAAAATCCCTTATCATTCTCTAGTTCTGGTCAATATCAGAAGCCAAAATAGCACAAGTTCTACACGTTTCTGGAATTGAAACCCAAATAAAATTAGAAAACATTACAGGATAAAAAAATAAAACAGAGAAAATAGCTAATAAAAAAAAAAAGGTAACAAGAACCCATAACATACATTAATAGGTTAACACAATTACATTCACAATTGCAAGAAGCAAAATAAAATTAGGCAAAAAGGAAAAAAATAAAGAGCGAGGGAAACCAGTAAAAGAACCATATATAAAAACCCTGCATAAATAAGTGACCAAAAATGTCACGCCCCAAGCCTTATCTCTCTCTTCCTTCATGGAGAGAGAGAGATGCGTGGCCAGACCCAAGCTCCCCTGTGCTGCCTAGCTCGAGAGAGAGAGAGAGAGAGAGAGAGAGGGAGCTATGAAATGGCTTTTACCCATTGACTAAGAGAGATAGAGATAGAAAGATTTGGGGTAGAGGTATTTGCAGAGAGAGAGAGAGCAGTGGTGTGAGAGCTCTAGAGAGATGAGGTCGGGGATGCGAGAGATAGACAGAGAGAGAGGGATGAGAAAGTACCTGTTATACGAGGGAAGGGTGCGCGGCGCGAACAGACCTTGGCTTGCGCAAAGCAGATGAGAACAGAGGCGCGTAAGAGGGAGAACAGGAGAGGGCAATGTTAAAGACATGAAAACATTCGGAATGTTTGACAAGAGCTGGAAAAGGCCCGGACTTGTCATTCTCTGGCTCTAGTGCCCGTAGACCCGGCCCGGACACCGACGATGCCAATTAATATAATATATAAATGGAAAAATAATATATAAATGGAAAAATGTCTTCTTATCTCTTATTTTTAACTTCCATATCCCATGACTCAAGAATTTAAAGTGTTACTCGTAAGCAAAAATACTTCATCTTTTCTATTTTACAACCCTTGCACCTTTTTTACCATAAATTTTTTATTCAAATAAATACTAAAATGACACCATATTCAAACTCCATCTCTTTCTCTACGCTTCTCGATAAGTTTACCAACCAAGGGATTTAGCTTTAGCTCGAACACGAGCACACTTTCTTATTCTCGATGAGTTTACCAGCCAAGGGATTTAGCTTGAGCACATACACGAGCACACCTTCTTATGTGAGAGAGAGAAATGGAGTTTGAGTTTTAGGGAGAGAGATGTTATTTTGAGAGAGATAAATGATGGTGTGAGAGAGAGATTGAGTTTTGAGAGAGAGACGATTATGTGAGAGAGATGGAGTTTTAAATAGATAGAAATAGAGTCATTTTATAAGTTGTTGAGGTCAATAATACATGGTCAAAAGGGTTTAGAGGATTGGAAGATACAAAAAATGGAGTCCTATTGCTTACGAGTAATATTTTCAATTCTTGGGTACGATGAGATATCTAAATTAAAAATAGAGAATAATAAGATATTTTCCCTATATAAATATTATGTCAAAGGATGTGGTTTCCATAAGGTTCAACCTTAAACAATCTATTTAAGGTGCACCTTCAAATTTTATCATAACATATAATTTTGCTGTAAAATATTTTTAAGATTATCTCAAAATCTATTTTCAAATCTAATATAAAATTTTAAACTCCAAAAGTAATTAAAATCAAGTAGATCTATAGGCATATGAAAATATTGAAAATGGACGGTCTAGATAATATGTTGTAAGATGCACCATTTATGGTGCTCAAAATCCTTTTTTTCTTTCATAGTCATACCTTTCGATGTCAAAACGATCAATTAGAGGGTATTTCAACATTAAAACAACCTTTACCAATGGATTTTTTATGTGCATCTGCAATTCTACATTTTAAGGTTGCAACCTTATATAAACTTTTCCTTATATTAAATACATACATGATTATTTAAAGGGTATGGTTTCTATGAAGTCGCAACCTTAAACAATCCAATTAATGCGCACCTCCAAATTTTATCATAACATATAATTTTTCTGTAAAATTTATTTCGGATTATATGAAAATCTATTTTCATATCTAGTTGTAAAATTTTAAACTCCAAAAAGAGTTCAAATCAAGCAGATCTATAAACATATCAAAATTTTGAAAATGGATGGTCTATAGATAATGTGTTGTGATATGCACTATTTATAGGACTCAAAATCTTTTTTTTCTCATATTCCTACATCTCGAAAATGAGAAAAAAAAGATAGGACTTCTATGATATAGGGGAAGCATAGAAATCCTTCCCTTTAGTTAGAGGTGATCCCACAAGGCTAAAGTTCCACTATTTTGATATTGCTTTTTGGTAAGGGAGATCAAGGGTTTAAAGTTCAAACCAGTAATTTAAAAAACATTGAGTTGGCACGGAATTTTCCGGTCCGACCTAGGGATCGGTCACCCCGTTTTGGTTTTGCATGTATATAGAAAATTGGCCGAGTCTATAAAGGAATCGATGATTTGCTATAGTAAAACAACATTTTGCTACAGATTGGGAAGGGTTTCGATATGCACTATTTATGAAAATCTTTTTTTTCTCATATCCAAACTAAAGGGAACGGTTTCTATGCTTCCCCTATAGCATAGAAGTTCTATCCTCCCCCTACTATCCAACCGTCCAATTTTGATCAAGATAAACACTCACCGTTTGATCTTAGATCTGAAGTCTCAAAGTATTTTATTTTTAGGTTTTTTTATACAAATTGTATGAATATGAAATTTGGTACGTGTCATCTTTTCATTGGGGCGCACTTATAAAAAATATTAGAAATATTTTTTTGATTAAATATAATGACCAAATTACCCCTTTAAAATTTCAGGGGTATTTTGGTCATTTAATTTTATTGAAAAAAAAAAATTATATTTTTTTGTAGTGCGAGTTTAATAGAGGAATCGACATCCAAATTTTGGTGTCAAAATACTTTATAGAAAAAAATTGAAAATAAAATAGTCTACAGACGTGGCATTGTGATTGGGGCAATCTTAACCCTCCATTCAAAATGGACAATTGGATAAGGGGGAGGATATAACTTGTATGTTGTAGGGGAAGCATACAAAGCTTGCCCCTGACTAAAACGGCATGGTAGCAACTAGATATAAACTAATTAGATTTTACAAAAATATGGATCTTTTGAGAATAACAAAATTTTTAGTGCAATTTATAATGATCTGGCACCTGACTAAACCGGCTCAAACACCCGTCTAGTTCGGTGACCAGCTCAAATACCTATCTAGTTTCACTTCTAATTATACTATAGTATAGAAGATATATATTTCCTCCCCCCCCATCCAACCGTCCAATTTAGATCAAGTGAGCCACTGATCTATGATCTGACATCTCAAAGAATTTTATTTATAGTTTTTTTTTTTACAAATTGTATGAAAGTGAAATTTGGTATATGTCATCTTTTCAATGGGGTGTACCTAAAAAAAATATTAAAAATATTTTTTCGATAAAATAAAATAACCAAAATATCTTTTGAAACTTTAAGTTGTATTTTGGTTATTTTATTTTGTTGGAAATATTTTTTATATTTTTTTCAAGTGCGAGTATCAAAGAGGAGTGGACGCTCGAGATTTGGTGTCAAAATAATTTGTAGAAAAAAACTAGAAATAAAATAGTGTAGAGATGTGACATTGTAACTGGAGCCATTTCAGCCATCCATTTAAAATAAAAGGTTGGATAGGGGGAAGTATATAATTTTTATGCAGCAGGGGAAGCATAACAAGCGTGCCCTTTTGATCCAAATGCTTTAAGACGCACTTTTTTTATGTAAGGTCACTACTACCACACGTTGTCATACATGAAAGGAAAATGGTTTGCGAGGGCTACAACCCTATCAAAATAAGTAAAGCATCACCTTATAACTTATAAAAAATTACAATTCAGAACAGTGAAAAACCTTTACACATATCATCTCAGCTTGAACATTGTGGTTGTGAAAAACAATCAAGACTTTAAGGTCTGAAAAACAATGTATATTGTAACAAATTATCTAGACTATCCATTAGTGGTAATAGATCCGTAAGATCTATAATGTTTTTTTAGTTTAAATTTTATTGTCGATGTTGAAAATTGATTTTAGATCCATAGTGAAGATTTCCATTGCCAAAAGTGCTTTCTGAATGAGGATTTGAGGTGTGACTTTATTTTGTTTTCATAAAACGTTGGTCTTATAGAAACTTCATCTTGCATGGAATTGGGTAGCTAAGGGTGTGTCATATCATTAAAAAAAACATTTTATAGATGTTGATGACAAATTATGACATACTTCCAGTGGTCTAGTTTTGCATCTTATGGCTAACAGTAACACTGTCAATATATGTGTGGTTTTTTTTTTTTTTTGGTGTGTATGTATGTTTTTGTTTTATTTGGGCAGAGGGGAAAGGATGTTGTATGTAGTTATTTAACATGCCCTCATAAAGGCAAACACTTGTGGCTGAGATTCAATCTCCTAAATAGGGGTAGCAATGGATCAAAAAATTAGACACAACGGGTTGGGTCCGGGTCCAAATCTTGGATCCAAATACTATTTGGGTCTGGGTAAGTTGGGTCCGAGTTCGGATCTGAGTTCAATAATATTTTTTGAATCCCAATATATAAGGGTGCGGCTTCTACAAGGTTGCAACCTTAAATAATCCGAATAAAGCGCAACTCCAAAATTTATCATAATATGTATTTTTATATCTCAAAATCTATTTTCATATCTAATTATAAAATTTTAAACTCCAAAAATGGTTAAAATCAAGCAGATCTATAAACATATGAAAATATTGAAAATTGACGGTCTAGATAATGTATTGCAAGATGCACAATTTCTGGGACTCCAATTTTTTTTTTCCTTTCATATTCATACATCCCGATGTCGAGTTGATTAATTAGAGATATTTTCCACATCAAAACAACCTTTTCCGATGGATATTTTGAGGTGCATCTATGATTCTACATTTTAAGGTTGCAATCTTATATAAGCTTTTTCCATATATAAAATATATTTTAATATAGTTATACATAAACATTTTAATTTTTGGGTCGGCTTCGGGTACCACACTATATTTTCGGGCCTGGGTCCGAGTCTGTGTCTCATATCATTTTTCGGGTTCGGGTCCCGACTTGACCCGTTGCCACCCTACTCTTAAATCAGGATTGGGATGGTGCATGCAAACTGTTTTATTTTTAGTTTTTCCATAAATCTTTTTGACCTAATTTTTTGGAAGAGAAATGGCCTTGACTCAACTGCACCAAAAGTATAAAAATAGTGATCGAAACACCTTGCCACACTAATTAGTTGTCGATTGACATTAGTTATCATATAGTTTTAGCCCATCGAGCTCACGATAATAAGACTATTTACTTTTGGTATAAAGGAAGTCACACTCATTATTAACGACTAAATGTGAAATCAGGTGGTTGGGGATTTCTCATTAATTACCCACAAAGTCCAATTAAGGGTAGCAAAGAAATACCCTACTACCCTTTTTAGTTGTCATTGAACATTAGTTGTCTGGTAGTTCTAAGCCATAGAGCTCACAATAATAAAGCTATTTGCTCTTTTGTATAAAAGAGATCACACTCATTATTGACTGCTAAATGTGAAATTTAGTCATTGAGAATTTCTAATTAATTGCACACAAAGTCCAATTAAGGGTAGTAGGGAATTTCCCTACTACCCTTATTAGTTGTCATTGAACATTAGTTGTCTGATAGTTCTAGGCCATCAAGCTCACAATAATAAAACTATTTTCTTTTTTGTATAAAGGAGATCACACTCATTATTGACCACCAAATGTGAAATTTAGTGGTTGAGGATTTCTAATTAATTATACTCAAAATTCAAAATAAAAATTCTCGGATGTTGTAACACACTTCGATTTATCATAATTCACATCTAACAGTTAGAGTGATTTGTGACCATGTACCGAGGTGAATAGTTCATTACGATGCACTTCCTTTTGTTGATCCCCAACTCACACAATATTTTATCGAATTAATATAAGAAAGAGATAAAAACTTTATCTTAAATATGAATGTGAATTATGTAGAGAAAGACGGATGCCATAATACCAGAACAATCTGCTTCTCAATTAGTGTAACAATGTTACACTAGCCTAGGACTCGCAACTAAGTAGAAAGAAGAAGAACAACCAAGATGAGATGGAAAAAAGACAAAAAACGAGGTACTCAGAGGCATTACAATCTTGACACCCAATATTAACCTTAATACATGTGACCCAATTTTCCCACCACACACATCTCTTTAAATAGAGGCTCTTACAACCATACTGACTATATTAACTACCAACTTACAACAATAACTACTAACTTACAATAATAACTATTAACCTCTTTGTAGTTTCATACTTTTTTATTACACAAAATTACAAAATACAACATCATTACATCACTACAAATAAAATTAAATAAAAACTATTATGATTTTTAGAAAATATACTTTAATAATTTAACATTCCCCCTTAAAGTGATTTTCTGGAAAGGAGATCATGCATTCTCGAACATCTCCACCATTTCTCGAAATTGGAAATCTGGCAATTTAACAGGACACCAAAGAGATTCTCAAAATTTACCAATGATGCCTACATAACCTACCATCATATAGAAGTAATATAGATAATATACTCCCTCTTTAACTAAGTCACGTGCATCCAAATAGGTTATTCCCTGTTAATGGGAGATCTCCAAACAAAGATTCTAAATTTTTTAAAATAATTGGGAAATAGAAAGACGAACTAAGTTGAGTTTCCAACTCAACATTAAAACCATTAGACCTTTCACTTGAATCCATCTTCAAAAACCAATCATTGATCTTCTTCACCAAGGGAGTCGAGACAACATCACCACCCTTGTGGCTCTGATACCATGTAGAGAAAGACAAATGTTATAATACCGGAATAATCCACTTCTTAATTAATGTAACAATGTCATACTAACCCAAAACTCACAACCAAAAAGAAAGAAGAAGAACAACCAAGATAAGATGGAAGAAAAAATTGCATTCATTCAAATATGAAAAATGGGGTACACAAAGGCATTACAATCTTGACGCCCAATATTAACCTTAGTACATGTGACCCAATTTTCCAACCACGCCTCTCTTTAAATAGAGACTCTTGCAACCATACTTACTACAATAACTACCCACTTATAGTAATAATTGCTAACTTACAACAATAACTACTAAGCTCCTAGTACTTTCATAATTTCTTATTATACAAAATTACAAATACAACCTCACTACATCACTCCAAATGAAATTAAATAAAAACTCTTATGATTTATAAAAAATACATTTTAATAAGTTTAACAAATTAGGCCCTCAACCAGGATCCTAGAAGAGAGACTTTACCTTGAATGTGAATGTGAATTAGACCTTCAACGAGGCTCCTAGAAAAGAGAGAGACTTTATCTTAAATGTGAATGTGAATTTGAATTGACTTTACCTTGAATGTGAATGTGAATTAGGCCTTCAACAAGGCTCCTAGAAAAGAGAGAGACTTTACCTTAAATGTGAATGTGAATTGACTTTACCTTGAATATGAATGTGAATTGGCCCTCGAAAAGGTTAAGAGAGAGGCTTGGCCTTAAATGTGTATGAGAGAGATTTGACCTTAAATGTGAATGTGAATTAGGTCCTCAACAAGGGAGAGAGAGGGAGAGAGATAAACTTTACCTTAAATGTGAATGTGAACTAAGCTCTCAACCAGGCTCCTTTTCTCACTTTCACATGTGAATCTAGATAAGATAAAAAGTGTGATAAAAGCAACCAATAGAATTATCATATTTTTTCTTTCATTTTTAGTGAAGATCAATCAACTAGACAATACCCACACTTTGTTTACTGGGGAGTACCTATTTGGGTAATGCTTTTAATCATCAAATATTATGTCATAACACTAGAGAAAAATTAACATATACTGTGAAATATGGTGCCATGAGATTCTGTGCTCCCGTTGGATCATATAATGCATCCACTCCCTTGGTAAAACCCCATTTAAGAGTATTTATGAAGTTTCACAATTTAAGGATGTGATTTTCCTGTCCTAGAGACCAGCATTTAAAATATATAAAAAAAAAACTTTTATTTGCACTCATCGTGCCATAAAAATCAATATCTAATATTGAGAAGAGATCGTTCAATTTTAGGTGATCATACCTTAGTATTTAAAAATTTCAAATTAAAAATACGCTTTCATTGATTATAAAGTACATCGAAGAGTTTCGAGTCAAGAAAATACTCCAAGTATGTCATTTGCCCGATAAATTTAGTGCACATTCTGCTCCTACAATAACATGTCGTGTAGGCTCTATTGCAATACTATTTACTTATAGAAAAATGCAGAACCGTCATTTCTAGCGTGATATACCATCGAGCAGTTGGCAACATTGTCATTTTTTAAAAAAAAAATTAAAATTATTTATTTCAGACTTTGTCATTTTTTTAAAAAAAATTTAAAATCATTTATTTCAGACTTTGAACGTGGTCAATGACAAAACCCAAGCGTTAGAGTTCACATTTGATAATAGAAGATGATTGAAAACTAGTTTTTACCAAAGACAATGGACTCTTCCCCTTTAATAAAGCAATTCATAAAATAAGATTAAACAAATAAACATTGCCCATTGAGCATGCACCATGTTCCCCATTATTATCATTCATTATTGTTTGTCATGGGTAAAGTGTTCCCTGGTCTTGTAAAGGGTGAAACTGTGCCCCCATTCATTGCAAAACTAACGGAGACCTTTTTGGTAAGAAAATTGATACGAGAGAGAGAGAGAGGGATTTATATTACTTTTAAGTAGGCTAAGAATTACTCGGTCCGGATCCGAAAACCTAAAATTCGGATCCTATCTAGATCTAGGTATGGATTCAAGTGTTGGATCTAATCCAAACTCTAGATCAAAATAGTAATTTAGGTTGGATCCGGGTAAAGGTGTATCCGATCCGGATCGGACTCAGTTTTTTAAATAATATATTATTAAATATGGGTGCTGCGGTTTGCATAAAGCCAATGATCTAAACAATCAAAGTAAAGTGCACTTTCAAATAGTGCCAAGAAATGTGGCTTCAATACTGGAAATCTTTGTGATAGCCATAAAATATCTTTTCATCTCTAATTATAAAAATTAAAGCTTAAAAAATAGTGTAGATAGAGCAGATCTATGAAAACTTGAAAATCTTGAAATTTGGCGGTCCATAAATGCAATACAAGATGCACTATTTCTAAAACTTGATATCATTTTTTTTCTCATGTTCATGCATCTCGAGATCGATATGATCAATTTGAGAATATTCGGGCATCAAAACAACTTCTTCTGGTGAATTTTTTTATGTGCGCCCTAATTTGATTGTTTATAGCTTCGCACTTATATAAACTTTTTCCATCATATATATACATATATGTTATAATTTATATATTTATTAATCTTTAATATATATAATTAGTTTGCTTTTTAAAATTATATTTAAACTTTATAATACACAAAATTGGAATTGATTTGGAACTGGATCCAAATCCAAATATTATGGATCCAATCAGATCTGGATCTGGATCCAAATCCGATTTATACTTTTCGGATCCAAATCCAAAAGCGGAATCAGACCCAATCCAAAAATTATCATCCATTAAGTATATCTATTGTAGGGATTGAGCTCTACCATCTTGAAACATCAATGACAAATAAATAAAATTAAATGTGGAGTAAAACAAGGAACTGATAATCTCTTGCAACCAGAGAAAGAGAGAGAGATCACTTATTAAGTATATTAGTGTAGGGAATGAGTAACAAATTATTAAATGTGGAGTACAACAAGAAACTGAGTCTGCTAAAACCTGGCCAATGCATCCTTGCTTATTTTATCCTTGGTGCCCTATTGAAATTTTTAGATTTTGGGCCTTTGGCAGTAAACTAACAAAGTATCTTGTCGTGGTTGTGTTTTCAATCTGACTCATGTCAAGTTCTATCTTTATTTTATGAGAGGGGTTTAGATGCGTCCAGTGTTGCACATGTTATAGTATGCCTTTTCAAAATCTAAGTTGAAATAGGATTCCAGGTGAAGAAATTTTAAAACTTCCGATCAGCTATTTACGTCGTTGTGATGATCATGAATATGAAAAATGGATATTTGTGCCTCTAAAATGGCCTATCTTATACTTTTTATGGACCATTAATTTCGATTATTTAAAATCATTGAATGTGCATTGCTTTTTGAACTCCAAATTCAGCATTTCAGGTGGAAATGGAGTCATCTTGATTTGAGATATGTTTCAGGACACAAATCCATGACATCCACGGTGGACACACGAGTCTTCCGACTCACCAAATACATTTTTTTGCATTTTATTCTTTAAATACTTAGCTACAATTGTAACAAATGGTTTGCTCAAATCCACGGTAATTAGTTTAAAGCATGTGTAATGGATGAATAATTCAGCTATGGCTGAATCAATTGCACTTGAATCATGGTGGCCTATTAAATTTGTAGTTCTTTAATATTAATTTACGACAAATGACAAACCACCAATTAAAGGATGGGATTTAGGTAAGCCCGAGGACACACGTGTTACAGTGATCCGCCTCTTAGTAAAAAGTCTAAGCAGGTCTATCATCTGGATCATCACAATCATGAATTATCAAAAACTAAAATTTGAGCATTAAAAGTGGTATTTTTTTTGGACCATTCATTCTGTTTATTCCATTTGATTTGAAATGTTAAAGAAGTTCCAAAATCATGGATGTGAGACACATAGATAGGGAGTTCCAAAATCAGGTTAGGGTGGCAATGGACCGGACTCGTTACCCGAAAGTAGACGTGATCTGGTCCAAAAAATGGACCTGGGTCATGTCGAGTCCAAATCTTGTATTCGAATACTATTCAGGTTTTTAAGGTCCATAGATATTTTAATTTTTAGATCGGGTTCGATTGAGTCTAGATTCGTCGGGGACCAACCCGACCCGTTGCCACCGCTAAAATCAGGTGGATGCAATAGTGAGCTACTCACCAAACACTTATTGCCCATTAATAAGTTCCATTGGAATTAATTTATGACAAATGACATAACGTGGATTGGGAAAAACAAAGGACAAAAATTGAGCTGCCCAAAAAGCATTCTTTAAGTTGGATGGAAAGTTTGCAATCTAGATGGCATTTGTCCCACCTCATGTTTAGATCTAAGGTTCCCATGAGCAATTAGAGAGAGATCCATACCCTTCATGTTTAGAGAGAGAGAGAGATCTATACCCTTCATGTTTAGAGAGAGACAGAGAGCTTGGGTTGGCTCAGACCAGCCGAATTAGGACCAAGTTGGGCTCAAGTCAGGCCAGCCCATTGCCAGCCCCATGCAGTGAAGGAAAGGAATGCCATCTAAGAAAAAGCAAAGGTCACACTCAAGAGAGAGAATTAAGACCAGGCTAGAGATTACCTAGAGAGAAACATCATGATGTACGGACATAAAAAAGGAAAATAAAGGAAAATATTTTGTTAGGGCTGTAGCATATTAAAGCCTTGTTTCAAAACTCCTCGAACATTGAAGTTATGTAAGAGTGGCAATGGACTCGGATCCGACCCAGGATCGAGGGGCAGACTCGATCCGAATCTGGGTATGGGTGAAAAAATTAGACCTAGCAGGTCGGATCGAGGTCCAAATCTTAGATCCAAACATAATTCGGGTTTAGGTCTGATCGGGTTTGGGTTCGGTAATTTTTTTTCAGGTCCCAATATATGAAATACTTTTTGCGTCCCACATTATATTTTCCGGTCAAGGTCTAGGTACCTTATCATTTTTTTGGGGCCACATCCAGGTCTAGATTCGGGCGGTCCGGACCCGACCTATTGCCACCCCTATAGTTATGGAGTTGGAAAACCTTTAAATTGATCATTTTGGTCTTGACTATTATGATTGTTAAAAAAAAAAAACAATGTTGTTTGTATAGAGCCGAGGCTCTAAACAATCAAATTAGAGCCCACCTTCAAATAGTATCGGGAAACTGGAAATCTTTGACTAGCCCTAAATTATATTTTCATCTTTAATTATAAAATTTAGAGCTCAAAAAATAGGAAAAATTACAAAAAAACCCCTCAATATACACTATCTACGCAATTTACCCCCATCCAACCCTTTGTCTCACTTTTTCCCCTACAACAACCTTCCTTCGTAAAAGCCCCCAAAGGTAAAAAGTTGTTACTTTTTGGACGGAAATACCCTTTATGTATAAAAAAAATCAATTGGCGCTTACTATCAGGCCCAAGTAATACATCGCCGGAGCGCAGTATATAACTGCCGGAGCAAACTGTCCATAACATACTGTTAGAGCGCGTATGTATAGAGCACCGGAGCACTTTGTAAGGAATGCTAGATCTCCATATGCACTGCCGGAGCGCTGTGGCTCTAGAGCCTCTATTGTCGGAGTGCCTTAATAGACTGCCAGAGCGAAATGTCTCCAGAAGGTATACTGTAGGAGTGCATTCATCTACTACTGAAGCATTGAATATAATGCCGGATCGTGCTATTACATTACCGGAGAGATGTGGTTCCAGAAGCCCTATTGCCGAAGTGTCTTTATAGACTGTCGGAACGAAACGTCTCTAGGATGTGTATCGCCGTACCGCATTCATATATTGCTGGGGCACTAAACACACTGTGTGGCGTGTAAAAAAATGGTAGTTTAGTCTTTTTTTTCTTATTCCTTTGGGGTTGAGGGAATTTTTTGCGAAGAAAGGTTGTTGTGGGGAAAAAAGTGAGAGCAAAGGATTGGTTGGGATAAGTTGTGTAGGTAGTGTATATTGGAGTTTTTTTTTGTATTTTTCCCTAAAAAATAGTGTAGATGGAGTAGATCTATGAAAACTTGAATTATTTAAAAATTCAGGGTCGAAAAAATGGGTTATAAGATACACTACTTTCAAAACTTAAAATCCAATTTTTTCCCGAGGCCATGTATCTTGATATCGAGGTGATCAATTTAAGGGTATTTAAGCATCAATATAACCTCTTTTAATAAATTTTTTAAGATAAGCTTTAACTTGATTATTTAGAGCCTAGGCTCTATATAAACTTTTTCCTAAAAGAATCTAAGATTCCAAGCTTTAAAAACAATGTACATTATGTCATATTATATAGACGATTCACTTCGCTCTAAAACTAAGTGTTTACCAATTTGTAAAATCTGTAGGTTGTTTTTTTGAGCTTCAAGTTCCATTGAAACTTGATTTTACACCCATGGGAGATTTCCGATTCCTAAAGTGCTCTATCGAAATTAGTTAAACTATCAGGGGTATTCTCATTGGTCAAAATTTTAATTTTATTTGTTTATAATTTAATGCCTTATTTACACCTTTTGCAAGCCTGAGAAGGCCATTGGGATTCGCAGCCTCTGCGCCTCTTCTGGAGGCTTCAATTAGAAGGTAATAATAATAAAAAAAATGACCTATGTCATTTGATTTTTTTATTTTTTTTAAATTATGTCTTGTTCATGAATTTCGCTTTTTATTGTGGATTTATTCCAAATTTCTCAATTCAATCTAGAATTTCATCTCAATTTTTAATGCAAATATTTATCTGCAATTTTATGGGTTTTTATCGAATTTTACAGTTATAGTGCGTGCAGCTTTATGTTCTGAGGTTTTGAGAAACCCGAGAAATTATTGACGATTATTTGTCTTTCGTTTTCAAAAACCCTGTTGATAGCGATTGTTCACTAGTTTTCCTGAATTGTTCAGTTTTTTGGAGAGGATTCTCTTGAATTATTCAACTCTGCACTATGCACTCTATAATGTGATAATTTGTTTTTACATATTTTTTTTTTGTTTTTTCATTTTCATGTTTATGACGATATTACATAATTGAATGCTTTTTTTTTTAACAATTTTTTTTCTCTGCAGGTTTGTCCTCTAATTCTACAATCTCTCAGTTTTGTTTAGAAACCTAAAATCCACTGTAACACTTATGCTTCATGTCTTCCCAATTTTTATCTGAAACCGCGGAATTCCTATCTAACATTGCATTAAATTTAATTCATTCATTGATTTGGTCTTGTCTGGTCTCCTAAACTCTCAGACTGAAGAAAAAAATGAAAAATCCTAGACTTCGCTGATGAATTCGTATTCAATGCTAAATTTACAAATTGTTTTGTTTGTCTATTTATTCATTTTTGAATTCAGGCTGGTCCCAAATGATACATTCATCAGACTCAAGCAGAAGGTGAATTCCTTGGTTTTTGTCGAAAATTTAAAAGGTATCAAGGAAAACTAAATTCCCCGCAGAGTTTTAAAGGAACAATAACTATTGGGGACAGAGAAATAAAAAATGGGGGTTATGTCGAGGCGAGTGTTGCCGGTTTGCGGCAGCCTCTGCTTCTTCTGCCCTTCTTTGCGAGCTCGCTCTCGCCAACCAGTGAAGCGATACAAAAAGCTCTTGGCCGACATTTTCCCTCGATCTCAGGTCTATCCTTTTTGCTCATTTTCCTCCAATCCTTTCCCTCATGTCTCAATTTTGAGAATGATCAATCTCTCTCTCTGTCTATTTCTCATGTCCGTTTCTGGTGCTTATTTTCCTCCAACTTTCTCTCTCCCCCTCTTATGTCTCAATTTTGAGGATGCTCTCTCTATATCTATCTATCCATATCTATGTTTAGCATGTAATAATTGTGCACCTCTGTCTGCTTAGTCGGTTTATATCTTATATGCCTTCTATATTAGTCTCAGTTTTAATCATTTGCACAGTCTTAGTTTTCAAATCATCCTATAGCATTGATGTAGGCGCACTTTTTTTTTATTTGGTATTGGCTGTTAATATGCATGACAATGCTCTTTCAGTTTCTCTTTCTGATGAGTTTTTAAATTCATATCAGGAACCCAATTTGGTTGTTTGGTTATTTAATGGGAAAATTATTGGGTTTGTTAGTACATTTAAGAAATTTGAGGAGATCACACAAATTTGGTCTCGAAACATATATTTTATATACATTTTGATTCATGGTTATTTTTAATGCCTGCTTATAGACCTGTGTTATAACCCTTTCACATTATGATTTACATCATCACAATTTTGTCAATTCACTTGTGTGTATTATCTGTGTGGTGCAGGATGCTGAACCAAATGATAGGAAGATTTGCAAGTTGTGCGAATATGCTGCAAAAAATCCACTTCGTATCCCAAAGGTTTATTTATCTAATTTACTTGTTTATTGCTATATGCATGCTTCACTTTCATGTACCATTTACAAATATGTTGGAAGTATGTTTCATCAATTGACCTTTAATTGGGCGAGACATCTACTGACTTAAGATTTTTTAGGCTATGATCTCTCTCTCTCTCTCTCTCTCTCTCTCTTCTCTTTTGAAAAGTTATGTATGCAAAGGCAAGAAGAGAGTCTACCCATAGACAATAAATTGAAATGGGAAGAGAGTGGGCAGTCATACACACGCTAATGCACCAGATTCCATCAGAATTCCAAAGAGAGCTTATGGAGAGTTATTGATGTACTGATTTACACTTATCTTGAACATAATGGGCATATCTGTCATGGAATTGGAGTAGTTAGCTGTTTGTGAAATGGTTTGAAAATGTCATATTATTAGTGCAGTATGTAGTAAACAACATCCCTTCATTTTTATCTCTATAGCTTCAATAGACAATAAAGTCAGCAAAGGGAAGCATCCATCTATATGATTGAAGCTTAATACATTGATTAATATACTAGCATTCATATCCATGTGGCCTGAATAGTATTGCTATACTTTCTTGACTTGACTTGAGCAAGATGTAGCTATGGTACGATGAAATGATTCTGCTTTTTTATGTCATGTCTAGCATGATCTGGTTGTGGGGAGGTTCAACACTAGGTTGGCTTCTTTGAAGGGAAGTCCTTTCATGATGATAATGTTGATCAGTTGTTGTAGCACTGTTGGTGGTTTGTTTGTTTTTAAAAATTTTCAAGGTTATCAAAACTTATTTGTGTTTATGGTGCTTTGAGCTTTTGTGTTTGAACTTTTGATAGCTTAGATGGTACAATAGGGTGCACACTATTGGAGGCAAAGACATTGTTTGATCTGTAAAACTGACATAATGGTGCTGGAGGTCTTTATGGTACCTATTGAATCATACATCATTTCATGAGTTAAATCAGACTAATGGAGGAGGGTTTGTGTTAGTCCCAGGGGAAATAGTTTAGGATACTGCGGTCATCATAGTTTGTATATATTTGGCGCATGTCATATTGCTGCATGCAGTAAGCATTTTCTTTATGAATGGCTCTTAAATGTTTTGTTTGATATTCATTTGATTCTTTGTCTTTATATTTGTGAAGGTAACTAAGTGATTTCTTTTCTGGCGTGTTTCAGATTACAAAATACCTTGAGCAAAGATGTTATAGGGAACTGCGAAATGAACACTTTGGTTCGGTAAAAGTTGTTCTATGCATTTACAGAAAATTGCTAGCTTCATCAAAGGAGCAAATGTAAGTTCCTTTGAAATGTTATTATTCCTTTCCCTGTTTGTAGAGAATTATGTTTCTTGGGTCTTAAGTTATATACTCGTCTGGATGATTGCGCACGTGTCTCAATGTGTGTTTAAAAGCTGGTTTAGTATTTTAAGTCATGGATCCTTGGCCCTTGTTAGGCTGTTAATTTGCTGAAAACCATTTCAACAATGGTAAGTTCTGGACATTAGGGTGACAGTGCCAAAATCTCTCTATATAAAATGTGGATGCATATCATAATCAAAATTTATGCCTAATTCTTATCTTTTTTTTTGTTGTTTTTTTTTCTTTTCATTTATATATGATAATGTCCTAAGTCCTTGCTTTATACCGACAATGTTGTTGGATCTTTGCTGTTCAAAAAAAAAAAAAATGCAAGTCGTTGGACTTTCTACATGTGCATTCATGTTTTCATGGTTTCAATGTTTTCCCTAGTTAAATGTCACTATGTTGTAGTTATGCAATGTTCTTGTATTCGATTTTCGGAGGATATGATTAATATAAGCTCTCCTTATTGGAGTAGACAGAAACTACTCAATGCATAGGGCTGCCAATGGGCCGCCTGGCCCACGGGCTTTCAGGCTTGGCGAGACCACAAATAAGGTCCGCATGTCGGTCCTTGTAGAATTATTTTCAGGCCATACCGGGGTCAATCCTGCCCGGCCCGATCCTGATCCAAAAAAGATATATATTTATATAAATTTATACACACACACACACACACATATGTATATATATATATATATATATATATATATATATACTACACAGTATAGTA